>CM077306.1:75590000-76017500 GCA_039655065.1 Glossophaga mutica
CTGCCTCTAGAACTCCATTTTATTGATTTGAATCTTGTTATTTAAAATTAAACTGGATGAATATGTAGAAAAATAATTATTCCAAATGGCAAATTGTTAACTGCTGGAGGTCAATGGATACAAGCGGCAGCAATTCTATGAGGAGTTGAGAAAGAGGCAAACACTCGGTGCCCATTACTGAGCCCAGTCCACGTGGCCAAGCAAGCAACAGAGTGCTGGCAGTGGCAGCTGAGTTACAGAAGCAAGGAAGGCAGCCATCTCTCTTCTCCTTCTGAACTCCTGTGTCTGAGCCTATAATACCTTTAAAAGGGTCCTGCAAATGAACAAATGGGAAATGATGGTTTCTTCTCCCCTCTGGATTTTAGCAACACAGAGAGTGAAATTTTCAAAAACAATATGTAACATATCCTGACAAAAAAACATTTTCAAATCGGGATGCTGGGAAGGGAGACTTGCTTTGGTTTTCTTTTGTTTTGGAACCTTCCATCTAACAGTCAGTCAGGGCCAATTCAATCCAGGAAGCCCTATGTAGCAATACCTGCATGAATTTTAATTTCAGGAAAAAATGATTCACTGAGAATGATTAGTCCCACTATCTGAGGAAAACAAAGGAATATCATTTAGGGTACATATTTAGGTACTTTAAAGGACAGAGAGTGTATTCCAATGGAACAAAACATATGAAAAACAAATGCTTTTTCCCTACCCTGCCCAAAATAGAGAGAGGATAATCTTTGTGCTCAAGAAGTTTTTTGACCAAATGAGCCTAAATCCTTTCACTACAATACTGTTTTCACACTACAATTTGCTCTTTTCTTTAAGATACACATTATTAATTTTACAATAGTCTTCTCTTGTGTTTACTTATCTTTCCAAAGGATGGCTTTTATTGATTGTATCGTTGAGTAGTCATCAGCAAAATTCAATATGGAGCTAAACTTCCCTTAATATGCTCTGTAGCTTATTCACATTTGGGTTTCTACCTAAAATTATTTGGTATCATTTTATCCTGAGGCTTCTGCCTCTTCGTTTCAACCTACTGCTGACGGTATGCTGGAGCTAGCTTTACACCACTTGCTTGTATTTATTATGTACATAATTTTCCCACCCTGAAATCAGGGACGTTATGATAGTAACTTGAAATTTGTCATGGCAGGAATATTTATACCGTGGAAACTGGCAAAAGTTAAAATTCACCCTCCCCAGAAAGTCAGTTAGTCGTTTTTCAACACACCCAACTATAGTAATGTTTTCTCCTGGGAACTACTGTTCTCTGACCAGTGTGATGAAAGTAGCACCTTAAACATATTTTGGTAGGAAAATTTACATCTAACTTGCAATATAAACTGAAAATGAGTGCCTACTAATATCAAAATATAAAAATCATGTTACAACAGGTATAATACCATTTGACATTCCCCAAAAGCTATTAACTATATTATCACTTTATGGTACTACTGGGAACCTATTCTTGAAAGGCAATCATATTTCTTGCTGGCACAAACTGACTCTGTCTGTTTTGTAGTGAGTGATTTAGTTTTTGTTAATCTCCCCCAGTGCACTAAGATCACCAGAGGTATTTTGCTGAGGCCGAAGTTGCTTGGCTGATTGAGTACCAACTGGTATGAGAATGTATCATAGTGTGACTATTTCCCACACCTTATTATTTGCAGCCAACCAAAAATTCAAATGATAAGTTGCAAAATTTAGACAGTGAAGGGTGAGGAGATGGAGGGTCAGGACAGCTGCTACTCAGTGATCAACTCATAAATTAAGAAAGATTGTTCTGGGCCAACAGTACAGGCAAATGTTGGTGCAAAGAGGAAAAGTTTTTCAATACCTTAGTTCCTTTCCCTGCTTTGTCTTCAACAAATACCATGATGGGAAGACACAAACACCTTCCCTCCTACATGCCAGACAATGTGAAATCAGCTTTCAACAGATTTCAACAGATATCCTATAGCATTTTTTGTGGACTGAATTGCATCACCCACCCCAAAAAATTCATGTGCTGAGGTCCTAACCCCCAGTACTTCAGAATGTGACTATTTGGGGAAAAAAAAAAAAAAGGACCTTTAAAGAGATATTACAGTAATAATGGGGTCATTAGACAATGCCCTCATCCAACATGACCGATGACCTTCTAAGAACTGGAGATTAGGATATTGGCAATAACACACAAAGCCACCATGTAAAGACAGCAGAAGAAGACAGCCATCTACAAGCCAAGGAGAGATGCCTCAGAATAAACAACCTTACTGACACTTTGATCTTAGACTTCTAGTCTTTAGAACTATGAGAAAATAAATTTCTGCTCTTTAAACCATTCAGTCTATGGTCCTTTTTAATGGCAGCCTTAACAAATTTATACAGCATCCTCTTTGTTATCAACTGAATTTTGTGTCTTCCCCCTATTTGTATATTTAAACCTTAATCCCTATTGTAACTATATTTAGCAGTAGGGCCTTTAGGAAGATTATTGTATTTAAATGATATCATTAGAAGGGAGCCCTAATCTGATAGACGTGGTGTCATAAGAAGAGGAAGAGACACAAGCTATTTCTCGTTCTCTTTGCATGCCCAGAGTAAAAGCCATGTAAGGATACCACAAGAAGGTGCTGTCTAGGAGCCAGGAAGAAGCAGCCCTCATCAGCATTTTGCCAGCACCTTGATCTTGGACTTCCAGCCTCCGGAACTGTGCGAAAATATTTTTTTTTGTGGTTTAAGCTACCCAGTGTGTAGTATGTTGTTGCAGCAGCCTGAGAACACTAATACACTCTTCCTTTGTGTATTTACTGCTGCTGATATCAGAAAATTGTTAATTGAATGTAGTGACCTGTGAGGCAAAATCCAAAATAGAATCTTAGAAGAAAATAATGGCCAATTCGTTTTTTCCAGAACTTCAAGTGTATTTCAAATGAGCAATGAATAAGAAAAAGTTGCATATAATACTTTACTAGCCTGTGGTTTTTGACTTCCAAAGGCTTCATTCCAAAAATTAGGGAGACATTTAGTTACTAGTACACAGTGGCCCTAAAAGAGGTTACCTATTCTTCTCATGAAGAATAATTTTTCACTTGAGTCACCCAGCAACATAGTTATTCAGGAGGAAACATGAAAACTTCCTGACCACTAGATTGTCATGTGGTTTACCAATGTCAGAGTCATTCAAATATCTGATGAGTTCCTATGACTTCCTCCTCAGACTCTGCACTCTGGAAGACCCCTGACAAAATCAGCACCTGGTGCTCAAAGCTGTACTGAATATTTCTTCTGAGACCTTCCATATCCACCCTCCATCTTATGTTAGTGCTTCTTTGTGCATCGGGAAGTGACTGGTGGGGATGGCATCAACAGACCAGATTACCTTTACACTCCAGCTTTGGGCTGGGATGACCAGTGGAATATTCCTGAGGACGACAGGAGAGTGGGGAGAATATATTTATCTCCTGGCTCCCTCCTCCCTTCCAGATCACTAAAGATGGACTGTGCTTCTCCAGTGCAGATTACAGCTCCAGTCAACAGTTCTCTCCATTAAAATAACGTGTAAATTAGTTTAAATAACTCCTGTGAACTCCCTTTCTTCTTGCCCCTTGTAGGCCTAGGTGGTAAAACCTCCCTCTTCTTCCTGATGACTAGCTACAACATCTATCCTCATTCATTTTCCTAAATGCTTATAGCTTTGTAAACAATCCCTTTATGATATTTTCCAGAAATAATGAGTCTGAGTGAGCCCTGTTTTTGTTAGGACTCTGACAGATACTAGAGGCAATGAGGATCAAAAATAAACCAAACTACCCCAACTCTTCTGCCCAACCCCACCCCTAAATCACTATGCTCCAGTACATTTCTGCCTAAGGGTCTCTGTGCTTAGTGTCTTCTCTTCTAAGAAGCTTTTTTCCTATTTTTTCACATGATTGTTTTCATCTTATAATTTCAGAGAGTACCTTTTTAAAGAGTCTTTTTCTGTATAAAGCTCCTCTCTTTCCTTGCCATTGTACCATTTCATTTTCTTCTAATATTTATCAGAATCTGAATATATCTTTATTCAGTTTATTGTCTGTCGCCCATTTCTGTTCTACAGTTCCCAAGAGATTAGGACTCATGGCTGTCTTACCACATCTCTAGTGCCCCCTAGGCCTGGGGTACAGTAGGCTCTCAGGAATTACACACAAGGTCTGTTCAGAAGGTATCCAGCCATGTAATACGAAAAATAGAGACATTAATTGAAGAAGATACAGGAAACATTGTACATAGGACAATGACGCCTCAGTCCCCTTCAAAGTAGGCACCTTGGGACCTCACACAGTCTTCCTGTCATCATCAGCAACCCTACCATATTTTTCTGACACCCACAGTCTGAAATCTCTTCCCTTTCAAAAGTGATTTCAGTTTTGGGAAAAGCCAGAAGTTGCAGGGCACAAAATCTGGGCTGTAGGGGAACTGAGTCACCTGGGTGATTTGATGTTTCACAAAAAATAAACCTCTGCATGAGACATGATGAATGAGCAGGTACGTTGTCACAATGAAGCTGCCAATCACCAGTTGCCCATAGCTGCAGTTGTCTGAATCACCCAAATAGTTTCCACAGAGAAATAGTCAAACTTAGCACAAAATCACTCTAGCTGTTCAATCATTTTGAATGTGACAGCCACACAGTACACATGATCACTCAATGGCATCTACCACCCTCTCACCAGTACGGTGAAGTCATCATTGTTCATGTATGTGCATTCCAGTCCATTCTCCTTCGCTTCTGGGTTACACTGATGTCACATAAACCATCCTGCTCCATCCTGCTTTTCATGTACACAAGTACACATATCCACACATGTTCTCTCCACCATGCATATGCATACACCTTTAAGATTATTCATAACCCATATTTAATAGCTAATTTCTACAGGCTTCTTTGCATGCTACTTTAAGTTGATTACATATTAGAATTGTTAAGAAATGGGGACAGTAGCCATACTATCTGATTGCCCTAACCCTAGGTCATTCAGGCTCCTTTAAAAAATCTTTTGCCTAAGGCAATAAATTATTGGGCAAATAAATTATTACTAACTTGCAATGCTTCACTCCGAGAGAGATTTGAGCACCGGGGAGAAATATTCTCAATCATTGATTCATCCAGCCAATTTCTATTTCTTCAAATAAAAAGTTATACATCAATGGAAGTGTAAGGATAATGATAGAACACTCAATATTAAATAAAAGAAAAATCCTCCATTGGGATCGAGTAGAAGGAAAAAGGACTGAGGGACATGGACAGCAGTGTGGTAATTGTGGGGGCCAGGGAATGTAAGGGGGATAAATGGTAATAGAGAAAATACATTTAAAAATGAAAGAAAGAAAACCAAGGAGATGTGAAAGAGATTTGAAAGACTTTAAAGTCCAAATGAGAAGAGATTTGGTCCTTGCCTTCCACTTAGAATACATAATGAGGAGGACTTTGGCTCCAATGGGACACATTGGGACTGTAGAAGGACTGAACATTTTAAGGATTTAGAACATGTCTACAGTTGTCTCTGCCTTAATTACATAAGGGGAAAGCTTTTATTTTAACTCTGGCCAAGGAAAGCCTAGTCATGAAACTGTTTTTATTTGACGAAATGTTTACTCTCACAGGAAAGAGGCAGGGCTGTGCACAGTTGATGAGCCAACACTGAAGTGGTTATACATGAGCAGAGGGAGAGATCCAAGGAATGGGCATGGAAAGTTGCCAAAATTATCATGACATCAGGGTCATAGATCAAATCCATGACCTTAGTGAAAATCTTGGGAAATTTATGTTTACAAAATACATGGCACAATCATGAAACTTCTAAAGGTACTCTCCAAACAGTCATATATTCCAAACTGCTAAATTGTATATCACAATGAATAAAATGTTAATGTTTCAAAGACTTTGAAAGCAAACATGCTTATATATGCAGATTTTAGTTATAGAGAAACCTTTGTCCTAAATCAACTGTGCATACCTTTTCTTTACACAAATGTAGCCAAACTGCCAGGCAGCTGAAAGATAAAGACAAACACTGAGAACAAAGCACAGCATTAAAGCTAAAAGAGATTTGATTCATGTTCCAGGGGTCCATGCTATGGGATGTTTACTGTTCATGAAGAACAGGGAGTGCACATTGATTATGAGCTCACTCAAAAGTCTCTCACACCCAATAAACTGTGTTGCATTTAGGAGTTCTGGTTGGGAATGGCTGAAACCATCCTATCTGTACGACTCCTCTGGAAGTTCTCCTCTGGAGATAATCTTGCATGACGATAAATATTACTGCTTGATCAATAAAAACCTCATTTTGCCACACTAAATTGATGAAGATAAATAATAAATGCACAATTAATGATTATGGCAAAGGTCTGAAATTCAACAGCTTTGAAGGCTAGCCTCCGTCCATTTTGAGCTCTGAAATCCAAAACATTTGAGCTCTTTTTCTCAGTTCCCTCATTCATTCAGTTTCATGTACTACCATGTACAAGTCATTTTGCTAGAGATGGGAGATACCAAGATGAATAAGAAATTCTAAGGGGGATAAATGGTAATGGAAAAATACAATAAAAACAAACTATTAAAAAAGAAAAAGTGCAATATGCAATATGATTCTAATTCAGTCACAGTAGCATAAATTAATCCCTACATTATAGGAAACATTAGGATTAACTATGTAAGGAGTCAACAAGTTTTAAAGCTGATTGAAAACAAAGGCTCTGTACATCCAAAACCCTTGTTTAGCTCATGAAAGACAGTAGAATCTAAAATATTTTTTGCTCTTGATTTGTATTTATTGATTGTTCACATACATGACCCATTAGGGAGAGCACAGTCTTTATCCTTTTACAAATATAATTCTTGGATTTCCATATTTCTGGAGGAAACAAAATAATTATTGAAATTATACAGTAAACAGCATTGTTCACATGTGATTGTTCACATACATGACCCTTTAGGGAGAGCACAGTCTTTATCCTTTTACAAATATAATTCTTGGATTTCCACATTTCAAAGGAAACAAAATATTATTGAAATTATACAGTAAACAGCACACCGCTAAAGTAACAGGGGATTCTGGCTAAATCACTGGAGGGAGTGAGAAGAGGATAATCTGAGTTTTGGGAGGTAACTGTGCAAGGGCCACTATTTGGTCCTCTAGCCCCACATGCAGGTCCACAGGAAGGCCATGCTACTAGGATTAAGTGAGGTTCACCAGAGTTTTCAGGGGTCATGGCTTGGGGGCCCCAATTTACAGCACCAGTTGGCAGAAGATGAGACATCAAAACCTACTTGTGAGATGGAGGTATGGATGCAAGTTTTGTTTATATGTTCCCAGTTTTTCTGGGGTCTGTTCATGCTCATAATTATCGGTCTGTATGTCTAGGCTATCAGGGGCTGTTCTGCGTTAACTACTGGAGTAAGCCCACTTTACAGAATTTTAACAGACTGGACTATGTACAGCCATTATCCAATTTGTAAGGAGGAATTGGATTTCTGTTGCAACACTGTTTGGTCTATGTACATTTTGAACTATGGAGAAAAATGTCCCATAACTGGTTCCTTAAATTGCTACCATCATGAAGTTGGAGCATTATTGCCAACATTTGGGAAAGTGGGATGAAATCCTGTATGTCTAGGCATTCAGCATATTGCACAATTGGATTTTTGCAGAACCTGAATTTCAACAAGGACTAAGATGTACTTGCAGACCTAACCTAAGGTCTTTTAGCTGCCTGATACAAAGTTAGAATATGGTCCTTTCCATCATTAAAAAGGACAAGGATTGAAAGTGAGTTAGGTTAAAAAGATTATTGCTGTGTGAGTATAAAAGGTATATAGAAGGGTGTGAAAATTTTAAACTTGAAGAGAAAGAATGGGCTTGAGCTATTCTACGCTTGCTTTCTTATCTCATGGGGACTTGATTTGATCTTTGCTGTTTTGACTATACTGGGAATTCTCTGCTGTTTGGAGCTTCATACCATAATGCCAGTTGCCATACCAGCTGGAGTGAGAGATCACGTCTCTGTTGTAATACTGGTTGGCCTATTGGTAGATGAGAGAATGTCTCTGCTACTTGGGGCTTCAGGCCATTTGGATGTAGTTAAAGGTCATTTGGAATACTGGTTGGTGTACCCCTTTAGAAACACTGTCTTTGCTTTAGAATTTGTTTTGTAAGGAAATTGAGCTTTCTGAGAATAAAAACTTCACATTAAGTTGGAAGATGAATAAAGAAGGTAAATATAAGGCAGGTAGCTTCAATTCTGGTAGATATTGGAAGGATAAGGATTATCCTTTTTGCTTTGTATTTTTCTCTCTACCTGATCCTTCTAGAATTTGGCAGTCTTGATGAGTGAGTGATAGCTTAAAATTTCTTTGCATAAAACCAATAAAACTAGTTTTCTATTGGTGGTTTTATTAACCAAGAATTTGACTGGAATGTCATGCCTGAAGGAGGCATTCCTGCACTTTGGTTGTTACCAGAAAACCTTGAGAAACTGAGATTGACTTTTGAAGCTAACAAAGGCCCACTGGAGAAATGGCCTGTGCCTTGTTTGGTCATGTTGGTCATGACAGTCTTTACAGGGAAGGAACAATGGTTGCTTTCCTGAAAGATGGCAAAGAAGAACCTTAAGACACTTTGGGAACCTATTTTGAGGAAAATAGGTATTGCGGGCAAAGCCTTATGGCAGGTGTGTGGCTTGGCTTCTATGTGTACTAAAGGGACAACTAAAACCCAATCCAAATGTTCCTTGTGTGAGTTCCAACAAAGCAGATTTAAAGAGACTATGTGATTAATTGCTGTTCTTGTTGTGTTTATGCAAATAATCAGGCAAAATTAAAAACTGGCATTCTCTTTGATGACAATGAGGGTGATCTTAAGAAGAAAAATTGTGTTTGAAGGAAAATCATAATGTTTAATTGTGGATATTGGACTCTAGTGCAGCTAACTGTCCTCAAAGTTTTGTTTTCACTTGGAAGCTGAACTGGTTTATGCATACAGATGTTACCTCAGCGCCTGATGACATCACCAAAGATGTTCAATTTAAAGGCAAGAAGAATTTGTAAAATGGTCACTGCTTAATAGCATTCCAGCAAAAGCCTTGCAACTGGATGTCTTCTCAAAGACAGTCTTGCAGACTCAGAGACTGTTTTATGATTTGTGGTATGAATTAAACTATGTTCTTGTTTCTGTTTTCATAGGATGGATGCTTATGAGCTCATTTACCTGGTGCTTGTTTACACAGTATAGATGTTGCTTAGGAAACCCATCTGCATCCCAGCCTCCTGAGACTTAGCTGTTTGGCTGGACTGTATAGTTGAGTTGCTGAAGTATGGAGTCATCTGTCAGCTTCACTTAAAACTGCTTTCCTTTTCTGTACTAATAGTTTAGACAGAAAAGGTCCAGAAGTGTTAAAGGGGAGAAACTTAGAATACTCCCCTTAGCCTAAGTTAAGACTAGTGGATAAAAGAGCTTCATACAGGTGGGATATGCCTTGCACACCTTCCTCCAAGCAAGCCATTCCTTTCCTAATGTGGGGCATAGTAGGGTAGTCCTTATTTATGCTTCTAACTATGCCTTCTAACCTTCTTGCCAAATTTGTCACCTCCAGATTATGACAAGAATGCCAACTTGTCCAACAATGGCATCCTTTGGACACCATGCATACAACAATTCCCAGGGACAGCCAACTGACCTGGACTTTGCAAAATCCTTCTCCCTCACATAAAGGCCTCCCTCTACTCTAGACCCCCTTTCTGTTAGGGATTCTCTAGACCCAGGGTTAGGTAGGACTATATTCTTGGTCAGCAGGAAGTAGTTATCAAAGAAAAGACCTTCGCCCATTTGTCTTTGTAAGACTGCAAATGTCCAGTAGTGTTAAAGGGGGGATTATGACACAGGGCTCTAGCTAGTCCACTGAGGGGTAGGGAGAGACCCCTGATGTAATGTAGAAGGCTGCCCTCCCCAGAGTGGGGGGAGGGAACCTCGAGGTGATACAAAAGAGCATGACTTCCCCAGGAGAAGAAAAGGGGCCATAAGAGGAGGCTGCCCAAGGCAACAGTAAAGAAACTAGCATGGTGTATGAACCAGTCCAGTGCACCAGCATGCATTGCCCTGACAACTGAGAGGCTTGGCATGACATAGCAGAAGAAAGCTTACACATGAACCCGGCTAGTGAAATGTTTAGACAGAGGAAAAGACCCTGCTATTATTGGCTTCTGCTGCACATAGAATTTTGGATCAGTACTTTAAAACAGAGGGCATATGGAGACTCTCTCTCCTTGCCTTTGCTTGCCCGGTCAGGGGCTAGTCCACATGCCTCACTGATAGTGGCCGACATGACACCAGAGCTCCATGCTGTATGCATCCAGAACTACCTCCTTCTCCACTCTGACAGCAGAGCACAGACACACAGGCCAGAATGTTCATCAGCCCTGGGAGTGCAAGAGGCTTTGGACAATGGGGCCCCACTGGCAGATAGACCTGCACAAGTGGCTGTGCTGATCTGACAGTGGCCTCAGGTCCCAGATGAAGGAAGCTGCAGCAAAGCAATGGCAATGGCAATCACACATTTGCACACTCTGAGAAGAAAGCCTGAAGCCAAAAGTAGTGCCCATTCATGCAGCAGTGTTGGGCCCCAGGAGAAAAGGTAAGAATGGAGAGGGACGCCTGGACACTGACTCTGGTTCTAGGGGTGGCTGGATTCTTTCTACATTTTGTGGAAGAGATTGGCGTGGAGCCCCCACCAAATTGAGCAACCTGTTAACAGCCTTTTTTCTTCCCCAGCAATTGTTGCATTATGCTTGTGTTCAGCAGCAGGTGGCCGAATACCACTTTGTTCAGTAATACCTCAGCAAATTTGTCAATTGCCATTGTGGCATGGCATTTAGAGTTTTATTCTTCTTAGACTTATATCCCCAACTATATTATAAGTTCTTAGGAGGCAGAATTCTGAGATTCATACTAATGGGTTAAGAGTACCTATCTCTGGAAATTAAGAAACTGGATGCCCAAAAATCTTTTCTACAGCATTGGTTTCTCATGTGAGCCTACATCCATCCGTGCAATCTCTGGTCAAGGTGAAAGCAAGGACAAGTGTTAAAGTAAGTCAAAGAAGTTTAATGAGTATGGATGGACAAATTGATTAGAAATTAAAAATCAAAAGGGTAAATAAAAAACCTGAATAATGACTATATATATATATATCACTGAGTCCTGAGTACCCAGGAGTGTGATATCTTTTATATATGTCTTAAATGAATTTATGAATCAATCATTAGTCTCCCTCTGATGCAGACATCAGCTAGCAGTGTCCACGTCATTATGGATGAAACAAAACATACACATGGACTACCGATTCCGTTGAGGAAAAAGGACATCATGGCTTTTCTCCCAAGGAGAGCAAAAAGCCACTCCACCCACCATGACAGGCTTTTATTTTATTTCTGCTCACATTACAAGATGGTCCTCACTCACTATCCCAGGTTCACAATAGGTGGTTACCTTTTACAGACAACAAAGGAGCCAATGCCGCTAATCACATCACAGAAGAAGGATATTAGCAAATGAAAAGGGAAAAGTGGTTGAGCCGGTTATGCTGGTCTTTGCAAGGTTCAGCATGGATTTTAGGAAGTTGCAATAAGCATTTGGCTATCCCAAACCAGGTTGAGGGAGTTTCAGCAAAAAGCAAAACTCAAAGTGGCTTAGGTCTATTGCAAACCTGATTACCCACGAGAGAACCTATCTGTGGGTGTGGGTCCTGTGCATCTCCGAGTGGGAGCTGGGCCCATGCCATGCAGAAGGGTCTGCCACATTCCTCTATGAGAAAGTAGTGAGCACAAAGGTCCTCAGATATCAAGTAGCTTGGCCACGTACCCTGAGAGAAATCACTCATTCATTCTGTTTGGCTGAAATGATAAGGACATCCAGACATCATTCATATGTATAGAACAGAAACGGAGTGATGAGAGGGAGCAAATGAGGGCATACAATAAATTTCATGGAGGACTCATTACATATTAAGCATTATGCTGGGTCCTTTGTATAAAAGGTCTCATTTGATTCTTAAATATCTCTATAAATTAGATACAATTATTCATTCTACAGGTTAAAAAATGAGAGTAATAAGTATAATAAGCAGACTCATTCAAGTGAAATAAGAAAAAGTGAAATCGTGTTGTTCAGCTCAGAGATATAAAACGTCAGAAAATAAACTATCCTTCAAAATCTTGACATGTAATTTAACATTATTACTAAAAATAATAGTAAGCAAAATGCTTACTAAGAAATGTGTGTATATATTTGTACACATATGCACATTTCCATTGGATGATAAAATTAAAGTACCCCTTGGAAAAAAATAATGAACAAATCCAAAACACTGTTTACCAAACCCCCCTGTAACTGATCCCAATTCTGTTTTGGAAGAAACTGCTCTCTAAGGAGAAATGAACTAAGTTTTAGTTTCAACAGTCACTGTCTTTTTGTGTCATTTGTGAATAAATTGGGCCAATTGTTGAATGTGATAAGTGACAGTTTTATGATACATATGACGGCCTCCACAACATTGGTTGCTAAATTTGTCATCTTTAGCTAACAAGTTAGGCTGAATCTTAGATGAAAGAGATGGTTCTCAGTGTGGAATCCCCTAAATTCTGTAATCCCCATGTGTATCTTCAACAGGTAACCCCAGTCATCAATTACACAAATTCGAACACTGGAGTTTTAGATATTACATAAAATTTCAATATTAAATAGGTATTTGAAGCATATCGATTTCTGCATATAAAGAGTGACTAGCACATCATGCATTACAGTGTCATACTAGCTCTGTGGAACAACGGCTTTCAATTTAAAGAATAAAACACACTCCAGCTGAAGAAAATTCTCACATTACAATATGTTTAAAAGAATCTATTCCAGTTGTGGTTGGTTGTCTATGAGAAATTTTTTTCATAGAGGGAAAAAACTGAACATTCCCATGTGAAAGTCTTTCTCGCAAGAGAAAAAAAAAACTGTATGTTGCATTTTATACAAACTAGGTGAATTCAAAATGATGGATCATTTCAAAAATATTCATTATACTATTTACTTACATAAATGTGGTTGTATAAAAAGTAAAAGAGGAATGCATTCACAATTGGTTTAAGTAATTTTCTCTTGGCAAACCACCATATAAAACAGGGGCGTCATGGCGCCACAGAATTCTGAATTGTGGTGGAGCATCATCAGTACACATGGCATTAATCTTTGTCTCGTTGCAGGAGACACCCTTGCTTGCATTAGCAGGCTGCCTCTTAAATGTAAGATGGTGTAATGTAACTCAGGTTTAAATAACACAATAAATACGATCATTTTTCTTTAGTCTTTCTCACCAGTCTCTTCCAAGCCCTGTTTGTTAAAGTGCTTCAATGTTTACACATTGTAATGTAAATAACAACTCCTTGGGGTGGGGGAGGGAATTTTTCCAAAAGAGCGTAGTAAAGGAAGAAGCTAAAAAGGTTATTATCAAATATTTTCATTTAATATGTTCAATAATTTAAAAAAAAATCAGCACATGTATATGAACATAGCATAACTATTTACCCCACTTTCCTATCTGTCTTTTGGAAAACTGACAGTCCAAATATTTTGGAAATCTCACTGTTTTATATCACTCCAGGCTCCTCATGACAAGGGGAACATTTAGCTGTCTTTAACATCTTCTAATTAAATACTCAAAGCATTCTTAAAATTTTTTCCAAATATAGATATATTTTAAAATAACAGACTTTTCCAAATGTATTTTTCTATTAAACTGAGAGGCTTTTCCGAAACTGTCCCCACTGAATATAATGACTATTTAAGGAAACAAGCTATTTATGTGGAAATATTAAGAGGGATGATTTTGATAACCCACACTCAAGGCCAAAATAAGGATCATTGGGACTTTTACTAAAGAAGTTAATGGAGGCCAGGCCATTGGCAAATGACCTTGAAATCCCTAGATGTAGCCTCAAATTGGCTTCAGCACAAGCTTATTATTAATGCAGACAGCTAGTTTATACCATGAAAAGCACGTGGTATCTCTCTCTGAAACCATAACTGTCACTCAGGCACCCCCACATACAAATATAACCACCAATGTGACAGCACTTTTACATATGAAAAATTCATTAATCAGTGTTTTATGTTGCCTGAGAAAATTATTATCTGCTTAATGGCAACTTTATATATATAGCAAAGAACTATCATATAAAGGTATTTAAATAAAGGATATTATCTTGCAATACTTGAGTTAGATTTTAAATTCTATTTTCCTCTCTGATTTGTAATGCCCCAGAGACACATATCAAACCTCTTATTTTAGATATCTCAACACGTTATAACTATTTCCCCTAATGTTTCTCAAAATTGATATGATATATTTTAGAACTTCACACACACACACACACACACACACACACACTCTCTCTCTCTCTCTCACACGTACTTACTCTATCCAGTCAGAAAGGAATTGTTTGCTCAGTTTGCAGATATGAAATCATTAGGGACTGGGTTTTACTTTGGGAAATTTGAGTACCATGTATTGTTAATGTAAAATAAAGAAATAAAGACTGGGAAGTTAGAAGATTATTTTTTTTGGAAATGCCTGTTTAGAGTTCGGAAAAAAAAGGGAAAATCTCCTAATGGTAAAGCATTAACAAATACTTTTTCATATGAATAAAATCTGTAATCAGTTAGATAAGAGCAATGTGCCTTTTTTTGGCATTTAATCAAACAATGAAATCATATACACATTTCCTGACACAAAAGACAAATGATGTAATAATCTGAAGGAGTTTCTCTATCTCCTTGGAACTTTGCATACTTGACTTGTTTTCCATATTTTGTGACTTTAAATGGTGGGAAAATTATATTAAAATGCTTGTAGCAGTTCCTCTAAACTAGCATCCTTTTTGTTTTATTGTATTTAATATAAAAGCAGCAATTATTTGATTTCAAAGTTATGAAAATATGTACCTTATGAGAAAACAAGCAATTTAAGCTTTAATTGGTGTCATTTTTCACAGAACTGGCAAGATTCTTGCATCCCTGGCACATTGTTTTTCTATAAAACTGCAGAGCTGCCTTCAATGAATGTTTTACGAACACAAAAGTTGTTATATGAAGGTATATGCATAGATGTCTGGAAATATAAGATTTCTAGTGGGAGTTATTTACAAAAGATGTATTTCATTTGTTACTGTGCGTGGAACAACTCCTATTATTCTAAGTGTTTCTCTCTTCTCAATAAGACTGTTCTTAGCTCATGTCTGTGAAACATTGTGGCTTATATCTAAAGTAGAATAAAAGCGGATGCTTTGATGAGGGAAAACAGCGCTTGTGAGAAAAGTAAAAAGGAATAATAATTTTAATTGAAAAGAGACCATATTATAACATTGAAAGGCTAATTCTGGTTTTAATCAGGAGAAAGACAATATACGATATACAGTAGAAGGCTTAATATATATAAAACACAAAACTTTCTATTTTTCTGAGATGTTGGTTTATTGTGGATATTTTTACTTTGTTCAGATTATATATTTTCCATATTTTTAACATTATATATCATTCCGAAGGACTTCAGTTTTATCTAATTATTGAGAGATTTCACAACCTTAGCAGTTCTGAGGACTTGAGAGGTTTTTATACCTGCAAAGGTGTTTGTTTTTATTGTTTGAATGCAATTACCAGCGTTATAGCCAAGGCTTCATATCCAACAGATCAAAATAAAAATAAAGGATACCTTTTTAAAACATATCTAGAAGATGCCCTGGCTGGTGTGGCTTAGTGGATTGAGTGCTGGCCTGTGAACCAAAGGGTGGCTGGTTTGATTCCCAATCAGGGCACAGGCCTGGGTTGCAGGCCAGGTCCCCAGTAGGACGTGCACGAGAGGCAACCATTCATTGATGTTTCTCTCCTTCTCTTTCTCCTTCCCTTCCCCTATGTCTAAAAATAAATAAATAAATGAAATATCTGGATGATTTCTCTGACCACTCAATTTTGAGAAACACTGAAAATATATGGACTTAATGTAGAGAGTCCTATTGGGTAACAAGATTAAAGTAG
Organism: Glossophaga mutica; assembly: GCA_039655065.1. NCBI lineage: Eukaryota > Metazoa > Chordata > Mammalia > Chiroptera > Phyllostomidae > Glossophaga > Glossophaga mutica. Next base: position 75,606,101 of record CM077306.1, read on the forward strand.
TATTCTTATATCTTATTTACACCTTTCACTTTTGTTTTATGTTGGCAATAAATATTGACAACAAAGGCTAACATATACTGTTAATATATGCCAGGCACTATGTTAACCACCTTATATGCCTGCATCCCAGCAGTACTATGAATAGTGATAATTCTGTCCTCTTTAGAAATGAAGGAATTCTTTGTTAGGGACTAATCTACAATGGTTATGCAGCAAGTAATGAACAAGAACTAGAATTCATGTCTGTGTGCTCTAAAAGTCACTTTTCTAACCACTGTTGTAGACTAGGAGATTCAAACATACACAGGACAACAAGTATTTTGAAAGCCTTTTCATCTTAGCTGCCCAAGTAAAACATTAATGCCACTAGGGCTGATGGCACCCAAACTATTGATATCCCTGTCATTATTATTGGCATTGGTTTGATACCATTCTATTTCAAAATGAACCACCCAAAACTGAGAATAAGCTTCCCATTGTCACCACTTTCTATGAATATCAATATTAAATGGTTTAAAATTGATATATCAATGAGCTCAGTGGAAACAAAAGTGTATCCAATCCATGTGTAAACTGCCACCTATTAACTCTCTAGTCCACAACTGCACGAAAACACTACAAAAACATGACAAAGTTGCTGGCAAGGAAGTTAAAAAGATTTTTTTTTCTGGGAAACCAAGAAATTCATTTCCAAATGAAAATCAATGCATTTTGCATCTTTGAAAGATGCCCTTTGATCTTGGCAGTTTCCCCTGATGTTTCCAGTGGGGATTACAAATCTGCCCTTGGTCCCTCTCAGCACTCTGAGCTCATTCCTGTCAGAGTACTTAGCCCAGGGGTGTCAAATTCATTCAAACCCATTTTCACCAGAGGCCACATCAGCCTTGCAGTTGCCTTCAACAGGCGGAATGTAGAGCTCCTTGCCCCAAGTTAAGGAGTAGTTACATTTATACAGTCCTAAAATTACATTCACGTTTGGCCTTTTGCGGGCAGCCACAAGGCTGATGTGGCCCCCAGTGAAAATGAGTTTGACCCCCCTGACGTAGCCTGTGCACCCCTCAGGTGTAAGGTTTCTGATGTCTGTCTCTCTATCCTCAGATCCACAGCCATATTGTTCTAGGCATACTTCTGTCCATGGTCAACAATTTTTTTCTATAAAGGGCCAGAAAATAATTATTTTAGGCCTTCGGGGCTATACAATATCTGTGGCTACTCTTTCTCTGCTACAGTAATCAAAAAACAGTGACTGACAACATGTAAGTAAATGTGTGAGGCTGTGTTCCAATAAAGTTTTATTCATGGACACTGAAATTTGAATTTCAGACAATTTTTACATGACACAAGATAGTATTCATCTTTTGATTTTCTCAAACATTTGAAAATGTAAAATCTATATGTGACTCGTGGAACACACAAAATAGTCAGAAGACCAAAACTGTCCCACAGACCATAGTTTGCTGACTCCTACTCTAGGCAATCAATAAACATTCGTTGACTGGTTGAATGGCTAGATGATTGTGAAAAATTAGTCTCTTTTTGAGCTGAATGAAATGAGGCTATCCGTATAAGAAATGAAAGTGTACATCCTCATTCAATTTTGGATTTAGAAATAATTGTAAAAGACAGAAAAAAGTACTTCTGAGGTAATAATTAGTAGGCAAAGCCAAAATGATGCAGGTCCACATAATATCATACCAAAGATTTCTGGAAAAGTCCAGATTGTGTATTGACTGACATACCATAAAACCATTGCAGTACTTCCTCACCGACAAGCAAGGAATTTGGTACCTCTTTTAGCTGCTTCTGTGATATCTTGCTCAGCATCCTATTTGATCTGTTTTGGAGAATCAAGAAACATCTACGCCCATGTCTGGCTCTTCCTCTGTGCCCCTCATCTAGGCTCATAGTAATTATTTAATTCTATGAGCACTCCAACTGCTTTGCTTTCAAAATTCTCGTAGGTGACTCTGAGCAGCTCTGATCTCCTTCGCATGTAATCGCATCATTGTGCTCTGGCATTTTGCACAGTACTGCTTTAGGATTTAGAGTCATTTTTAGCTTGTGAGAAGGAAACATCTTGCAAGACCGAGTTCATCCGGGTGGATCTACGATGGTAATGGCAGAGCTGTGCTAGTGCCAAGGTGAAGGTGAGGCTGAGCCAGTGGTAGAAGTGGGCACACTTTGCCCATCCTTGCCTCTTGGAATCCCTAATGTCAGAAGAACAAATTCATGCCTCAGACCCATTAATTCTTACAAAGAGTGTTAAGCAATAAGACTTTACAGTAAGGCACTCCATCACTTTCGAATAGGAATTTCTTAAAATGGATGGTCCTGACCAATATAATATCCTTCTCTTCTTCTGACGTTGCTGAGATGCCTGAACTTCTAGAAGACAGTTAAGTCCCTGGCCCTCTCCTTATTGGTCAGGCCAGGTCAATCCCCTGTGCTCACATGTCATCACTTCTCTCCAACCCAAATCTGTTAAAAGCAGGAGAATACACTAATAGTTACTTGGTTTACAAATCTGGAAAAGTGATGTGCCTTATTTTAGTTTGTTCTTTGAACTTTATAAACTCGTATCTGACTCTGTTTACAAAATATAGCATTTAATCTCTTCTCTAGCCTGAAAATACTTGACTCCAAGAGGAAATGGAAGATGGCATTGTGATACTGGGGGATAAGGGCTCAGAGCCATCGACATAATATGTGATCATAGATTTATTTGTTGAAGTACTTTTCCATCCTCACGCTCTATGACTGTGAGCTCCAAAAGAGTGAGGACTCTGTCTGCTTCTACAATTGTATAAACAGGGCCCAAGATACAACAAGTACTTAATTAAAATGTATTGAAAAAATAAGTGATCTGAAGCTAGCTGACAAATGAACATACTTGTTTACTTATAACAGAAAAGAAAAAGCCACTTCCAGTCCTATGCATACCACAGTGCCAGGTGAAACACTCAGTAGATGTCCCTGTTTCAGTTTGAGGTTTGCTCTTCTCTAGCACGCACGTGTGTCAGCTTCTACTCCAGTAGTCCCTTGTGTGATTTGGACCTTCTGCTCCCTTTATCTCATATTCCTTTTTCTTCACTGAGTTCATCTTACCTCACTGGCTTCTTTTTTTCTACCTCCATATTTAGGTACTTCCATAGCTCTCGTTGTCTTTAATAATATCTCACACTCCCTGAAGTCACAATTCTCTGGTGTTTGCCAGCAGTGAGGATATCAGCAGTTGTCCTTACTGCCAGTTTTCTTAGAGACCTCATGATACATTTCAATTAGATCCATCTGTTTCCGAACATTGGTCCCAAAGTCTAAGTCTCCTGTGACATGACAAGAGATCAGAATACCAAACAATGGTGAAAAGATTATTCAGAAGTTTATAAGTGTCTACACTAAGAAAGCAATCAGAGAGGTATAAGGATATGAACACAGGATAGGAAAAGAAAAATACTATCATTTGCCAACCAATTGATTATGTGATATAAAGGGAAATTAATTAGGACACTTATGGTCAATTGCAGGAAATCCAAATTTAGCTACCCTGTACAAATTGGATAGATAAATGATGATAGATGATAGATAGATAGATAGATAGATAGATAGATAGATAGATAGATAGATAGATAGATAATTAGGCTGCCTTGTGAAACCCAAGGCTTAGAATTTGGTTCAGTCTCAGGGAAAAGATGCAATCAAGCACTCACAAGTACTAGCTAAGTCTCTCTGTCTTTCTCTCTCATCTTTGTTCTCTGCACGTGTTCAATTCTTCTCTTTTTCTGCTTTTCTCAGTTTGTTGAATCCTATAGCCTTTTTAAATGGCAGTACAGAATGGTCCAAACACTTAAGGTTCAAAATCTAAATCTCTGGAAAGAGGTTAGTTCAAGTTCTTATCCTTGGACAAGTTCACTATTAAGCTGCAACCATGTGGCGGAGGGTGAGTGAGTGGAGGAAAAGGCACCACACATGTGCTACCTGGCAGAAAACCTTATGAAGACTGTACTACAAAAGGCTAAGAATGAGTTAAATATGCCTCCAAAACCTCCAACTTCAAAGATATGATAGAACTCTCCCTGTGGATAGAGAGGAAGAGGAAGCAAGAAAGGTCACCAGGAAATCAATAATTCTCTCTGACCCATGAAGAAAGTGGAGTTCAGACATCATCAATTTAAGGTATCAAAGATTGTTATTGGATGTATCATTAGACTTTTAGGTTCTAGAACCCCATTTCCTATTTTATTCTAAGTGAAGCCCAGAAATGATGGAGAAATGAATGTTAGCTAGAACTAAATGAAAAACCTATGGCAAATATAGGGAAATTCTCATGGAAAATTAACTCAAACTGGACAATCAACAGATATCATTTTTTGGTTCCACCTTTACACGCCATGTTCAGGTACTCTGCTAATGACTATGAATACCAAGTTGAATACTATAAGGTCCTTTCCTAAATAATCACTTCCAAGTAAATATCTATGAGCCAACATTAACACTATAAGAGAATTACATGTACAGAGCTATGGGTTCATGATGGAAGGTGACTTAATTCAGCTAGACCATCAAGGAAGACTTCATAAGGGAAGTAGCATTTCACTTGCAGATGAGTAGGAGTTCATCAAGTAAAGAAAGTGTAGGGAAGATATTCTATGCAAATGGTTCTACACAAACAATCTTTGGCAATATCGTGTTTTCTAGTTTTGTTCACTCTGGGGACCAGAAAGTTGATGAGGAATAATCAAATCTGTCTCATTTAAGGCCAAATATCAACGCATCCAAGCTGTGGGCACCTTATGAGCACAGCAAAGTGATTGATAAAAATCTTGAAACAACTCCATGGAGCAAGAAAAATATATACAATTCTCTGAATCTTAATTCTACACGGCAATCTTTAAGTGACAATCTGAACTTCTCTGTGCCCACCCATTCAACCACCTGATCCTTCTGCGTGAGCGCCCCACTATTCTTGACCTTCACTAGTATGCACTGGTTTTGTTATCATTTGTTGTTAGTTACAGAAAATTCTTACTTGTGGGAAATGATATTCACATTTCACTCAATATCAAGTCTACCATAGTTCCCTCTAAGACACTCTATAAACATTCTGGCCCCAAAGAGAGTGTCCTTCCCTTTCGGACAGCCTATGGCTCCTCACCTCTCAGTCTGTGCATTGTCTCCATTTGCTCAGGCTGACATGCTGCATCCCACCTTCAGAAGGCAGACTTGATTCTTCCGAGGCTGCATTTTGTCCCTCTGTGCTCTGTGTGGCAGTGAGTCTCCAACATGAAAACAAAACTCCCATAAGGCAGAAATGAGACTGCCACCATATTTCCAGTTAAATATTATTAAAGATTGTATGTGGATACCATATTTAAGCAGTGTATTTTACCGTTTCACTATCATAGCCACATGTCCTACTTAAAGGTATAAAAAGTGATATATATATATATATATATATATATATATATATATATGTGTGTGGTTTTTGTAGAAAAGTAAAAAATAATTATAATTTTATCTGAGTAGTCGTGAGTAACAGAGGAAGGGAGATGTTCTAGAAAGAGCAAAAGAGTAAAGGATATAAATGGTGATTTCTCAACTATAGAAAAAAGCAATATTGAGATGAGACTTCAGACCATCTTTAATGCACTCAACAAGCATAAAACCAGAGTTGACTAGAGCCAAAATTATTTAAGACAAAAATGTGGAGGCGTACGTTTGTGTGTGAGTTCACAGAAAAATGTTTTTAAATTTTAGGGAATTTTTTAAATGATTTGCCTTTTGGAGGGGAAATTCTTATTTCTTATTAGGTTACCAGTAGAGTAAGAGAATAAGTTTTAATTTTTACATTAACACTCTAAAAGAACTCGATGATAAAGAAGCTAACTGAAATGCAGTGCACTGTTTGAAACAGTGTGAAAAGATTTGAGCTGAACTCTGTTTTGTTTTATTTTTTACAGTCATTCCTTTTCTATAATCACTGCCATGAATCTGCTTGCATCTAGAAGTGAAATGCTGTATATTTTCAAAGCAGTAAAAATTCCTTAAAATAGTTCCAGTGGTTCAAAATATGCATGATGATCAAAATAGCCATCTATAAATACTGTCGATCTATCATGTGATATATAAACATTATCAAATATTTTTACATTCACATATGTATATATATGGAGTGGAAAGGAGAGAAAGCAGAGAGAGAATATTTCTGTTAATGCTCGCAACTATTTAGCAAAATGTGTACCCCACAATATGACTACACTGCATGGGACTTAGGGGAATATGTCTTTCTGCATTGTATACACACACATAAACATCGGAGTTGGAATGTTCGCATGTACACATGCATACATATTTTAAATAACACTTTAAATGCAGTTTGGAAATACATATGTATATACATACTCACACATATTCTGAAATGCTATCATTCAACATAATTCATGATGTGTACGGAAATGTATCAAAGCAGAAACACATTCCAGAAAGAAATACTCACTGGTGCAATTAAATCATAAAGGAGTTTAATTTGTTCGCTTAGTAGCTAAATGTTTATTTCAACATTTTGGCCAGCAGTTCCTTTAATGAGAATGTACCTGGAATGAATTAAATTTGGTTATTATTTAAGCTCATGAGTTAAAGTGTTTCTTCAGGGACTGCACTTATGCTTTGATGCATTTCAATGGATACTGTTCTTGAAAATGCCTGTTTCAACTACTTTAAGCTGGAAACCTGAAAATCCCCATGATAGTCTGGTTTATGAAACTAGTCATGAACATCTTTGGGATACACAGGCTAGAGGAACAACTTATTCTTTTTGACATAATAGCCTTATTGAGATAGAATTCACATGTACAATTCACACTTCTATTTATTTTTATTTTTTTCATGCCCTCCCCCTGTCTATTTTCTACCCACTATCTATGCTACTTATTCTCTGTACCTTTTCCTCCTCTGTCCTCCTCCCACTCCCCAGTTGCTAACCCTCCATGTGATCTCCATTTCTGTGGTCCTGTTCCTGTTCTAGCTGTTTGCTTAAAACACATGTACAATTCACACTTTTAAAAGTGTACAACTTGATGTTCTTTAGACAATTAACAGATTTGAGCAACCAGTACAATGACTTTTTGAGTGTTTTCATCACACCAAAAAAGAAGCCCCACATGCATCAGATGCCGTTTACCATTTCCTCCCACCTCACCCCTCGTCCTGCCACACACAACCTCTATTTTACTTTCTGCCTCTGTTCTGGACATTTCATATAAACAGGACAATGCAATACATGCTCTTTTCTTACTGGTTTCTTTCATCTGGATCACTGTGCTTAAACTTTATTTGTAGGGTGGCATCTATCTGTACTTCATTTTTACTGCTGAATGATATTCCCCTCTATGGATTTATCACATTTAATTTGTCCATTTATCTGGTGATAGACATCTGTGTTGTTGCTACGTTTTGGCTATCATCAATAATGGTGCTGTGAATATTTCTGTGTAGGTATTCGCATGGGCATGTGTTATTTCTTTTGGGTACACAGCAAGGAGTGGTGCACACCCAACTGTTGGGCCACATAACAACCCCTTGTTTAACCTTTTTGAGAAACTACTAGACCGTTTTCCCAAAGTGGCCACACAATTTTACATTTCTACCAGCAACGTATGAGGATTTCAATTTTTCCATGGACAAGTCACTTTGATGCCTAAGGACATTCTTCCTAATTTATCAAATCAATGTGTTTCCTAAGTGCTGGACTCTGTCCTCTACTGTGATATAGCCACACAGGTAAGACATGACCTCCCTGATTTTCTACTCTTATATGCTTAGTAAAAGCCTTCTGTAGGCCCAGAAATTTCAGCCCTTCTCCAAACACACTATGAATGTTTTCTCAAGAACGCCATATACACTGAGTGTTATCGACTGAAATATGAGAGATTGGTCCAGAGTGAACTCCGCCACTTGAAACCTATGTGACACATCCCACTCCATGAGCAAGCCAAGTATGGAAGGAGAGACAGATGCTATTTGAGATAAACTTAATGTGTTTTAAAAATACAAATCTTAAATCTGTTTAAACAATAGCAACTTGAGAAATGTATCAATTCACTGAGGGAAGATAATCCTATAGGTTTTTTAGATCCTTTTGATTAAGTACTCTCTAATGTTCTCAGAAGGGACTTCAGTCTTCCACTGCTAGAGTAATTTTAGGTGCACTGTCATCCTTTCCTAACACTATCATTTGCCACATGTGTTAAAATTTTAAATAAATTATAAATTGCTGGACTATGTAAATGTTCCAAACTATTTTGCTATATCCAAAACAACCTTGAATAAGGGAAATACTGATGAAGGCCAATAAATTTAAGTTAACTGAACTATTCACTTTTTCATGCTTTTGGCATACTATAGACACAATCTTACTGAATAATTATATTGTGTATGTACATACACAATATAATTATTCAGTATATACATATATATATAAATATTCATTATATATATCAGGCCTTACCATACTGGAATACTCTATTTTATAGTGAAGCTAATGCACAAGAACAACAATTATAATGGTGATGACAAAAATAGCACCCTGCCCTGGCTGGTGTGGCTCAGTGACTGAGTAGCTCATTGAGTGGAATGAACTACAGAACCAAAGGTTTGCTGGTTCAATTCCCAGTCAAGGCACATACCTGGGTTTCAGGCCAGGTCCCCAGTAGGGGATGTGAGAGAGGCGATCACACATTGATGTGTCTCTCCTTCTTTTTCTCCCTCCTATCTGTTCTCTCTAAAAATAAATAAAATCTTTAAAAAATGACACCCCTAAACCATGCTATGTACTAAGATATACACTAATTATTTTACATATATAATGTTACTTAATCTTCACAGCAACCTATTAAAATAGATGTCATCAATCTCTCCAATTTACAGATGAGAAAACTGAGACTGGGAACTTAAATTACTCCTTATTTGTTGCGCAGTGAGTGATGCAGGGCCATGACCGAGTGGAAGCCAGGTTTGTCTGAGTCCAGTGTAACATCCAGCCCATGCTCTATCTAACCAAAAGGGCATTCACTGCTCCCTCAGAGAAGGAAGATGGTTCTGACATGTATTTTCTTTTTTTTTAAATTATAGTTTTCTGCAAAATATATTTTCGACAGCTGCAATGTAAAGCCCATTATTTTAGTGGATCATTGGGAAGAAAATACTGTTTGTAGTTTTATGAATGTTATATCTCTCTACATATGTCCTGAAAGTAAGTAGAATATTTCATGTTTGATAGGATACAAACTCACAAATAATCATTTATACTAGCCTTATGACTACTGCATAATATTTCAATCAACATATAATGAAAATATAACTACCAACATGTTAAGTCTGAAAAATAATATTACATTGATAAGGGGCTTTGTATTTGAAAATGCTTAATACCTGTAGACATAAAGGGTTTTCATAATGTTAATGAATGAAATGTACTTCTAAGCATAGAGAAAGTAGTTACATATTTCAATTAATAGTAAATTGTTATGAAATAACTATAAAATACAGCATATGTGCTTAAATATCACTTCATTATCTCTATTTCATAAGTATGAAATCTAAAATACTAAAAGAATAGTTTTCTTGTTAACACAAATAAGGAATCATCGTCATAACAAATAACTGTATTTTGTCTATTCACTCTGAGTCCTGTTTCTGAAACATACCAGAATGTTAACCAATGTTTTAAGATAAATGTTTAATTTGTGACCTCTATTCTGCACTACCCTCCTGGCACTTTTTTATTTATTTTGCTAAAACTAAAATGTCTTTCATGTTTGCTAATTTCACAGCAGCAGCCTTAACATTGTCCTTAATTAATATTCAATAAAACCCCTAAATTTAAAAGTTATTGTGGCCAAAACTGGCCAGAATCCACAGTTAAAGGCAGTTAAATAGGTTTAACCACCTGTGAGGTACAATAATCATGCTGAAATGTGTGGCCTGGAGTATCTTCATTGCTATTATAAAAAGAAGCATATACATAAAAGCCAGGGAATCATTCAGATATGACCATTAATAAATAATTATTATATAATAAGCAGTAAATAAGGAATCACTTATTAATCCAGTGTTATATAACATTCAAAAACAAATTTAAAATTATCTCTTAGAAAACCCATGAATTTATTAATCATATACATACAGGAATACCACTCATCATCTCAATAACACATTCTCAATACTAAAAGTAAAAAGATCTAGAGAAATTATTGGGTCCAGAGAAGGCCTGTGTCTGAATCATTTAAAAGTAGGTCACATAGAACATAAAATTGGTACAGAGATAAAATTTTAGGTAATTCTACATTTTATATTTTAAGAAACATAGTCTACATAATTATTACATAAATTTAATCTGCTGATATTCACTCATTAAACATAAATTTATGCCAAATATACTTGTATTCCATATTTCATAAGCCTATACTCAACCTTAAACAATATTCCTTGATTAATAAATATTTATTAAGTACATATAATGTGCTAATATGAAGTGAATGATGTTTTGAAATCCACTGGCCTAAAATCCAAAGTTATATCTTTATACTTAGTTAGTTCTGGATATTCAAGACTTGGTTTTCTCATGTGTAAAATACATTAATTCCACCCACCTCATAGGTTTATTTCAAATACTATATTAACTGAGAAATGTAAGTAAAAATATTTTCTAAACTGTGAAATAAATCACAAAATTGGTCAAATCTGTTAATTATCATTTATTTACATGAAATAATCATTGCCTAATTTTCAAAATCTTTTTTAAACATTCATTTTGGTAAGTATAAACTCAAATATGTTTTCAATAGATTAAGTTATTTCTATTTATAAAAATTATTAACAGATCTATAGTCTAAATTCATATAAGTAGAGGAGTGGCTTTGAATCAGCTAATTTGTAGCAAATTCATCAGTCCAAATGTGTTTTGAGTATCTATCAGCACTAATATCTTGTATGTCTACAATGATATGGATATTTTCTTAACTTTTTCAATTTTCTTTTGTCTATATGATATAAAAATGATCAACTGTTACTCATATTACATACAACTAGAAATAATAAATTAATTTTCTCTCTTGCAATTGATGGCATAATTTTTCCAAGGCTCTACAATCCTGGGTTACTAAACAGAGTTGTAAATCTTCTCCGGGGTTCTCTTCAGTTTCTTATTTTCTATGGAAAAAAAAAACTTTCCCGTAGGATTATTAAGATACAACTAAGCTGACAAGCTGACTCAATCTGGGGAATAATTAAAACATAAAATTGCCAAGTAACTTGCCAGATACGGCCTTTGAAAAAATGAGGTAGAGATGACCAAGAACTTTGGGCAAATGGTAGTATTTACAAAGAAAGAATAAGCAACTAGAATAATCTGGAAACCTTCTGTGATTGCATTTAAGGTACACAAGTGTTAAACTTTTAAGCATATTTATTAATTCACTCAACAAAAATCTGAGGGTTTTTATGCATCAAGCTATGTGCTAGGAGCAGCAGGAGTATAAAGGTAAATATTACCCAGACCCATGCACATAAGGATTATGCCTGACTAATGGAGCTGAGAAAGACAAATTAAATATAGAGGCAGACAAAGATACAGATTCCAATTAGCTGTGCATGAAAACTATATTATAAGGTAGAAATTGGTGTGCCACTAAATATGTACAAATATAAAAATATCAGAGGTGATGACCTAAATTGAAGGACTGGGAGAAACTTCTTGGAATATATAGGATCTTGGGCATAACGATGTGGGAGACAGACTTGTTAGGCCTAGGACCAGTGAGCACAAACACTCAGAGTGGGAAACTCTGAATTGAGTTAGGACAGTAATGAGGCCATTTGACTAGAGTAAAGGAGCCTACATTAGGTAGAGCCATATAATGGGAGGATATTGAATATCAAGTTAAAAATATTTAGCTACTATCTGGTAAACTTTTTGAAACTTTTGAGAAGGGGCATGCAAGCCGTTGTACATTAGAGGAGAGGTTTCATTGGAATGTTATGTGGGCAAATGTTCATGAAAGAAATTAAAACGAGGCTAAAGAAGGGAAGAACAAGGACTACTGTAGCAGCAGAGTGCAATGCAAATGCAAGTGGGAAGTTAAAGAGGCCTCTACTTAGCTACAAGAATGAAAGAGAAAGAAAAAAATGTTGTAAAGACATTTTAGAGAGACGATTGGCAAGGAGTAGTAACCATTTGGATTTAGAGTTAGAGATTATATATTTTTTCCCTTTGGCAAGTATTATCTGGCATTTATCCTGTGAATTTCCGTGTCTGTTAGAGCTATTGGGGTAACAATAAAAGGAGGAAGAAAGAAAGGAAGGATGATTTACCTATTCTTCTCCATCTTTTTGAGCAGTCTTTGAGAGGGTGAACAATCCCAGTATATCATGTGCTCACCCTTTATTTAATTTTTCATTTATAAACTGACAACTTTCTATAGTCTCCCCTGCTTCCTGGATTTAAAAACATCTCTTCTGATGAGCTGGGGTTCTAGAATCCCTAAGCAACGAATAGAGGTGGGGTTCCCACAAGTTGAGGTAAAAACACAACAGTCTGCAATAGCACCAATGAGGATTTAAATGACAAATTTTTAAAGTATGTTATATCAAGACGTGTTCACATCCTAAAACTGAATAATAAGTTGAAGATAATAAAAGGCTAAACAAACAAAAGTCATTAAATCAATGAAAGGAAAAGAAAAAGTAATTTGAGACCCCACAAGAGTGAAAGCACTTGGATAAGTTTCAAATTAACTTCATTAGTGCAGTGAGCCTGCACATCCGCAGCCTAAACGGGCACTGCCACGCTTTCTCCAGTCCACATTCTAAATCCTTTGTTTCCTTGTTTCTATTCATGCTCAGCCTAATGCCTCTATGTGCTCTAATTTTCTACGACTTACTTCTTACTCTGCACTTATTAATTCCTTAGACTGAGATTGAGCCATCATTTCCACATTTCTGCTTATTCCCTTTTCCCCCATTATATTCCTTTTTTGAATGACATTCCAGATAGGGCTAGGAATACCTGAGCATAAACAGCCGTGGCAGCTAAAGCCAGTGATGTAAGTGGTCAAGGTGCCAAATGAATGGTCAGTGTCTCCTTAGGTCTAACAGTCTTGATGTCTTCCAGTCTCCTGTATTCTTTCAGTTCCTTACGGCAGAGGATTTTCTTTACTTTTTCTTGGGAAACATTTCAAGTTCATGATATTTAGAGCTATCCATGGGTTCACAACAGCCGGAGTAAAGTCTGAAAGACATACTGGCACTCCAGCATGATAGGGAAAATTAGTCATCCAAATTGAAAGATGAAAAATATATCCAAAAATTAAAGGGGGAAAGTGTGGAGGGCTAGAAAAGGGTAGAGATGGGTGTGGAGGACAGGAGAGAATGGTGTTCCGTCAAGTCTTTCCTGACAGTGCATCTTGTTTGGATCATGCAATTTGAGTAGAATTTGGGGGTCAGTTTTTGCTTTACTCTCTCCCATTTTTAGAATCAGTTTGCCCAATATTATGACACACATGTTCCCAGTTAGCGTAATAGACTGCATATGTAACGTTAACTACATCATTTCAGAGTTCCATTTGCAGATTCTACATTTTATTCGACTCATACGCCCCCCACCCTGGAGGAGACAGGCTGTTAATCCCCATCCTCTGTGGAAAGCTTATGCTATGGCTGGCAAAATGTGAGAAAAAAGGCTTTGTATTTCAGTTACCATGTTAGCTGTGATACACACACATATACATTTCATCTCCAGTGTTGTTCTTCATTAATTCATTTTGGAAATTATAATACAGCATTTCACCATCATCTTAGGGAAGCTCAGAGCAGATTTTTCTAGATGTGCAAGGCACTCTCTTTACAGTGGGGTTGGCAGCTATCGTGAATAGGGGCACCTAAGCACACACGTTTGAGGTTGAACCTTAAACTTTTGATAAGCCCTGGGTGGAAGTCCAGGCTCGGAACTTGTTGAAGAGAATCTGAATCTCTTAAGCACTGAGGGGAACAATTAAAAGAGATTGGCTCCTTTTTCCTATGTACCTGATGTGAAATCTAAGTGTAACAAGGAAAAGGGAAAATTCTGAATTGCTTGAATGACTAGAGCAAGGGATTCAGTCATAGAAAACATTTTAATTCTCTATCAATACTTTCAAGCTATGTTAAACTTAGGTATATATTTATTGGTGGGAGTGGAGAGTTAGTGAAAATGATGGCTGTTTCTTGTAAAAATTGGGAAAATTTGTGGTTAAAAAGACAAGTATCAGGAAAAAGGAATATAAAAGCAAAATAATTACTGCAGACTTTTACTCTGAACATTAAAATATCAGCATTTTTGTACTTTGGCACTTTAGAGATTTAATTCATGTAATAAGCTTTATTTAGCTAGTTCTAGGAGATTTGTTCCAGGAAAAACTGTGTCATTTATGACTTCTAAGAAATTTTATATAAAGATGGGAAGAGTGCTAAAAACTATTTAAAATAGATATGTTTTTCTAACTATAGGAGATGTATACATTTATATTCCTGAATGCTTCAATAGGATTAATGCTTTCATGGGAAAAATTTGTTTTCATATATAATAAGTACAGCTTTCTAAATAAATATTTTTCATAAGACAATATCTGTGTTTTTTCTTTATAAACTTACACAAGAATAATCAATTATTTTCCACCTCCTTTAATCTTTTTCTCCAAGTTCACTTTTAGAAATTCTTTCAATGGCAACATTAATAGTGTTCAAATAAAATCTTTGTAATTTATAAGTTAAAAATATTCTATTATTATGCAATCAGAATTTGAAATAACATACTAAAATTTTTTCTACCCTTTATCCACATACCTTTCCTTGTTTCTTAAAGGACCCAACATGAAATTGTTAAATTAAATAGTATGATTTCTAAGAACTTGAGAAACAAAATAATTTGTTATTTTAGAATTACAAACACCGCAACAACAAATACATAAAGAACACTTTTCATTTAAATGTGACAATAAGCAATATATAAAAATATTGAAGACCACCTTTCAAAATCTTAAACATGAGCAAAACTAAATAGTAATTTTCCAAAGGAAAATGAGAACTAGAAAACATAATTGTAAAATATCAACTTAAAAATGCTAACAAGAGTACTGAAGATTATTTGAAGTTTTATTGAATCATCTTTGCTTTCAGAAATTGATTTTCATACAAATAAGAAAAGTGATAGATACATACAAGCACAAAAGTCACAGGTCAATTTTCCTCTCTCAATGTACGTGTCACCCTGATTTATAGTACTTGATTGATTTAATTGGCATCAAGAAACTCCTATATTAAAGATCACATGATACTTTTTTTGAAATGCTACTCAGAGACTGACAGAATTCCAAACTGCACTGTACATAGCTTAGATCTATCATTCTTATCTATCACTCTGCATTTTATATCAAATTGATTTTGACACATCACATCTGAATAAAACAGTGATAGAACACGCATACTCATTTACACTTCAATATTAATTGTTACACTTTTATGCACTAAATAAATGTACATAATTGGTAAAGTGCATGAGAATTAAGTCAAATTAGCCAAATATGCATTTAAAAAAGACATTTCCCCATCTTATTCATTACTATATATCAAGGTATATAATGAGATATATGCTGTAAGTCATTATAAAAACTGATTTACATCTCTGTAAAATAATTTGAACAAGTTTTCTCCCTAACCTAGAAGCAGAATAAACTTTCACCGAGTTTAGATTGGAACTTAGAAAATAGGAATTGTCCTTCATCTAAAAATGAAAGTAATTATTTTCTACATCAAGACCATTAAGTGAGCAGATCAGAACTTATGTGCTTTGCAGAGTTGAGGCAGCCCCAAGCCTCATGTAGCAAGATCCGCTGTGGGGTCGGTGCCCTCTAACTGCATACTAAAAACTTATGAGAAGTAGTAAAGAAGATCAAGATCACAGTTAAACAATTGACCTCCAATAGAATCCCCTTTAAAAATAGTGATGTCACTATGGACATTTTACCCTTTTGTTGGTCAAAATCATGTTTCTCCAAAGAACGTGATTTTTCAATGTAGGGGAAGAGGCTCAGTTAGCCATCAATTTTTCTAATGCTATTAAATTACAGCAGAAAACCATGTCTTATATATAATCAGGGCACTATTGGCATATAAGAGGTTGTAAATAGAAATTTGAAAATCTCTTAGAAACATATTATATACTATGGTATTTATATCTGACTGATTTTTTAAATGTAGCTATAGCATTTAAGCCAAATAACTATGAAAAAAAATGCAAGCTAATCTTCATTAAAGTAAAGTAGTTTGTACACACAGGTGTCAAAGACCTTAAGGACTGATACTAATACCTCATTCAGCTGGATGTCAAAGGATCTCAATCCATTAGAATATTGTTGTTCTTCAAAAGTAAATGAAACTGGACTCTGACCTTACCAATGACCACGAACCAATACACACTTCTTTTTTAACCTGAGACAAAGCTCTGGATCCTCCCTTAGAAGAATCTATTCACTTCCCCATAATTCTAAAATAGTGACTGCAAACCTGGGTACTCCACATTTTGACCCAAGTAATTCTTTGTTGTGAAGGTCTGTCCTGTACACTGTTAAAGGTTTGTGGCATGACCTCTACCCACTAGATGCCAGTAGCAACCCCTTTCTAAGTTATAACAATTAAAAATGTCACCATACATTACCAAATGTGCCCAGAGGAGAGGAAAGTCCCCCAGTAGACCTGCTGTTCTTGAGGGAGAGGAATAACCTTGGTTAAAGCCCAGCTCACTCAGGAGAGCAAGAACTATTAGCTGACAGGTTTACAGTAAGGGGAAAAGATTGAGAAATAAGACAAAACAATTACAATTGGTTGAATAACAATGGGATAAGGACTTCAATCACTACACAAAGTATGAACACCACTACAATAACTATGAATAGCAATTATTTTACTCTGCATTAACATAGAGATGCCCTACAACGAGAGCATCCCTAAGCCATTGCTAAATAAGATAATTTATGTTCACTGTGGTGATCCTGAGTCATTAAGAAATTGTTAGTTTCTTCAGTGTACCCCAACAAAGGAAAGAGAAGAGATAATACATTTGAGTACCATTACCACCAAAAGATTGAACATTTCTAAATTCAGGCCAATTGATGTTTATCAGAATAAAATGCTTATTTGCTGATATGTATTTTAGACTCTCCAAGGCAATGTAGATTTAGAATATTTTTTTTAATTCTTTCATTGGTAGCTGTTCAGAAAATAAACATCACCCATCAAAGGAACAGCTTATCCTTTGTTAAAATCCTACCATGTTGTGGTTTGTACCTAGTTTGGCCCACAGATATTACCAAATATGAATGCTATCACCTCCTGCCTGGTCAGAGTTGCCCATAAAGATGCTAGAGAGAGATGTATATTTAGGTAAGATCTGGACAGTTTTTTAACCTCAGGTAAAGAAATCTGGGCTCTCCAGAGAAACAGAACTAATAGGATCCATGATAGATGATGGATGGATAGATAAAGGTAGATAAATAGATATGAGGGGGACCCCCCAAAAAACAGAATTTACTCATACAAAAATTGTGCATTTATTCTTACAAGTTTAAATGTCAGTCAACTTCAAAGTACTCTCCATTTGATACACCTATTGAGATGTACTTTCAACTGCTCAAAACCGTATTTGAACTCGTCGATTTTGATGCCTTTTTGTGCTCTTGCCATTTTTGTTTCACCTCTTCCACACCAGCAAAACATTGTCCTTTGAGGACTTTTCTCATCGGGGAAACAAACAAACAAACAAACAAAAATCGTTTGAGCAAGATCAGGTGAATAGGGAAGGTGGGGCATGGGAGTCATGCCATTTTTGTTAAAAACTGCTGAACACTCAGCATGGTGTGGGTAGGTGTGTTTGTGAGTCACCCATCATGAAATGGGCAAACACGTTAAAAGAGCTCAAAAAAAAAAAAAAAAAAAAACTTCACTAAAGCCAAACACAGCCTCTCACATCTGGTACACTGACACAGACAGGTTCCTAAAACTCTTACCTAGGGAAGCCTGTACTACAAGGGGCTTGCCCTCGCAAACATAATTCTGGCTTTCGGAAGGATCCTCCTTCATAGATAGTTAGATAATAGAGAGGTAGATAGATAGATACTTAGTTAAATCCATAGATGATTAGATAGATGATAGATAGATAGATAGATAGATAGATAATAGATAAAAAGATTTATTACAAGGAATTGGCCCACATGATTACGGAGAAATCCCAATGTCTGCAATCAGAGAACCTGAAGACCAAGGAAAGCTCATGGTGTGGCTTCCAGCTTCAGTCCAAGTCCTAAAGGAGGAAGAAACAGATGTTCCAATTGGAAGACAATCATATAGAGAGAGGACAAATTCTTTTTTACTCAGACTTTTTTTCAATTCAGGCCTTCGACACATTGGATGAGGCTCACCCACATTGGGCAGAACAGTCTGCTTTCCTCATTCTACAAATTCAAATGTTAATCTCATCCAGAAACACTCTCACAGACACATCCAGAACAATGTTTAACCATATCTGGGCACCCCAAGTCCAGTACAGTTTATGCATAAAATTAACTCTCACAAAGCTCCATGTGGAAAGAGCTTGCAAAGCAAGATCAGGGTACAGAGGAGGAGAAGGAAACACAGAGAAGCATAAAGGAACCGAGCACCCAAAACAAAGCAACACAAAAAATATTGTGACATTAATTGGGACAGGGTAGGTCAGAGACCAGATGGGTACACATAGGTCAAAATCTTATTTTGCAAGAAGTTTTAGAAATCTGACATGCCCGTTAGAGCAAACAATTAAATAAATGTGCTAGCCCAATTCTACAGTTTGAATAGCAGTCTGAAACAGGATTACAGGAGTAAGAAAAGTGCTAGTACAATGTCATCCTTTTAATGATGATATCCTAGAGACCTCATTTGTGCCTGCAGCCATGAAGAGGGCTTGGGGTAAGGGAATTCCAGAGAGAGCAGCAAAAGGGATGGAAAGGAAGTCAATAATTATATTCTCTGTCCACTTACTTTTGATATAAAATCAACCAGCAACCACTCAAAGAGACAGGTTTAAGTTTGGAGCCCATCTCAATCATTTATTAGCTATGTAATTTTTGGCAATTGGTTGACTTTTTGGGTTCTTAGTTCTCATATATGATATAAATACAAAGACTAAGTAAAACCCTAATGAAATAAACACATTTGATCACACTATTGGTAACTGGCTGCTGGTCTGCATCAAATGCCTGTTCTCAGATGAAGATGGCCGCATAGGATTTGTCATTTGGGACCCTCTTGGGTCAGTGTTTTGTCAATTGTTCACAGTATATAACTTAGTACATTTATTTCTGTGTGTGACAGAACAGACCAATGGAAAATTATCATTTTTCATTAGCTTTGCGATAATACCATACTCTATTTTCTATGGTTAAGTTTTCTAGACACACTCTGGTGTTATCTCGGTGTTTTACAGTCTCTACTTCACAGGGTTAGGCAAGGCATAGCTGGGTTCTCAGAAGGTGAGGCCCGAGACTTGAAGAATTTGATTGGCCTTTTTAAAGAAAAAAAGTATACAAAATTATGAGTATAAAATTAGGTATGAAAGAGAATGGTGATTTAGAATGTAAAAAAGAATTATACATTTTTAATTGATAAACTTTAAAACAGGGCTTTGGAAGCAGTCCTTGTAAGTAAATAGCCCTGAAAACTTAAATTTCATTAGCTTTACAGTACATCTACTTCTTGGGGTGGATGTGGATTAGAAAAGATCATGCATGGAAATACTTAATGCCTCATATGAAGAACTTACCTTCAAGCCCTGGCCAGGTAGCTCAGTTGGTTAAAGCATCTTCCTGATACACCAAGGTTACGGGTTTGGTCCTCAGTCAGGGCATGTACAAGAATCAACCCATGAATGTATACGTAAGTGGAACAACAAATCCATGTCTGTCTGTCTGTCTGTCTGTCTGTCTGTCTCTCTCTCTCTCTCTCCCCCCCCTTCTATCCTCCCTCCCTCTAAAATTAATAAATAAAAAGATAAATGTATAAAAAAACTTGCCTTCAGCCAATGTTAGCATTATTATTGTCAAAATACTAAATAATATGATTTGTTAATATGTACCAAGTCACATGATACTTGAAGACATGAGAGATTTGGGGAGAGGCTATGGTGATGCATGAGAGCCTCCTTACTTTCTCTTCTTTGTCCTCTTGCTGCAAAAGCTGCCCTCTCACAGCCCAGCACAGAGTAGGAAGAGATGGCATATGCATTAGTCTTAAGTGAGAAAAGGGACCCCAGCCCTACAGGGGCCTGATTAGCAGAGTCAACTGAGGGAAGTTAGATGTCAAACCTGTCAAAATTGCCTTCTGGGGTTACAAAAACAAAAAATCGAAGATAGAATCTTTTCGTAGAAATGATAACTGCAAATATAATCACAATATAATGTAATCAGCAAAAATGCTTATATAAATGAGTAGTTATGAAAGTACCAACAAAAATGTAGGCAATTAACTTTATCCAGCACTATTAGAGAAAGCTCATTAGGAAACAGACATTATAGTAAAATCCTAGATGGAGAAATGAAGTGCAAAGGTAGATAGACATGTATGAATAAGGGTGGACCAGGTGAGACAAGTAGTACCCTGGACTAAGGAAGGTGACAGGAGATAAAAGTGCAGAGTAATTTGGGCTGGGATTCTCTGGTATAAGATATTTGGCCTGACAGAAGTGGGAAGCTCATTACGCATTGACTTTTACGAACTTTGTAGTAACAGCCTTGTGGAAGTTGTGCAAGAGTCACTCCTGGAAGGGTAAAGGCTACGATCAGAGAGATTACTCCTGTGTAAGGCTGTGCACTGCACAACTTCCTGGGTGTGCTAGTCACTTAGACTACAATCAGAACAATACTCTTGGAGTATTACATCACTTGTAAGAACAGTAACCCACATTGAGAATAATGAGAACCTGAACCAAGCAGATGCAAAGAGGATGAAGATACTTACCAAAACCAAAAAATATTTCTGAGAAACAATTAGCAAGTATGGGAGACCATATTTCTCTTCAGTTCCTCAGACAGTTGTTGATGTTTTAATGAAATACATTTGAGGTTGGAGTAAATTTGAAAATGCAAGCATTTGACACAGTGACTTCATTTCTGGGAATACACCCTAAGGATCCCGAAACAGAAATCAGAACATATACACCACTGTGTTCGTAGCAGCACTATTTACCAAAGCCAAAATCTGGAAACAGCCCAAGGGCCTATCAATAGATGAGTGGATAAAAAAGCTATGGTACATTTACACAACGGAATACTACCCAATCGTAAAAAAGAAGGAAATCTTACCTTTTGCAACAGCATGGATGGACCTAGAAATCATTATGCTAAGTGACATAAGCCAGTTGGAGAAAGACAAATACCATATGACCTCACCATATGTGTGGAATCTAATGAACAAAATTAACTGACAAACAAAATAGAAAAAGAGGCATGGATACATGGAGCAGACCAACAGCTGTCAGAGGAAAGAGGGGTGGGGGGTACTGAATGGAAGAAGGTGAAGGAATTCGCCAAAGAACATATAGGTATAACATCTGGATAAAGACAACAGTGTAGTGGTGGCCAGAGGGAAGCCAGAGTGGGGACAGGAGGAAAGGGGCAAAGAAGGGAAAATGGGGACATTTGCAATAGTATCAACAGTAATAATAAAGAAAAAAAGAAAATATAAGTTCCACCCCAGATCTACTGAATCCAAATCTATATTTTCATAAGATCCCAGATGCTCCTTGTACAAAGTAGAGTTTGAGAAGCACTGTTTTAATCTACTTTATGGGAAATAAAGCTACCCAGATACCATGCTGGTTAGCTGCTTTAGTGAAACCACCTTAAACTCTCTCACACACACACATACAGAAGGAATTTGGCTACAGGAAGATTCAAACAAAAGGATGAGAAGATGAGACACTCGGCAAAGGAAAAGACCAGCAAGAACATGGGAAAATGCAGCCTCCAACTAGAAGGATTTAAGTTTCCAAGTTTTGAGGCTGATTCCAATAATTCGGCTCTTAAAGACTGCCCACAAAATACAGAGAATTTTGTTCTTTCTGCTTGTTTGCAAGAGTAAATACTTTCCAATGAGGGAAATATTCATTTCATATCATATTTTAGGATGATTATAGCCCATCTCAGGTGGTTGAAGTCATTTAGCCTTCAGCCTGGTACCTTATACCCCACCTGAGGCACGCTGAGCTACGTGGAAATGGGCTGCCTGTTGTGCCTTACTGCTTAATTATTGTATTAACATATTGAAACTTCCTTTGAATTAGCTCTTCTCTGTGAGTGTGTTTATTCTGTAGAAAAGCCCTTCAGTGATTTGCAATGAAGGTAATTTTTCTTGTCAGCTTACTTCAGAAATCCAATAAGTATAAATCCAATGCAATTTTAATTTGCCAACATTTTGTTTCCATTTCATTCTGTTTTGTTTCCTTTACATCTTTTTTTTTTTAAAAGTCCAAATGCAAAGCTTCATTTACTGAATACAAAGCAGGATGCACCTTCCCCAGAATACACAGTGCAGCATTGCTGCTCTGGCTCCTGTGATGCTAGCCACCTTTGCCCACTGTGGGCAGAAGCTGGCCTGCCTAAGACTACATCAGAGAACACTTGAACTTTGGATCCTTTGGCAGAGAGTTGCATGTTGACCAATTGAAAACTTTGACAGACGTTCATATCTGTAAGCATAACTGAAGGGAATAAAAGTTTCGGGGGAGCATTGCACATATAAAACTGCCATCTAGAAATTCAGTCATCTTTATAGCTGCAGGGTGCTGGCAAGGTTACATTATACCAAAGAAAAAATGGTATGGTCTGTGACATTCCAAGTCAACATTCACTTCTCTGGTGAAATCCCCTGCAAGTATTAAATCCTGTTTCTAATTATTTTAACCACACCCCCACAGTGTGTTCTCTTGTTTAAAATTTTAGCATGTGGTAAGAACTAAAGACTAAATATTGATTTTTTATTAGCTACATGCATGCCATCACAATTTTTGTTGTTTAGGATTTAGGCACAGCTAAAAAAAATTTAGGGATAGCCAGTCAGAGGGGAGGTGGCTGGGTGGCTGAGTGAAAAAGGTAAAGGGATTAAGAAAAAAAAAAAAAAAAAAAAAGCACCTTATAGACACAGACAACAGTATGGTGATTACCAGAGGGAAGGGGTGTAGGGGTGGTTGAAGAGGGTCTAAAGGGGGAATAAATAGTGACAGAGCAGTTGACATTGGGTGGTAAGCACCCAATCCAACATAAGCATGATGTATTATAGAGCTGTACACCTGGAACCTTCATAATTTTATTAACCAATGTCACCCCAATAAATTCAATAAAAATAGAAAAGCAAAAATAAAAAAAGCCAGGGACAAAACTGCACCCCCCACAGGCTATAAGTTTAGCCAGAGCAGGAATCAAATTTTATTCACCTTTACAGCCCCTCCCACTAGCATTTTGAAAATAGGTTGGGTAAGTAGTTGACATTCAAAGATGTTGAATTGTGAGCTTACTCTCAAATCTGCATCCAAGTGCTCAAATTTTCTTTTAGCTTTCTCTGACATGAGAACAAGAAGAAACTAAGGCAAAGCCCTCTGCTACACTACCAAATTTAAGTTACTAGGCTAGGTATTTAAGCTTATTAATCTAAACCAATCACTTAAAGAAAAAGACTGCCTAGTTATTTTTTCCTGATAGACTAAAACTTCCCCCAGAAATTCCTCTCTGCAAAATGTCGTTTAAATAAACTATAATCTTTTAAGTAGATTTATTTGTAGATTTTTTTTTCAGTACTTTATTTCATTTTCCTTTTCTCAGTGCTACAAACCCAGCCCAGTGACTCACCTATGTGGGACAGTGCTTTAGATGCACGATGCCATTTTTATGACTAAGGGCTACTTACTCTCAAGTTAAACACAATGACTTTGGTAATGCAAGATCTCAAGAGAGAAAGTAGAAGGCAAATTAGCAGTGGCTAGAGAACCACAGTGTAACCTCATTTTTAATCACAAGTCTTCACCCCTCAATGTGCATAGCTGATAGGTTGGTGAGCATACTCAAAATAGGTCAGTTCCAACCAAGTTTAAATCAAGTGGTGGCAGCTAGGGATATGGTGGTGGAGTTTGGTGGTTACATACACTGGCTTTGAACTCAGACAAGCCTGTGGGCCCTGGATTATCTTGTGTGGTACTTAAGAACAAAATGCAGAGAGATATTAAGAACAGAACTCTCAGGAAGGGTTATGTCAAGGAAAGACAACAAAAGGGTAAGCAAGAATTAAATGATATCAGCAATAGAATATCAGCAATTCATCATCCAACCTGATCTTCAACCTTCAGGTTTCATGCCTCAGTTAACCATTTTTGTTCAGTGCATTTGAACAATAATTAAGCATCTATTTTGTGCTAGGCATTATGATCGCTGAGCTCTGTATAGTCTGGCTGGGAAGACGTAAAAACTTTAATAAAATAAGTATTGCAAAGTGATGCAAAACTTGACAAAGAAGATAAAGTGTGAAACATATGAAAATGCAATAAATCTGACTCTGAAAGAAGGTTATATTGGAGGTGGGCCTTCAGACAGAGGAGGAGTTTGCCAAGCAGACAAGGATGGAGAAGGATTCTTGGTGGAAGAAATAAAAGCAGAGCCTGAGAAAGGCTGGCAAGTTCCAGAAATTGTAAAACATCCTGCTATATTCAGAGCAGAGAGAGAATGGGGACAAGGCCAAAAACACAGGGTAGGAGTGGAAGCGGTCAAAAGAAACGCAAAGGAATTTTGACTCTTTTTAAGGTGATGACAAGTATTTAAGTAAAAAAGTTTATAAGCCCATATCTGTGTTTTGACCATTAAATTTAATCATGATGTTAGGCCATACTTTTCCTCTGCAATGTCCTAAATATGAAATCTTTATTTTTTGGCATTGTTAATACTGACATCAGTTCAGTCCCTCAACATCTCTGAATACTTAGCAAAGCCTTCTAACAGGTTACCTGACCTCTCATCTCTCTTCCCTGAATCCAGTCTTCGCACAGGTTCTGGCAAACTTCAATGACTGATTCCCAAGTCTTTAAATTGCAAGTTTTTCCATAGTCATGAAAGCTTTACTGAGGTATTGGGTTGGCCAAAAAGTTCATTTAGGTTCTGGTAGTGCTTAGTTGTCTTTAACTTCATTCAAAACAATTTTGTTAGATTGTATTGTGATAGCTGTTATACCATCGTTCATTTAGAAGAAACCTATCAAAATTGGTGATTTTTGTGCAGCCATTTTAATATTGAAGATGGAAGAAGACATGCAATATTTTTAATGTATTATGCTTTATTATTTCAACAAAGGTAAAAACACAACTGAAACACACAAAAAAATTGTTCAGTGTATGGAGAAGGTACTGTGACTAATTGAAACTGTCAAAAGTAATTTAAGAAGTTTCTTGGTACTATTGACACTTTGGTCAAATAACTCTTTGCTGCGGGGCTGTTTAGGCATTGGAAGATGTTTGGCAGCAGCCCTGGCCTCTACTCACTAGAAGCCAATAGCAGGAGATAGCCAACATATTCAAAATATCAAAATCAATAAAGTTATTGATGAAAACAAAAACTGTGTCTTTTATTTTATGGAAAAAACTAAACAGATTTTTTGCCAACCAAATACTTATTCAAATAAATAAACACACACACACATGCACACACAGCATGAGGCTCCAATCATGCAGAACCCACAAAAGGAACCTGCCTACTGCTAAGGCCAGAAGCCCAGAATCCTACCAGAAGAAAATGGAATTCCTTTAATCTAAGTCCTTTTCAAAACCACCTCAACCATCTTCTTTGGACCTTTTTCTCTTTCTTTCATACATTTGGACTATATGTTGTAACCAAAACACCCATAATTTTTCAGCCTTGAACCTTTTTATACATTATGTCCAATATGAGGAATGCTTACATTCTTGTACTCCTACTACACTTGTAAAAACCCTACCCTTCCTTCAAGGCATATTAGGTACCACCCACTTGAAGCTGGCTTTCCTTATCCATCCATCTGGATGTAGTCCCCTCCCCACACTCACACTGGAAATCTCAGGGAACTTTGTCCTTCACTCACTTTACTTACCTTATTATACTTGTATTATAGTTATTGGTGAGTAATTTGATGACAGGAGTCATTGTTTTCTTCATTGCTATATCCTCTGAAAATTTATCAATTTATTTAACAAATAATAACAATTTATTAAATTCTATTATAATTCTGATCAGGCATTGTGATAGATATCGATTGATGTATAACTAATCACTCCAAAACTTGGAGTTTTAAAACCACAAAGATTTATCATCTCACACAATTTTTGAGTATCTGGATTGTGGGACCAACTTAACTGGTGGCTATGACTTGGGGACTCCCATGAGGATCACTGGGAGGTCTAGGGTCATCTGAGGACAGGATGAGGTCAGGAGGTTCTGCTTCAAAATTGACTCACGTGGCCACTGGCCAAGGCCTGAGTTGCTTCCTGGCTGTTGGCTGGAGGCCTCAGTTACTTGCCACATGGGCTACTCCATAAGGCTGACCGTGTTATAGAAAATTATATCCCCAAGAGTGAGTAATCCAAGAGAGAAAAGAGAATGAGAGAAAGACCAAGGCAGAAATTGCAATGTACTTTTATTACTTACTCTCAAAGCAAATACCACCACTTCTATGGTATTTTATTGACCACACACACTGATCCTTGTACAGTGTAGGAATGGACTGCATAAAGGTATGAAGCTGACCTCCAGAGGCCCTTCATATTATACAGTAGGAAATGGTCTATTCAACCACTGACTGGATGGAAGACTAGTGCTATGTCAATAGTCTTCATTGTGAACAGGATCAGATTTTTCTTATAATGACTTTTAAAAACCAATTTTAATATGAAGTAATTAATGACTTGGATTATTTCATTATTTAACAAACAAACCTTTCAAAGTATGTGAGAGAGAAATTGTTCAACAATCGATCTTACTGTGAGTAAGACAGGCTATTTCTTACATCTCATCAAAGAAAACATATACAATTCTGGTCAAGACAGCAGCATAGGTAAACACCGCTCACCTCCTTACAACCAAAACTACAACTGAAATATAGAACAACCATCACTCAGAACTGTCAAAAATCAAGTTGAATGGAAGTCTAACAACTATGGAATTAAAGAGAACACATTCATCCAGACTGGTAGGACAAACAGAGATGTGGAATGGGCTGGTCCCACATCTATGTGTGGTGGATAAATGTTTTGGAAGTATATCTTAGGAGTGAGGAATCCCAGTCCCACAACAGGTCTCCTAGATCAGAGTTCCAGTGGCCGGAAAGATAAGCCACCAAAACTTCTGGCTACAAAAACTAGCAGGGATTGAGTCAGTGGAAGAAACTTCTGGAATCCAAAGCAGATCCTTCAAAAGAACCCACCAATGAATTTAATCAGACTCACTCCTTCTGAACTTCAGCACTAGGTTAATAGCTTAAAAGGCACCAGTGAAATACAGGAAGAAAGTGAAGTATCTGGCATCAAGGTGGGATTTGGGGGACAGCTTTCTCCCAGACTGAAAGGTGGGCAGAGGATATTGTCTCTTTTCTGTGCCCACAGAGGATATTGTCCCTTTTCTGTGCCCACGGGGGCACAGAGCCAGCAGGCAGGTGCCACTCCATCAGCCTGGCTAACACTGCTTGCCCTGCCCTGGAGATTCCCAGAGACTCCATCCCACCCAATTTACAGACTCCTCTAGGTTGCTTTTCCATATGAATGGCTGGTCTTGGCTCATGCATCAAACTTCCTAAATCCCCTCAAACAAGCAAGGGCTAGTCTCATTGAACACCCAGCCCGAATTTCTCTTGTTAAAGGGTGACAGGCTTGGCACTAGCAGCAACCAGCCTAGATTCACAGCTTGGCTTCTGGGAATCTCTAAACCCAGCACAAGTAGCAGCTATCTCAGATTGCTTTACAGTTCAGGTATGGTGCCCCTGGGCAAAAGACCAGTTCAGGTAGGTAGAGATGAACCTTATACTGCACCACCCAGGAAATTCCAGAGCTTACATACCCAGTGGACAACTATAGACCAGGTGGGAACATCACCACCCTGCCCAGCACAGCTAATTGTCCACAGAAGGCAGAGGTTGCTGGTGGTCAGTGATTACAGCCAGACCTTACTACTGACTGGCCTGGATAAATCCCTCCAATTGACCTGCCAACAGTAATCAAGGCTCAAATACAAGATGAGGGTGTACTCAGCCCACATGAAGGTTGCACTTCAAGTACCCAGTATTAGGAGAGGCTGTGCCACTGGACCCTACAGGACACCTACTTACTACAATAGGCTATGCTGCCAAGACAAGGAGTTATAGCAGCTCTACTTAACACATAGAAATAAACACAGGGAGACTGCCAAAATGAGGAGATAAAGAAACATAGACCGAATGAAAGAACAGATCAAAACTCTAGGAAAAAAAACTAAACTAAATGGAGATAAGCAATCAAAACACTGGTTATAAGAATGCTCAAGAATCTTAGTGAGGACCTCAACAGCATAAAAAAGATCCATTCAGAAGTGATGGATGTACTAATTAAAATAAAGAACAATTTACAGGGAAACAACAGGAGAGTGGATGAAGCTGAGAGTCAAATCAATGATTTGGAATATAAGGAAGCAAAAAACAACCAATCAGAACAAGAAGACAAAAGAGAATACAAAAGAAACAAGGATCATGTAACCAGCCTCTGGGACAACTTCAAGCATTCCAACATTCACATCATAAGGGTTCCAGAAGGAAAAGAGAAGGAGCAATAAATTGGAACTCTATTTGAAAAAATAATGAAAGAAAATTTCCCTAATTTGGTGAAGGTAATAGACATACATGTCCAGGAAGCACAGAGTCCTAAACATGATGGATGCAAAAAGGCCCACTCCAAGACACATCATAATTAAAATGCTAAAGCTTAAAGGTGAAGAGAGAACCTTAAAAGCAGCAAGAGAAAAGCAGTTAGTTACCTATAGGGAGTTCCCATAAGACTTTCAGCTAATTTTCAAAAGAAACTTTGCAGGCTAGAAGGGGCTGGCAAGAAATATTCAAAGTCATGAAAAGCAGAGACCTACAGCCAAGATTGATCTACCCAGCAAAGATGTCATTTAGAATCAGAGAGCAGATGAAGAGCTTCCCAGATAAGAAAAGACTAAAGGCATTCATCATCACCAAATCGTTATTATATGAAATGTTAAAGGGACTTATTTAAGAAAAAAGATCAAAACTATGAACAATAAAATGGCAATAAATGCATATCTAGCAACAGTTGAATATAAAAATCAAATCAAGCAAACAAGAAAATTTGACACAGAATCATGGATATGGAGAGTGTTTTGATGGTTTCCAGACGAGGGGGGATTATGGGGGAATGGGTGAAGAGGTGAGGGGATTAAGTACAAATAGAGAGTTAAAGAATAGCCATAGAGACATAAAATACAGTATAGAAAATAGAGTAGCCAAAGAACTTACATGCATGACCCGTGGACATGAGCAATGGTATGGGGATTGCTGAGGGTGTGGGTGGTGCTGTGCAGAGGGGAGCAAAGGGGAAATCATGGGACAACTGTAATAGCATAATTGATAAAATTTCAGAAATAAAAAATAAAACATACATTTTTAAGTTAATTTAAAAATTTTTGCCTAGACTAGAGCTATCCAATAGAACTTTCTGCATTAGCAAAATGTCCTATATCTGTACTATCCAGAAGTGTGGTCACTAGCCACATGCAGCTACCAAGTACTTGAAATATGACTAGTGTGACTGAGGAACTAAATTTATAATTCTGTTTCATTTTAATTAATTCAAATTTAAGTAGGTACATGTGGCTAATAGCAATCATATTGGAAAGTGCAAGCCTAGACTAACACTATACTTTTATTTTGTTTTGATATAGAGCTGACACATAGATGTTTTTAAAGATTTTTTAAAATTTTATTTTTAGAGAGGGGGGAAGAAGAGAGAAAGAAAGGGAGAGATACATTGCTGTCAGAGAAAAACATCGACAAGTTGCCTCTTATACATGTCCTGACTAGGGACCAAACTCATAACTCAGGCATGTGTCCTGACAAAGAATCAGACTGGTAATCTTTTGCTTTGCAGAATGACACCCAACCAACGGAGCCACACCATTCAGAGCAGACCTGAAACAGTGTTTTAAAATGATATCTTGGGACAAATAATACAGTGCTAGAATCAAATCACCTGGATTTTAAACTAAGGATCTTCATTTACAAGTGATTTGACCATGAGAATTATACACTTCTCTGCCTCAGTGTCCCCAATTAGCAAAATAGAAGTACTTGCCTATTTAAACTTGTGGATAGGATTAGTGCCTAACATATAATAAATGTGACAGTGCCTACCACTTATAAACATATAGTCTCTGATGCCACGTTATTATTGGTTGAACCTACAGTTCCAATACCAGGTATTAATTAGTTTAATGGGATAAATGCATAAAATCAATCCTCACTTTCCTGTAGCAAAGAACAAAATTGTGTTACTTGTGCATTTTCTACATGGCAGCTTCAGAAATAAAAAAAAGATTTTTCTTTGAAAATAGACAAGCCATTAGCTGGAACATCTTTTTCTTCCTTCAGTTTTACATCAAAGTTTTGTGGGCTTTTTGGCAATGTTTCTGTCATAACTTTGATGATTATTATGAAAAAGACCAGGAGAAAACTGTTAACTTACTTTAAGTTTGCTAGTGTTCATTTGAAGTTATTGTTACTTGAAAGATAATAATAACATGGCCAAGTTCCCAAGGAAAGTAAATGTTTAAATCCCCTACCTGTGGGTTTGAAGATATTTTTTTTTCTCCTTACAGGCTGCACCACAAACCATTAGTCTCCTCTGGGGGAAGAAGTGCAGTTTAGTTGCTGACATTAAAAGTAAAGGAGTCTCACCCCGGGTGTGGCTCAATTGGTTGAGCATCGTCCAGTAATTGAAAGATTGAGTGTTTAAGTCTGGGTCAGGGCATATACCTAGGTTATAGGTTTGATACCTGTGGGAACGCAGGGGTGTGTGACCCCCCCCATGGTGACACCAATGACCCCCAGTCAAGGTACATACAGGAGGTATCCAATTGATGCTTCTCTCTGGCATTGATTTTCTCTCTCCCCCCTCTCTCCCTTCCTTTCTTCTTTCTTCTCTAAAAGTAAGGAAATATAAAATGTCCTCAGGTGAGGATAAAAGAATTTTAATAAAAGGTATAGCAGTCTCACCCTGGCCAGGTGGCTCAGTTGGTTGTAGTGACATCCCATTCACCCAAAGTTTACGGAAAGTTTGTGGGTTCAATCCCCAGTCACAGCACATACATAGGCTGTGGGTTAGATGCCGGGTCGGAGCGTATACAAGAGGCACCCCATCAACGTTTCTCTCTCACATCAATGTTTCTCTGTCTCGGTCTCTCTCTCCCTCTTTCTCTCTTCCCTCCCCGTTTCTCTCTTCCTCCCTCCCTCCCTTCGTCCCTCTCTAAAAAATCAATAAACATGTCCTCAGATGAGGATTAAAAATTTTTTAAAAGTAAAGCAGTCTTTTCATTTAATATAGGTTGAGATAAATTCAGATTAAGTACATATTGTATGAAGAAAAATGGTTAAAGCATTTATTATAAAAACAGCACATAGGACTATGGTTTTCTGTATTTCCATCATCAACACACACACAATTTTAAATTGGGGACTCAGTTGAGGACTATCCAACCTATTTGAGTTAAACATCTTATTTTCACAATATATTATTGACCCACTCTCACTATAGTTTATTCTCTTCCTTGGGGAAAACTAAGGACTTTTTATCAATTGGTTACAGTTTTTATGATTACCCTTTGTCT
The DNA here is from genome assembly GCA_039655065.1 of Glossophaga mutica. Classification (NCBI taxonomy): domain Eukaryota; kingdom Metazoa; phylum Chordata; class Mammalia; order Chiroptera; family Phyllostomidae; genus Glossophaga; species Glossophaga mutica. The sequence continues at coordinate 75,638,095 of CM077306.1, forward strand.
GAGTTAGAATGTAGTAGTGTATTATAACACATCAGTCTTTAGTATCTTGCCCATCTCTGCTCTAAACTTTCACTCTTCCTCATACTATGATTCAATTTAAAAATATTTCCAATGATCAATCTAAATAAATAACAAGTTAGCTTTAAGGCAAACAAATGAATTTGCATTGTTTTATATTCATCATAAATATTTCACTTAATTACCAAGGTACCTAGTTCAGAAACACAAAACAATATTATAAATTAATTAGCACTGTCCCTGCTGATTTTTTAGCAGTTCTTTGGAATTTAAAAGCCAAAAGTAAAAACAGCCTGCAGAGTCAAACCAGAGCATACATTATATCCAAATGCTGACATCCACGAACATGTCATAGTATAATTTGTGGGATATATTTTGAACCATCGAGATTTTGTATTTCTTCAGGAACCAGCTTATTTACTTTTAAATTCAAGGTCAAAAAACCCTTCCCTCATTTTTTTATTTTGCTTTATATGATCCAAACAAACAAAAACCCCTATTATCTTGAAAGAGATTAAAGGAGGTACTTTTCTCTCATTGCAGAATAATTAAATTGTAGCATTACTAAAAATGTAAACACATATTTTCAAACATAGAGAAGGGCATCAGCATGAAATAAATATACTCTCAATATATAAATGTTACAAAATTCTGTCTTTAATAGCAAAATTTTAACTTCATTTACTATTATCCCAAAACAAAGGTAACACATCTTATTTAACTAATTGTTAATTCCCATGGAAAGGCTTTTTCTTAAATCATTACTTTCAAATAATTGATCCTTTATAACATTTCTGAGTGAAAGTAACATAGCCTCAAAGGAAATAGTAAAAGTTCATAATTTCTGAGCATAAATCTAAATAGCAAGGAGCCTATATTTTGTTAAATTTACAGCCGTAAAATTTTGTGATAAAATGAATTTAATTCCTACAGAACTGATATAAATATCAAATTAGCTTACAAGTTAATGTTTAAACCCATTTTAAACAGCTTCATTATATAAGTATTATTTAGGCTTTTTTACAAATGATCTTAATTTATATATTATTATAAAATACTTGACCTTTTTCACTGTTAGACAATTAAATAAGTGTCTGCTAATTCTGTACTAAAATTTCTGCTAAAACAAGTTGGTTTTCCTCTTCGTGAACTAAGAATAGTCTGAAGGAATTAGTGCTGAGAAGAAAAAGTTAAGAAAAACAAAAATATTTTGCTTGACCAAGTAAAAAGGACCGAAAATGGTTTGGTTTTAAGTGATACAACAATTTGGAAACTAGGTCTGATTCTGCAGTATTTGAACAGCTGGGGCTTGTTGCTATTGTTGTTTCCTGAGTAGTTGGGGAATCAACGTAAGTCCCTGTAATGCATCATATCATCAACCTGCCTTTTTAGGCAATACATGCATTATAAGTGAGTATATGTGTAATATTCTAATGAAACTAAGAAGAAAATATTAATCTTTGTTTTTGAATTGAGGGCTGAAAACAATAACCCAACAGGTACATAGAAACCCTTGGTTTTACTCCTTCACTCACACATTGCAGCCTCCTTAAACTCGAGTTCATTGGTAAATTTCTCAACAGTAGTTTCCTAGTAATTTATCCAACTGGCTGTTAGTCATCATGCTGACAGTCTCTGAACCAGCTTTCCTAGATTCCCAGGTGTACAATGATGTGAGCCAATTGAATAAATGACTGATTCACTCAATTTCACATTCTCAGGATTCTTAAAGTAGTCACTGGGCTCTGTTCTCAAAAATATCAAAATTACGTATTCAGGGTCCGTATCTTCTGACCTCTCATTCTTTATCCTCGCATGTTTTGTCTTTGGGCATGAGGCTTCTGTTCTTTCCATCTGTGCAAGGTGCCACCTAATACCTAAGTCATTCTGCCCTGACCTTTCCTAAGTTGAGGTCGCTACTTCACTACCAGTTGTTTGTGATACAGAACAGCCTGCTGTAACAGGAAAAAAAACAAATCATAAAAATATGTGTATGTATGTATATGAAAGAGTAAGTAAAAAGTTAGATATATACTAATGATTGAGATAATAGGTATTTTAAACTATCACTGACATAAAAATGTAAATTATTAATGGTAAAATTTTACAGCACTCTTCAATTTTCACATGTTTACATGTTTACTGGACTATAACCTAAATGACTGGCAGTTATGAATTAATGACTGACAGACAATATAAATAATAATATTATTGAAATAAAATGATTGAGTTATCATATTGACTATAAGAAAAATTATGGATAATTTTAACTGAAAATTAAAAAATAATATATATTATAAAAATATATATTAAATATCTACATATATATATTGTTTCATGTTATGTACAATCAAGAGATTCCCCCCCTTTCAAAAAATTGAGAAATACCCGGTGCTTAAAGTGAGGCAACGATAGGTTGCTAGACTTGGGGATGTGTAACACAGGCACTCCGCATTTACATTTCCTTTGAGCCCTTGTCTGGCTTCTTGGTCAGCACATGATGTCTGGTTCAATGACAAAGCTCCATCAACTGATCCCACTGACTGAACAAGATTCTGAGACCTCACCTAGATCCTCTCCACTGCTCAGAAATTATTCTTTTCATCTCTTCTGGACTTCTGATGGCAGTCCCATAGAAGGTATTCCAAACAGTCTCCTCTGCCCTCTGTCTTTGACCCTCATCAACTCATTTCATTCTCCTTGTTCTGATTCCATTTCTTCATTTACTGAACAGAGTTAGGCCATGCAATATGTGTCTTTAAATTCCATTTTCTCTATCACAAAATTTTCATTGCCATCCTTTCTCTCTGGAATCCAGCTCCTCAGTTTTAGGGGATGAAGCATAAAATATTTATCAAAATCCAATTCTGTCTCTTGAGCTTTTTATTCCACATGATCCCACATCTTATATTTAATCAACCATACATTCACCTAATCAGTGGCTCACTTGATCAGTCAACAACTACTTACTGGGTACACAGGTAGCAGTGTAGCAGTTTGAGGTAGGTTCTAATACCTGTTCTGTCATTTTCCAGCTAAACAGTGCAGGCAGGTTTCTTAATCTCTCTGGCAAAAGAAGCTGTAAAGTGAGTAATACCATTTTTATGTTATAGTATAAAAATGAAATGAGAAATGGCAGATTAAGCATTTAACACTGTGCTTAGTACATAATAATCTTTGTGGAAATCAAGATGGTATGTACATCATCCAAGATGTACATACAAATATATATGTATGTAAGATCTCTTGAATATTTAAGTAATACAATACACTATGGAATAGAACTAAGTGACATAATCATTGTAATTGAACAGTAGTATTTATCCTTATCTTTAGATGTCATTATTATAAGCATTGAAAATTTGAGGAATCAATTTTAAATTATAATTAATAAAATATCTAAGCTAAGTGGCCAAGTACAAATAAATTCATAAAAATTTATGGTATTTCTATATTTTTTAGTGCTCACAAAAAAATAAAAGATTTTGTTTATAATTACTATGGGAATATATATAGGAAAACTCTTGACATGAAAGTATGAGACTTATATAAAGAAAACAATTATGGTTTGCCAAATTATATAATGGGAATAATTAAAAGATAACCCCCTTTGCTGTATGTTGTAATAATCAGAATATCTGAATTTAGAATGAAATTTCAATTGGATTTGTTTGTTTCTTGAAAAAAAATTTTCAAAATACATCTCAAAGGATAAACAGGTGAGACTGAAATTAAAAATTTGGAAAATGCTCTAGGACCCCATGGTTCTCTCCAATGAATTCTCTTGTGAGGCTGAAACTTTATCCCAATGCTGCAACCCCTAAAGATTTTTACAGCCAAAGGTTTGGAGGCTTTCTCTTCCCATGCTGAAATCCTGGGTTGTGTGGTTTGTCTCACTCCCCAGCTGTTCCTCCTGGTTTATCCACACGCAAATGTGTGACCACCAGCTGCTACCTTGCTCTGCATCCTCTCTGCCTGGCTGCCTGTCTCCACCCCTCCTACCAGTCTGAATGAATGTTTCTTCTTTAACTCCTAGGTTATTTGATTTCCATACGGTTCTATTTTATAGAAGCTTTGATTGTTTTTTATTTTTAAATTTGTTGTTGTCCTTCTTCTGATTGTGTGAGGAGGCAAAGTGTATCTACCGATGCCTCCATCTTGGCTGGAACTCCCTAGAGTTTTGAAAACTTATTTGAAAAAATAATGAAGGAAAACTTCCCCAATCTGGCAAAGAAAATAGACTTCCAGGAAGTTCAGGAAGCCCAGAGAGTCCCAAAGAAATTGGACCCAAGGAAGCACACACATAGGCACATCATAATTACATTACCCAAGATTAAAGATCAGGAGGGAATCTGAAAAGCAGCAAGAAAAAAGGAGAGAGTTACCTACAAAGGAGTTCCCATTAGACTATCAGCTGATTTCTCAAAAGAAATCTTGCAGGCAAGAAGAGACTGAAAAGAAGTATTCAAAGTCTGAAAATAAAGGACATACATCTAAGATTATTTGATCCAGCAAAGCTATCATTTAAAATGGAAAGGCATATAAAGTGCTTCCCAGACAAAGTCAAGTTAAAGCAGTGCATTATCACCAAGCCCTTATTATATGAAACATTAAAGGGACTTACCTTAGAAAAAGAAGATTATCAAAACTATGAACAGTAAAATGACAACAACCTCACAACTGAACCTAAACAAAAAACAAAACCAAAAACAAACTAAGCTAACAACTAGAACAAGAACAGAATCACAGAAATGGAGATTATATGGAGGGTTACCAGCAGGGAAGTGGATGGAGGAGAATGGGGAAAAGGTACAGGGAATAAGAAGCATAAATGGTAGGTACAAAATAGATGGGGGAGGTTAAGATTAGTATAGGAAATGGAGAAAACAAAGAACTTTTATGTATGACCCATGGACATGAATTAAGGGGGGCAGGAGCTGGTGGGAGGGGGTTGCCGCACAGAGGGGAATAAAGGGAAGGAACAAAATGGGACAACTGTAATATCACAATCAATAAAATATACTTAAAATTTTTGGAAAATGCAAGTAAATGATAAGGTACTTTTCTTACTAGATATTTTAAAGGTATTATAAAAGCATAATAATTTTAAAAGCTTGGAACTATTCCCCAAATCAGCAGAAAGAAAATGGAATACAGATAGAGAGCTCAGGAGCAAATCATAATTTATATGCAGAAGTATAAGATATAACAAAGGTGACCTAATCTGTCAGTGGCAAAAAAATACTGTTTGATAATTAATTCACTATTTAAAATCTTTAAATTATATATTTATCCCATAAATAAAATTGACTATAAAATATATTTAATTCTCACATAAAATAACACAATTAAAAAGCAAACAGTAGGTTGTTAAAATATATTAGGCAACTCAATTATTGTCCTAACATATGAATCTGTAATGCAAATCAATAAGTCAAACCTAAAACCTAATTACATGAACAACCACATGACAAAAGGAGTGTGAAGGGTAATAAGAATGTGAAAAATAATTTACAGTTTTACCTATTACAAAGAAAAGGAACTGTACAAGACAAGACTCTTTGTGCCTATCAAAATTAGACAGAAAAAAAGAGTAATACAATATTATGAATGAGGTTAATACTCAAAATATATAAAGAACTCATACAACTCAACAACAAAAATACAAACACTCCAATAAAAAGTGGGCAGAGGACCTGAACAGACACTCTTCCAAGAAGACATACAAATGGGCCACAGATATATGAAAAGATGTTCAACTTCACTAGCTATTAAGGCAATGTGAACCAAAACTACAATGAGATATAACCTCACCCCTGTTAGAATGGCTATTATCAATAAAACAAGTAACAAGTGTTGGAGAGGTTGTGGAGAAAAAGAAACTCTGGATCGCTGCTGGTGGGAATGTAAACTGGTACAGATGCTACGGAGAACAGTCTGGCAGGTCCTTGAAAAATTAAGAACAGTTACCATATGACCCAGCAGCCCATCTTCTGGGTATCTACCCAAAAAGTTTGAAAACATTTATTCACAAAGAGATATGTATCACTGTGTTTATAGCAGCATTATTCGCAGCACCTAAGACATGAAAAGAGCCAAAGTGTCCCTCAGTAGATGATTGGATAAAGAAGATGTGGTACATATATTCAACGGAATAGTACTCAGCCATAAAGAAAGAGGAAATGCTGCCATTTGCAACAACATGGATGGGCCTTGAGAATATCATGCTAAGCAAAATAAATCAGATAAAGTTAAGATGATTTCACTCATATGTGCAATATAAAACTGAAAGTAAAAAGGGAACAAACAAGAAAAAGAAACAAACAAAAATTCATAGACACAGAGGGAAGGGGGTTGGGGCATAGCAAAGGGTAAAGAGGGTCAAATGTATGGTGACAAAAGATGACCTGACCCCGGATGGTGGGCACACAATGAAATATACAGATCATGTATCATAGAAATGCACACTTGAAACCTATGGAATCTTCTAAACCCATGTCACCCCATAGGTATAAATTTTAAAATTTCTTTACAGTAATACAGTATTCCATGTTTGTTACAGCATGCTCAAACTCTGTTGTTTGGAGAGTAAATGGCACGTGCGCCATTTTATCTGTTTATCTGTTTTATCCATTCAACCAATACTGCCTGAACATTTACTTTTTATAAGGAATTGTTTTGAGTAGTTGGAAAGTTAGTATCAAAAGTTTTTAAATGTTTACTTTTGTATTCTGAACATTTTGTACTAGCAAGCCTATCCTAAAGAAATAAGCACTGATGAGCAAATAAATAGATGTAGTATATTTATGATAGCTTTAATAGCAAAAAAATCTGACACACCTAAAAACCCAACAATAAGAATGATTAAATGAATGCTGCTATCTCCAGACAATTGCTTGTATATTCCTCAGAAAAAAAAATAGAAAATTTTGAGACTACTAAGGCCCTCAAGAGTAATTAACAGTAGTGGCATTTGCATATAGTATAATCACCATATTTTGTGATACACATATAACAAAGAATAAGAGGGATTATCACTGGATGGAAAATTATAATTTTTAAAAGTTCTTTTTATACTTTTCTACATTATGTCTTATGAGCACATTTTTATTTTTTATTTTTTTATTTTTTAATCAGTATTTTTTAATTGTTGATATTGTACAGTTTTCTGTCTTTTACCCCGCCCCCAGCCCACCACCCCAGCCCTCCCAACCTTCCTCCCATTTCCACCCACCATAGTTTTTGTCCATGAGTCCTTTATACTTGTTGCTCTAAACCGTTCCCCTTTTCCCCTGAAATTCCCTCCCATCCCCCTCTGGTCACTGTCAGACTGTTCTCAAATTCAGTGTCATTGTTTATATTATGCTTGTTTGTTTGTTTTGTTGATTAGGTTCCTGTTAAAGGTGAGATCATATGGTATTTGTCTTTCACTGCCTGGCTTATTGCGCTTAGCACAATGCTCTCCAATTCCATCCATGCTGTTGCAAAGGGTAGGAGCTCCTTCTTTCTTTCTGCTACATAGAATTCCATTGTGTAAAAGTACCACAGTTTTTTGATCCATTCATTAACTGATGGGCACCTAGGTGGCTTCCAGCACTTGGCTATTGTAAATTGTGCTGCTATGAACATAGGGGTGCATAGGTTCTTTTGGATTGGTGTTTCAGGGTTCTTAGGATATAGTCCTAGCAGTGGAATTGATGGGTCAAAAGGTATGTCCATTTTTAGTTTTCTTAGAAAATTCCATACTGTTTTCCATAGTGGTTGTACCAATCTGCAATCCCACCAACAGTGCACTAGGGTCCCCTTTTCTCCACAACCTCTCCAACACTTGCTGTTTGTTGCTTTGTTTATGAAGGCCATTCTGACTGGTATCAAGTGGTATGTCATTGTAGTTTTAATTTGCATCTCTCTGATAGCTAGCGATATCGAGCATCTTTTCATGTGTCTCTGGATCCTCTGTATGTCCTCCTTGGAGAAGTGTCTGTTCAAATCCTTTGCCCATTTTTTAATTGGGTTGCTTGTCTTCTTAGAGTAGAGTCTTGTAAGTTCTTTATATATTTTGGAGATTAATCCCTTGTCTGAGGTATCATTGTCAAATATGTTTTCCCATACAGTTGGTTCTCTATTTAATTTAAAACTGTTTTCTTTAGCTGTGCAGAAGCTTTTTATTTTGATGAGATCCCATTTGTTTCTTCTTTCCTTCATGCCCCTTGCTCTAGGGGACATATCAGTAAAAATATTGCTGCGTGAAATATCTGAGATTTTCCTGCCTATGTTATCCTCTAGGATTTTAACGGTGTCATGGCGTATATTTAAATCCTTTATCCACCTTGAATTTATTTTTGTGTATGGTGTAAGTTGGCGCTCGAGTTTCACTTTTTTGCATGTAGCTGTCCAGTTCTCCCAGCACCACTTGTTGAAGAGGCTATTTTTGCTCCATTTTATGTTGCTGCCCCCTTTGTCGAATATTAATTGACTGTAGAGACTAGGGTTTATTTCTGGGCTCTCTGTTCTATTCCACTGGTCCATGTGTCTGTTCTTGTGCCAGTACCAGGGTGTTTTAATTACAATGGCTTTGTAATACACTTTGGTATCAAGTATTGTGATCCCTCCTACTTTGCTCTTCTTTCTCAAAATTGCTGCCGCTATCCAGGGTCGTTTATGATTCCATATAAATTTTTGAAGTGTTTGTTCTATGCCTGTGAAATATGCCATTGGAACTTTAATAGGTATTGTATTGAATCTGTAAATTGCTTTGAGTAGTATAGACATTTTGATGACATTAATTCTTTCGATGCATGAACACGGTATATGCTTCCATTTGTTTGTGTCTTCCTTGATTTCTTTCTTCAGTGTTGTGTAGTTTTCTGCATACAGGTCTTTTACCTCCTTGGTTAGGTTTATTCCTAGGTATTTTATTTTTCTTTTTGCTATATCGAATGGGATTTTTTTTCTTGATTTCTGCTTCTGCTGTTTCACTGTTGGTATACAAAAATGCCTTTGATTTCTGGATATTGACTTTGTATCTGGCTGTTTGGCCAAATTTATTTATTATGTCGAGCAGCTTTTTGGCTGAGTCTATAGGATTTTCTATGTACACTATCATGTCATCTGCAAACAATGATAGTTTTGTTTCCTCCTTTCCAAGTTGGATGCCTTTTATTTCCTTTTCTTGTCTAATCGCTGTGGCTAATACTTCCAATACTATATTGAATAGAAGTGGTGAAAGTGGACAGCCTTGTCTTGTTCCTGATCTTAGTGGGAAAGATTTCAGTTTTTGCCCATTGAGTATGATGTTGGCTGTAGGTCTCTCATATATGGCCCTTATTATGTTGAGGAATGCTCCCTCTATTCCCACTTTGCTGAGTGCTTTTATCCTAAATGGGTGTTGTACTTTATCAAAAGCTTTTTCTGCATCTATTGATATGATCATGTGATTTTTGTCTTTGCTTTTGTTTATGTGATGTATTACATTTACTGATTTGTGAATGTTGAACCATCCTTGCATCCCTGGGATGAATCCCACTTGGTCATGGTGTATGATCTTTTTAATGTATTGTTGGATGCAGTTTGCCAATATTTTTGCTGAGGATTTTAGCGTCTATGTTCATCAGTGATATTGGCCTGAAGTTTTCTTTCTTTGTTGTGTCTTTATCTGGTTTTGGGTTTAGGATGATGCTGGCTTCATAAAAAGAGTTTGGGAGTCTTACATCATTTGGGATTTTTTGGAATAGTCTGTGAAGGATAGGGGTTAGCTCTTCCTTAAATGTTTTGTAGAATTCTCCTGTGAAACCATGTGGTCCAGGGCTTTTGTGTGTCGGGAGTTTTTTTATTACTGCTTCAATTTCATTAGCTGTTATTGGTCTGTTCAGGCTTTCTGTTTCTTTTTCTTTGAGTTTTGGGAGATTATATTTTTCTAGAAACTTGTCCATTTCACCTAGGTTTTCAAATTTCTTGGCATACAGTTCTTCGTAGTAATTTCTTACAATACTTTGTATTTCTGCGGTGTCGGTTGTAATCTCTCCTCTTTCATTTCTGATTGTGTTTATTTGAGTCCTCTCTCTTTTTTTCTTGATGAGCCTGCTTAAAGGCTTGTCGATTTTGTTTATCTTTTCAAAGAACCAGTTCCTGGATTCATTGATCCTTAGGATTGTGCTTTTAGTCTCTATGTCATTTAATTCTGCTCTGATCTTGGTTATTTCCTTCCTTCTACTTGCCCTGGGCTGTCTTTGTTGTTGTTCCTCGAGTTCTTGTAGGTGTAGGTTAAGTCATTTGTTAGAAATGTTTCTGTCTTCTTTAGGTAGGCCTGTATTGCTATGAACTTCCCTCTGAGGACTGCCTTCATTGTGTCCCATAAGTTTGGGGTTGTTGTGAGTTCATTTTCATTTGTTTCCGGAAACTTTTTGATTTCCTCCCTAATTTCATTCTTTACCCATTCATTGTTTAATAACATGCTCACATTTTTATTTTAACATCAGAAGTATTACTACTCATTTTTAAATTCTATAGAATGACAGAAAAAAGATATTATTTTTACCTAAAAATATAAGAAGGCCTCAAAGGCACATTCCAGACTTTACTCAATCACTATCTTTTCTCTCTGGCATTTTTAATCTCTCCTTGGCCCACAAATAAGCTCAAGTCTCTCCTATTTAAAAATTATTTTCTCTTGTTCCTTTGAGCTAGCCAATATTATTCCCACATGTATGGCTGCCGAATTTCTTTAAAAAGCAATCAATATTTCTTTTCTCACTTTTTTGCCATCCATACAACCTTTTCAAAATGCTTCCCACTCAGATATATTTATTGAGCCAGCTCTGTCTCAGACCACTGGTAAGTCCATTTCAAGTTCAATTTTCTCCTTTTTGTCATATCCCTTGCTTTGTTTCCATTGTTTAACTATGGTCATATTTTGGTAGTTTTCTAATCAATATTTCACTCTTTGTTTTTCTCCTCTGACTCTTTAAATAGGCACTTTTCTTAATATTCTATCCTGAGCCATGTTCTTCTCTTCTACCTTTATATACTGTTTTGGGAAAATGTTACTCACTTTTACATTCAGTTATCACTGCTATGCATGTAACTCACAAATCTCCAGTATCTGATTCTCCCTGGAACCATATCTCCAGCCTTCCCTTTTTATAGCTGCATGCCAGAGGTTGCTACCTGGATGTCTTTCAGTCATTTCCAAGTCAACATATCTAACATCAAAATATTCATTACATTGTACAACTTACTGTCCCACATGACTTCCCCATTTCTATCTATTTCCCAATAATTCATGCATGCCAAACTCAAAATCTTAAATATCTTTGTTTCTTTTTATCCAGTTAGTTATCCAAGGTCTATCAATTATTTTTAAATAGCTTTCATTTTCTCTCTTTCTTTCCAATGCTGATAGTGATATAACTACACTTACCTTAGTATAACTTGGTGTGTTTCCATAGGAGTAACACTCTGGCCATTAGTCTAACTTCTTCCACTCCCCTGCTTTATCTTCCAGATATACCTTCCTACAGTAACACCACTATGTTTTACCATGAACTACACAAATGACTCCTTGCTGTCTCTCAAGGTGAATGCTCTTTACCTTGGCACACAAACTCCTTTTCAATGCAGTTCTAGGCTCTTTTTCACTACTACTCCACAGATTTCCTATGCTCCAAGAGTACTACTTTCTAACATGAGTTGCCCTTTCTGAAACTGCTAACACCTTTCCTAAAAGCTCAGCACAGATATTACCGTTACAGTGCAGCTCTCCCCAGGCATGCCACTGACTCCTTGATTTAGTCACTCTTTATGGCAATTACTGACTGCCATTTGTTATTATTTGTAAAAATGCCTTTCCCCCAAGCTATATTGGAAGGTCCATGAAGACAAAAATTGCATCAAATTAACTTAGAATACACCACAGCACCTGGTACTATGTTTTAAAAACAAATCAATACATTTAGGGGCAGCAAACTACCTAACACTTTTTGGTCATTATTGTATTAACATATTTTCTGTTAGTATATTGATTTGTTATTCTCCTTTGTAAGACTGTTAAATCTTTACAAATAAGAATGAAACCTATCCTTTAATAACAGACAATCAATTGTTCATTAAAGTCTTAAAAATTTGTTATATATAAAACAATTTTCCTGGGTGTTTTACTCCTTATCCTTGCTTTCTTTTAGAAGGAGGAATATAAAATTCTTAAAATGCTATTTTTATTATGATTTGTCAGTGATTAATCCATAATTAAATCTTGATTATTAGAGTGACTATTAAGGTTAAATCTATTTCTTAATCCAATTAAATGTTTGCAGGAGAACATAGGTGGCTGCATAAGTTCTCAAAAATAGGCATAATTAGATATCCCAGTGGTGTATGAATCAGGTAACTCTTTTATTTGGCAGACTTTTGAAGGAAAAAAAAAGCATCAAATGACCAGTCATTTCCCTAAGCACCTCTTCTTATTTTAACAGCTATTACTCTCATTCCATGCTCATCTCCCCTGAGATAATGTGTTGGATTCTTTTCCTGAATAAGTCTTTCAAAAATTAAAGATAAATACAAGTCTCAGAATACCAACAACATTTCTGTCTGAGACATTTCTTACATGTTAAACCAAAATGGGGTGACATTACAGCCCAGCCTTGCTCAGATCAGGTGAAGCCTTCCCTGAGTAAATCTATTACACAAGACTGTTCTCTCAGCTGTGAGCCAAAAGAAACAAGAGTAAAAGCACAGTAATATGGTAATATCATTCCAAGATCCCAAACGTATCTGTAAAACCTCAGCTGGAAGTTGATTTAACCTCTCTGGTATTGTCATGTGACCCCTGAGGTGGTACCTTCCCTTCTATAAGTGAGTAGAACAATTACCATTACCCATGGAAGCCAGAGTTCCCCAGTGATTCGGAAGAGTCTTGAGAAGGGATAAAGTTTCATAGCTTATTGCAATTCCTCCAGCACTGAAATCTCCTGGAGCTGAAACTCATTCAGAAATGATGAGGCATTTGAAGCTGCCTGAAACAAGGGCTCTCTCCTAAAGTGACTGGCTAGTCCATATCGCACCTGAGATATTGATGAAAAATCACGTTCAGAAAAAAAATACATCCTTACAATAGAGCTGAGACAGTGATTATTAAGCTGACTTTGATTCAGGCTTGTTGACTCTTTAGATTCCTAATAGCTCATCTGCACTGGAGGTATTAAATGCTGCACTGATCATTTAACTTCTCCTATCCAATTCCCATGATAACTTCTGTACTCTGGATAATTAAGGAACTGAGCAAACAAATTGCCACCCTTCCAATGTGAGGACAAATGCATTGCTACAGGTTTATCCACCACACTTTCAGAAAGCCTCCCCGCTGTAGCGTGCAATCTTGCCATGGTATTTCCCTCTGGGCAGTTTCCCACAATGCAGAGTGGGGGAGAGGGTAGGTAACATGTGGGGACTTAACTGAGGCCAACTCAGAAGTGGCTGTCATTCCACAAGAAGCAAAGCAGGACTGACAGGCCCCCTTTGCGTTCACAAAATACTTGTTGCAACATCTGAACAGATTTTCAAGTGCAAAGGTGAGCCCCCTTCTCACTGGCTTCATGGGTTACAAACCACACATACTGAAAATGGGTGTCATTTGACCAGGTCAGTAATAATAGCATTTTGAGCAGCACCCTTGTAGCTACAGGGCAAACTATTTGAGGTGGGGGAGGCTGTCAGCAGAGGCTGTGCATTTGGGGGGGTGGCTACACAGAGGCAGAGAGAGAGTAGCTGCACAACAATGAAAAGAGAAGAAAAAAGGGACACTCAGAGAAGAGGAAAATAAGCAACTGACTCCCCAAAATATTAGAAATGAAAAAGCTAAACACCTCAAAGATGGTTTAGTGAGCAATTTAAAGTCAGCTGAGGTGGAGCAGGATGGCAAAAGGCTAAGGAACTACTTACTCTCTAAGAAGGCATCCCATTGCTTATGTGGAGACAACCCTGGCTCCAAAGAGAGGTGTTTTCTATTAGTTTGCCCACTGGAAGTAAGAAAGAAAGGCAGCAACAGGAAATGGATGTTTAAGGCTACTTGTCCACACACATAGGAAGTGGCTGTTCCACTGGGGCTGTCCTTCTCCTGACGACCCTCTGTGAGCACTGTCATTGTGGACACAAGCAACAAGCTGCTTCCAAGAAAAAAGACACATTAAAAAAAAAACAACAGCAGTCTGGAGATTTTTCTAAAAGCATAAATGCCAAGGGCAAAATAAATAGGTTAAAGAGGCATATTCAACTTTTTTCAGAACTGTGAAATGAGGAGCAGGGCGGGAGAGAACAGGAGAGAGAAAGGGAGGAAGAGCTCTAGAGAAAGAGGAGAGCCTACTAAAGAAGCCAGCCCCCCTGTACAGACAGCCTGACGCCAGATGGCTTCTTCTAATAAATATTCAACCTTAACTCTGTTCCCATGTAACTTTGTTGTAAAGCTGCCAGCACACCCACACAGATCTGGGCCAGCAAAATGATTACAGTAGTACAAACAAAATAGTGCAATAGAGGAAACAGACAGACAGGGTCCTTCCACAGACAGTCAGAGCTAGAAGATGTGAGCTGATGGACTTTTAGATTTAATGCTTCTGAACTCCTAATAATAAGTAACATTGGAGGGGAAGGGACCTCAAAAGAGGAGAAGAAACATTTAACTGTTGTCTTCACTCTGCTTCAGGTTTCAGCATTGACATATGTGCAACTTTTTCTTTAGAGATTATGCATGAGATACTATATTTCAAATATGATTTTCTAATATTACCTCTCTGTTTAACTACCTTTAGAGGAATAAGACCTCCCCGATGTCTCCTCGTCCCTCCCCATTTTTTTTAAAATTGCAGCAATCAGTAAGAATTGATCAGTTGAATAAAAATAGATGATTCACTGTAATTAAAAGAAAAGCACAAGAGTAATTCTCCATCAGTGTCTTCTTCTCCTTCTTCTCCCCACCATCTCTCTCTCCCCAACCCCCAGCTATTTGGTGTTTAAATTATATTTAAATACATGGACACCTCTGGATCCTGAGGGGTGAGAGATTCAGTATGTATTTCTGTGTTTGGGGGGACATAATTTGAAAATAATGATGTCAAAATAAAAGGGAAAATTAAAAATAAAAATTAAAAAGGACAAAATAAAATAAAATTACTTTATTTTAATAAAGTAATATATGGAGGTTTTGAACCAAATAATGCCAAATCAGTTTGAGAAAAATGGTGATTTGGTGATATATTATTTTAAATATATGAACTTTGAGTATACTAAAATGCTGTTAGAAAGTAACTTTTAGAGAACCACATCAAGCTTTTGCAATTTTAGTTTTCTAATGATATATATGAATTTCTTATAGATAGAAGGGGACTAAATCAACTTAGTAATAAAATATAGCAACTTAGAGCAAATCATCTAAAATTCTTGGTATAAAAATGAGTTGCTAACTGTATTTTATTTTCTATTTCTTTATCTGATACCTAAAATTACCCAGAAAAAAATCCCTAAAGGAGTTTACCATAAACCAAAGCTTTTCTTTTTTCACCTCAAAATCCAGGATATATTTTTTGGGTTATCTGTAAGCACTGATAACACTGCGGGAATGGAGTTGTAAGAAAACTCAACAAAACAAAAAAAAAATTAAACACTTATGAAAAACTAGATAAGTTTTGTTAAGTGCATACTATTGTTTTGACAGTTTGAGAATCTACACAGATTTTACATTTTATTACACTGACATCAAAAGCTGTATTGATAGGAAAGGACTGTGTTTCTAACAAAGAGAGACAGATAAAAATTAGCATTTATCTTTTGGTGATACGGAGCTTTCCTAGGGTAAGTCATAGGATTTTCCATTCCTGCAGAGGACTATCTCAGGGAACTGAAAATGCATTGGGAGATTAAGGTTTCCCAATTAAGAATACAACATAGACAAATCCTTGAAAAGATGTGTATAAACTGCACACGTGAAAAATAAACAATGCAAACATATCTATATACAAAATATTCAGTTGTGCATTCAAAAGAGGTAAAGCCATACAATAATTGAAAATTATTTGAACATCTGTTTGCACATTAATCTGCATATTTTTGCACATGCAATCATCCATTTGCATCAGCATATTTTGGATGTCACATGCACACATTTGACACCTGTTATTAAAAACCAGGTTCATAATGTGCTACTAAGTCCCTTAAATATAATTCCATATTCATGAAATATATCATCAATTCCAAAAGATAGTACTTTTCTAGAGAAGTGGACAATATACACAGGATGATATTAATGGGAAATAGTGTACTTTTCCTCATCTATTCATAGACAATAGACTTCAGGGTTCAAAGAGAGAACCTAACTGGTTGTCACTGAAAGCAAATAACAACATGGCAGAAATGAATCATAACACAATCCAGGTCCTTCTAGCAGATAAATGATCAACCTCTGAGGAATAAACTAAGAAGTTATTATGCTCATCAACTGAGGCAAGCATATGTTTACCTAGCACATAGTACATACTCAACAAATATTTGCCAATTCCTTGGTTAATGAAGGAATGTACAATTTAATTAAATGTCACATTAAGCCGATGGTTACTGAGGTCAGATGATATGTCAGACTCTGACCAGTTTGCAGGCCTGTCTCATCGCATCCATATGGCAATAGCCTTTGGGCCAATATTAAAAGACTGAACTAAAAGAACTCTGCTACCAGCTAGGAATGTGACCTTGGACTAATTTCTCTAGTAGTTAATTTTCTAAAATGGGAGGCTGGATTGAGTTAGCAAATATGTGGTACATATGATGCTACTATCCCCTTCTTTACCCACAGTAGGCATAAAAACTCAATTCTGGCACTCTTTCCCTCTGAGCCTGAACTTAGCCATAAATTCTTTCTTAACCCAGCACTCCAGGCAACCACCACCAACTGATCAAATTTGACACACAAAATTCATCTACTTTCTATGTCTGGACTATGTTATCTCTAAGGCCCCTTTTATAAAATGAATCAAGAACTTACAAAGAACACTAAAATCCTATGTTTTTAAGAAAGTGTCCTAATTATTTGATTGTTTTCTAATTACAATGTCTCAAATGTGCTCTAAAAGTAGTTGACCATTAGCTTAGATTTGAGAAACGCTTGTCTCATGTAGAATTTCACTGTAATACTATTTTAAATGATTCCACCCATGAAACATGCTAAAGTAAAAAAAAAAAAAATATTCAATGTATTTCTCTCTTTTGGATTACCCATAAAAGTAGGATCTTTCAGGCAGTTATGCAGAGTGGATCAGGAAAGCAGCATGAAGCAACACTTTGCACAACACAGCCCTTTGGTATGGAAGAAAGACAGCAGCCGTGGTCCCAGCTTCTGCCAGACAGAGCGTTGGTGGTGTGATAGAAAGCACAGAAACCTGGAGGCATGTTGGACATATTCAGATGACTCAAGCGATATGGAAAGATGGGAAACAAATGTAGTTCTCAGAGAGGATGGGTTTGGAGAAAAATTGCTGGGAAATCCTTCAATGTGATAAGCATTGCAAACAGCTGAAATGAATCCATCAAAAGTATATATTCAGTGTTTGCTTTGTATCCAGCACTGTAATACATTCTTAGAGAAGTACAATAAAAGACTATAACACAGTGCCAGCTTTTGGGGAAATTACATTCTAGTTGGAAGAACCAAAACTTATAAATAACACTACAAAACTGCTCATAAGCCAAGGATACTCTTTCTCCCCCCAGCTACATGTATACCCATATGGACAACATTTTAATCAATCCTATCATTTTGAATCACAAGGCTTCAACCAAGAATGCCCAGAATATTCTTTATGAGGTAGAAAAATGCCCCCTGTTGTGGTTTTGCCACTTGTGTGATTTTCCTAGCAAGTTATTGGGTCATGTCTCTTCATTCCCTAATGGCAGTAGACACACGCTCTTTTTGCCTGCACATTCCACATACCTCTTGATTGTAGAACTGTCATCAGGATTTCCCCCAAAGGACCACCATTCTTCCACTCTCAGTCTTTGTGGATTGGGTGAGGCCAACTTTCACATGCTATCTCCAAGTACGGGCACATGAACCAAAATGGACAATGGCAGTGAGTGCTACCATTTGCTAGGACTGTGGTGAAAAAGAAAGTCAATGTCTGACCAGACTAGCTGGTGGCCATGGGTCCAGCTAACTATCAATAAGCCCAAACAAGGAAAGTGGAGCTGAGAAGGGGAAACAGATGGATCCCTAGTGGCACAGTATGAGCACTAGGATATAACAATGTCTGATTCCAGTCTGATTTCCTGGACTTTTCAGTAACCCACACTAACAAATTCTACCCTCCCCCAGTTTAAACTAGATTTCTATCACAAGCAATCAAAATAACCAGGCAAAATCAACCCACATCACTGGCATGTATTAAGCAGTCAGTTGGTCCCATGTAACAAAACACACATAAAAAGTTCTGAAATCACTGTCCTTAAGTCACAGGTCAACAAAGGTAAACTCCCAGATTTTAAGAACAAAATAAGTTGAAGCATCAAGTTATTATAAACTCTTTTCTATAACTATTTTCTTACCTATTCCTCTTCTCATTGCTCAAAACCCTCTTAAATACCCCCTCTGGGAAATATTAGGAAACAAGGTGACTACCAAAATTCCCCTTTACTCATCTCCATTGAATTAAGATTCTTTTGAGTTGCATAAAAATTTAGAGAACTTTTATGAAAACAGAGTATCTGATTATTGGGTAGAATTATCAGAATCCCCAAAAGTTCACTTTTAGGTCATTTATGGGATGGTTAGTGTTAATTCTTAATTTAGAGCCCCTTGTCCTCCTGCTTGTTTTCCCTGAGTCCAGCCAACTCTCACTGAGTTCCTCAAAGGGAGATCCCCTCACAATACAAATTCTACCTCAGCACTCAGAGTGTCCCCTAGAGACAACAGCTGATGAGCACTCTTAGAGTCATCCCAGGATACTGGCAGGACACTAAGGTATTTTTGCCTGACTTCAGTAATTTATGCAATGGGATTATGTAGCTGGTGAAAATAAGTAATAAAGAAAGAACCAAGATAAGGAGGGGTGGCTTCTCATACATAACATCACAGTAAATCCATAGTGGCTCACAATAGCTACTTAACTAAACCACCAAGTCCTTAGCTTATTGCCTAGCCTAAGAAGTCACAATGCTATTTTAAAAAAAGTTAGCTGTGGGAATATCTCTATCACAACATCCCTACTACTGGTCACTTCTAAGCCAAGCATTTGTTCTTTTTTAGTCTACTTCCTGTTTAGAAATTGCTTCTATTTTGAGCAGTATGTTTACTTTTTCACCTTTCTGTAAGAGGAATTGCTTTTTATTAGCTAGAATTCAAATACAACTAAATGAGGAAAACTCAATAAAGGAACTGAAAAGAAATTTCATCCAATAAATTTGCTGTGAAATGCCAAGTTTGTGGCTGTGCCTGCAGTCATTTTAGTTATAAGACACATAGTAGGAAACAGTTTTGGTGTTTTCAGCCATTAGTCTATAAATTGAATAAGATAGATGTGTTCATTCATAGGAAGTAATGTAATTTTTCTTGGGAAAGTTTAATATTATACAAGTCCATTAGCATATTTACAAATTAATCTTCCCTTAGGAAAAAAAAGATTGAAGATTTATAGAAGGAAAGGCTTTATTACTTTTAAAACTGCATTTTGAAAGAAAATAAAAGAAAAGAAGAAAATTATATTGAACCATAAATGCCTTTTTATGAGTAACAGTTTTGTAAAACAAAAATTTATGAAATGAGAATAGAGCAGAACATAGAAAGGGTTTTCAAGAAGCTCACAGAAATTGCACCTTCTATATCACAAATTGCAAACTCCTATAAAATTAAACCTGTTTATGTGAATGCAAGCTAAAGGGCATTAAATCTATTAGGAACTTAAGGCTATTACTGTGAATTTCCCCTGGGTAATTTTTTTTGTCTAAACTCTTTAGCTACTTATTCTAATTTTTGACAAGTTAGGATTTTAAACCTTCATAACATTGATGTTAACAACCAAAACCTGTGTCCTTTTAATTTCTTCCTCAAACTCTCAATGACTCATTAATGTTCAGCAAGTAACTGACAACATAATTAATTACTAACAATGCACTGTCATAAAAGAGACTTTCTCACAGAGAAAATCTTAGAGTGTAGGTAAAGGAAGTCTCAATTTACACACAAATTCCTGACATATTATGAAAAGGAAGAAATGTGATTTGATTTTCCCCCCAGATAGTTACATTTTACTCATCCCTAGCATCTACCTTGGAAGTGTCCTTTTTTAAGGAAGGGTTAAATGGACTTTCTACACAAAGAAAGAATTCAGTCCATTATTAATAACAATCGTATAAATAAGATACAAAATTTAATGATTTATGTATGGCCACTCTTGCAACACATCTAACTATTGAAAAAATAAAAGTATTAATTATATCAAAATATTCTGTTGCAACACTTTTTAACATCATCATAATTCTTCAGATTGAAAGCTACATAGTAGCAACTGATAATAAAAATAAATGGCTATTTATTTATCAATCATCTTCTATATTTTAGGACTATACTTAATGTTTTCTATGTATTTTCTTATTTAATAGACACAGCAACCTTATCTGGTAAATATCATAATCATTTGCATTTTACAGATGAGACTGTTAAGCTTAAAGATATTAAATATTAAAAACATCCAACTAGTTCATGATGGAGTCCAGAGTGGAATTTCAGTCCTTCTAATTCCAGAGTCCATACCACTAATTTTACTCTATACCCTGAAATTCAAGTAATTAAACTTTCTTCCTGATGTTTTCAAAGTTATTTAATAAATTAACTACTAATATTAGCTAAAATGATTTCAGAGATGTAGATCTCATTACTATAGTTTAGCAATGCCACATATTAGAAAGTTTTTTCCTCTATATTTAACCAAATTCTAGTAAAACAATGTACATCCCTTGGTTTTGTGTAGTTTTCCTTCATGTTCTGTGTTTTATTTCTCTACTCTGAAACATTACACTATGTGCTACTGTGGTCCCCATAAAGCATTTTATTTTCACTTGCAATAGCAGCCTCTGAAAGGATATGTTGTCAAGTTCTCTCACTACTTGTTCTCCTGCCCCTATGGCCACTGTTCTTCCAAGTTCTTCTTTAAAAAGGGCACCTCAGTTGAGCATACTCTCCATAAGTATTTGTTCACTTAAAATAGTAAGCCTTTTATTTTTAGTTCCAATCTCTTTCACCTCAATGCACTAACATTATGCATAAAGCCATGGCAATTAGATTTTGGAATTATCAAGAAGCTCTATCATTTACTCAAAGGTAAAGAAATAGTATTCCTGAAAAGACACATACTTCTTCCCCCCACCCCCACCCCCACATTTTTTGGATGATTTACTGGGTCAATGATTTGGGAATAGCTTTGGATAGAAAAGAAACCTATTAGGCAATCCTATAGAGCCAGGCCTGGGAAAGAAGAGCCTTCCCTCACAATCCTTTAACGGTAGTTCTGAAATCAACTGGAAGTCAAAATCTTGGGCTTCTGTCTGAAGTCACCCAAACAATTATTATCACTGTGATAGAATTGAAGCCCTTCCTGATCCTATGGATGTGGAAAAAATACTGAATTCACCAAATTTCACTGGGAATACTTAAAGATCAATCTGAAAGGATGCTCAGAGTGCCTTTCGATCCATTTGAAACATTAAATTCCTATGACAGTAACGTAGAGTCAAAATCTCATGGAACACAAATGCATATAGTACAAACATGTATAGCACTTCCACCTTCAATATGCCATTTTATATTAACAGATGAGGTAGAAAAGGGATGGTTGTTGGTTGTCTTCATTCAAAAGAGACATTGAGAGCTGGAAGTACTAAATAGCTTTTTACATTTCACCCAGTAAATGGCAGTGAAGCTGGGGGGGCGGGGAAAGATTGGCCTTCAGGATTAATGCACTCTGCAAACTTCCTCTCATGAAATGTGCTGCAGTCCATCACACTTAACCTACATTTTCCACACCTCCAGAAGGAGATATCAACAGATATACCTGTTTACTTTGGCATGAACTCAAAGGAGTAAGCTTGCAAAGCTGGTTTCTTCTTTGTACATTAACTTTAATTTCTCCTTTCCACACATACACTGCAAGAACATCAGGTAGATCCATTTACTTCCACCCCCTCATCCCACCGCTTCTCCTAAAGTGACATATTAATTATGGCTCATTTGAAATTTTCTGTTACAAATGTAGATTCAGACTTCAACACCTCAATGAATTATATACACACCATGCGAGCCTGTTTGTTCCAGGTTTCTTAAAAAGAGAAAATGAATGCAGTGTATTAATCATCAAACTGATGTCTCCGATTGAAAAGTAAATTATTTAAATGAGTAATAATTTGGGTGTTTTAATATGTTACTTTCTAGAAATTCTTTTTCAACAGGCAAGGTGAAAAGAATGAAATACAAGTTAAAGAACACTACCATGATGATATAGAGATAAAATTGAAGCTATGTATATACTACATAATTGTGGTAAACCCAAACTGTTGAGTCTCACTATTCATTGATTCTATAGTTATCAATCAAATTTGCCACAGTAATCCAAATTAGCTTTAAAGAGGGTCTAAAATTTTTGACTACTACATACCTAAATATGTTTTATCCTTTCACACACAAAGAATGAATGTACCCCCTATTGTAGATTTATGTTTTTTAAATCTTAACTTTCAAGGGTATTGAGTAGCAAAGACAAGTGGAATAGCCATAATATACAAAATATATAAATATGTATAAACATATATTTATGTATGAATATTATGTAAGTATATATATATGTAGTCTATATTCCTCCTGATTTAAGTTATGTATCAGAGAAAATTTCCCACATTTTCCATTTTATTTATTATAAATATACCACATGTGCAACTAAAAATTACAGGGATGAAACTATCAATAAGATCAAATATAAGGTGAAAGTAATAAAATTAAAGAGGGCAAGACCACCTTGAATAGAATATAAGTAGTCTGAGTGGCCATTGAAACCATCACATAGAATGTTCATGAATCAAAGGGGATGGGGAGGAATACCCGGTGAGCACAATTTATTAAACTCAGCAGGTACAGGAAAGGCATTCAATGATGAGAGTTACATCACTTGGGGGAAACTAATTGTTTTAAAAAAACACTGAAAATGTGTAATGGAACAAATTCAAAAGAGTTTTTATTTCAATAATGATACTAAGTAAAGAAATAAAAATTGATAAGGCCCTCCACCATGCAGTTGCTTGAAGACCTAGGTTGATGGACGCATATTTAACCCATGGCTGCGAAGGTCACTCTGTGAATTATTTCCCTTCCAGCCATCAGATTTGGGAGAAAAGAATGGAAGTGTGTTTGCAGTGATATTTAATGAACCAGGCTTGGATGAGACACACATCTCTTTTGCTCACATTCTATTGGTTAGACCTTGTCACACAATCATAATTAAACATGAAAGAGACTGGAAAATGTAGCTATGTGGTCATGAAGAAGATAGGACTATGGATTTTTTTTCTGGGACAGCTAGCAGTTTCTGCCACAGTCTGCCCTTGTGGTCACCATAGTCATGTTCACCTTTCTTCCCTCACACAGAACACATTCAGTAAAATCCTGAAAAGAGACAATCCACTTAATGCATCTAGCTAAAAGTCCATGGGTGACTGAATTGTTATTCGATCTTGAGGTGGTTTCCTATGGTCCTGTGTGCTGTGAACCAAGAAGACAAGTTCTTCTTCTTCCCCATATACTCCTACATCAGGAGTAGAAAAGAAATAGCATGACTCTGTTAAAAACTCTGAGGTAGAGAGGAGAATAGTAGACACACGGTAATCACAGATCCACAGTAATGATGGAACTCTACTAAAAAGGTATTGTGAAGCCACAATTCACGACACTTGAGCAAGTTCCAATATTTTGATTTAACTCTCTAGGAGCAGCTACTGTCTCCATTGTTACTCTACAACCCAGGCTGCACCATCTGGATTTTTTTCCTTTGTCCATTATTATACAAGGTCACATCTGAAGGGAACACTAAATAAATGTATTCACTTTCAGAGGTCAGTCATCCCTATTTCCTGCTAATGTAAGATTGAGGAACTGAGGGTTGTTTTATAATCAGAGTTTTGTTAAGGCTGAAATTATTGTTTTATTGGCGATACAATTTTTTCAAATACTTAATTTCTTCTGATCATATTTGTTTGCAGTCAGTCCCATGAGTCAGTAATAATCACCTAAATTCTTTTTTCAGATTTAAGACTTGGACCTCTTTTACTGATTTATTTAAGTTTTTATTTGTTTATTAACTTATTTTGCTTTCTAGCTTTCATGCCTTTATTTTGACCTAATGGCAGATAATTTGGGTCATCTAAAACAAAACAAGAGGCTTATACGTAAAGGTAACCCTTAAAACTTAATTATTTTGATATATTCTTTACATACCATATCAGTCACCATTTAAAGTGTACAGTCAATCGTTCTAGTTTATTTACAGATAGATGCAACCTCACCACAGTCAATTTTACATTTTTATCATCTCACAAAGAAACCTCATTTCCTATAGCTACCACACACCCCCAGCTCTAAGCAAGCTACTCTTTTCTGTCTCTATCAATTTTTCTATTTGGATATTTTATAAAAATGGGATCATATAAATTGTGGTCCTTTGCTTTTCATATTATTTACAAGACTCATCCATGTTGAAGTTTATATCAGTTCTTCACTCCTTTTTATGGCTGAATATAATATATTTGCATGGACATAATACATTTTGTTTACCCATCATCAGTTGTTGAATATTTGAGCTGATTCTGCAACGACCAATATTCACGTACAACTTTTTCTGTGCACATATGTTTTCATTTCTCATGGAATGAAATTATTGGATCACATGGTAACCAAGTTTAACTATTTGAGGAACTTCCAGATTTTTTCCAAAGTGACTATACCAATGTATATATTTACCAGCAGTGTTCAAGGATTCCAATTTCTGCTCATCTTCACCAACAATTGCTATTATTTCACTTTTTCATTTTAGCTATTCTAGTGGGTACGATGTGGTATCTCACTGTGGTTTTGATTTATATTTTCCTGATGACTAATGATATCAAGCATTTTTTAAATGTTTATTGGCCACTTGTACATCTTCTTTTGTGAAACGTAAATCCTGTAGTTATTTTTCTTTTGGGTCTTTTTAATTATTAAGTTGTAAGAGTCCTTTATATATTCTAGATATCAGTTCCTTATCATATACAATTTGCAAATAGTTTTTCCTATTCTATGGTTTGTCTTTGAATATCCTTAACAGTTAATTTTGATAGTCTAATTTATCCATTATTTTTGTTGTTGCTCATGTTTTCATATCATCTCTACAATTCATTACCTAATTTGATATCATGATCATTTACCCTTATGTTTTCTTGTAAGACTTGCGTTAATGTCTTTGATCTATTTTTATTTATTTTCATATATAGTGTGAGGTAAAGGTAAAATTTCATTGTTCAGCAAATGGTTATCCAACACCATTTGTTCAAAAGACTATTCTTCTACCATCAAATGGATACCCTTGTCAAAAATCAGTAAACCATAAAAACATGATTTATCTGCGTATGCTCCATTCTCTTCCATAGATCCATATATCTACACTGAGGCCAGTGCCATATTGTCTTCATTACTCTTACTTTGTAGCATATGTTAAAATCAGAAAGTGTGAGCCCCCAACTTTGCTCTTCTCTTTTAAAGATTGTTTTGACTATTCTGTGTTCCTTACAATTTCATATTAATTTTAAGATCACGTCATCAATTCCTACAAAGAAGCCAGCTGGGATTGAGATAGGTATTTCATTGAATCTGTAAATTCATTTAGGAGTATTGCCATTTTAACAATATTAAGTATTCCAGTGCAAGAATATGGTAATATTCTTCTATTTATTTAGATTTTCTTTAATTTCCTTAAGCAATGTTTTGTAGTTTTAAGAGTACAAATTTTATACTTCTTATGTGAAATGTATTCCTAAATACTTTGTTCTTTTCAATTCTATTGTAAATGAAATTATTTTCTTAATTTTATTTCATAAGACTCATGACAAGTATATAGAAGTATGATTTTTGTATATTAGTCTTATATCCCCAATTTTGTTGACCACATTTCTCCATTCTAGACATTTTACAGTGGATTCCATAAGAATTCCTATATGCAAGATTATGTCATCTATGAATATAGTTTTACATCTTTTTTTCAATATGGATATATTTTATGTTATTCTTCCTTAATCATGCTGGCTAGAATCTCTAGTACAATAATGAATAAAGATGCAAAAGTTAGCACCCTTGTCTTGTTCCTGAGCTTAAAGGGAAAGTACCCAGTGTATTCACATTAAGAATGATGTTAGCTACAGGTTTTTCAGAGATGCTCTTTATCAAATTAGTGAGGTTCCCTCCTATTTATTCTTAGTTTGTTGAATGTTTTTATTATGAGAAAAAATGTGTTGAATTTTGTCTAATGCTTTTTCTGAATCTATTGAGATGATAATGTGGGTTTTTTCATTATTATATTGATATGGTGCATTACATTAATTGATTTTTGGATGCTAAATAAGTTTTGTGTTCCTGGAATAAGTCTCACTTGGTCATGGTATAATTCTTTTACACATTACTAGATTCAGTTTGCTATTATTCTGTTGATTTTTTTTAATCCATATTCATAAGATGTAGTAGTCTATACTTTTCTTTCTTATGATGTCTTTGCCTGGTTTTGGTATCAGAGTAACACCTTTTACCATCCCTGTACTATCATTCTATTAGTATATTTGAATTGAAAGTGTGTCTTTTGTAGACAGCAAACAGTTTGTCTTCTTTTTCCATCTGGAAGAACAATATCTACCATTTGACTGGATTGTTTAATCTATTCACATGTAACATGTTAAGATTCAGTTGAGTTCATGTCAACCATTTTACTTTTTCATCTACATATCTCATCTTTCCTCATTGTTCCTCTATTCTTCTTCATTGCTTTTCTCTAAGCTAAGTGCACATTTTCCAATTTAGCATTTTAATATCTTTAACGACATTTTTACTATTCTTTTAGTTATTCCCTTAGTGGTTGTTCTAGGGCTTTCTATATACCTTTTAACTTAGAACAGTTTCAGATTTATACAAATTAATTCCAGTGGGATATAGA
This sequence comes from Glossophaga mutica, assembly GCA_039655065.1. NCBI lineage: Eukaryota > Metazoa > Chordata > Mammalia > Chiroptera > Phyllostomidae > Glossophaga > Glossophaga mutica. The sequence goes on from CM077306.1 coordinate 75,665,361, forward strand.
AAAGTTACTCTTATATAGCTATATTCTGTACATGTTATAAGCCCAACAATGCATTTATTTATGTAACTGCATTGTTAAGAAGCTAAACAGAGAAAAAAACAAGAAACATTTATAGATTTTTTACATTAAAATTCTTATTTATTATTTCTTGTTGTCTTCACTTATTCCTGTGAATTCAAGTTACCATCAGGAGTCATTTGCTTAGCCCAATACAGCTTTGCTTCCACCCACCCTCTTGTGCTATTATTGACAAATATATTACATCTTATACATTATAGACTCAAAAACGCATTACACACATACTGCTTTTTTAATTAGTTGAGAGAAAATGAAAATAAATATACATTTGTACTGCTTATTAAAATTACATAATGCTTTTACCAGGGTTCTCCATTGCTTTATTTCGTTTGGAGTTAAATTACTATCTTGAGCCATTTCCTTCAACCTGAAGAAATCCCATTGGAACTTTTTATAATTCCAGTATGCTAGCAACAAATACTCTGTTTATGTTTATCCGGGAATCTCATTTGGGCTTTAATTTTTAACGATAGTTTTGCTGGATAAAAGATTCTAGATTGACAATTTTTTCTTTAAGCATTTATTCAGAATGTTATCCCATTGCTTTCAGGCCTCCATGTTTCTGATGATAAGTCCACTATAAAATTTTATTGAGGTTCCCTTGTAAGTGATGAGTCATTTCTCCCTGAGCCTTTCAATATTTTCTCCTTCCCTTTGCTTGTAAGCCTTTTTATAGTGATGTGTCTTTTTGTAGACTGCTTTGTATTTATTTTAACTGAGGTTCATTGAGCTTCCTGGATGTGCAGGTTAATATTTGTTGATAAGTTTGGAACTTTTTTGCTCTTTCTGGTACTCTCTCTCTCTTCTCTTCTTCTGGTCCTCCCACTAGATAGATGTTGGTACTAACAGGTTCCCACATTTTTGGAGCACTGTATTTTTTTCTTCATTCTTTTTCTCTCTGTTTTTCAGGTTGCATAATCTCTATCAGTCTTTATATTTGTAAGTTCTTTCTTATGTCAGTTCAAAACTACTGTGAGACACTAGTAAATTTTTAAATTTCAGTTATTATTTTTGACTCTAAATTTTCCATTTGCTTCTTTTTAAAGTGACTTATATCACTTTATTGATGTTCTATAGTCAATGTATCATTACCATCATACTATGTTTTAAATGTTTTCCTTAATTCTTTGAAGGTATTCATAACAACTATTTTGAAATCTTTCTCTATTAAATCTGACATCTGGTTGTTCTCACAGACAGTTTCTGTTGACTGATTTTTTTTCTGGTATTATGGGTCATACCTTTTTTATTATCTGCATATCTCATATTGTTGTTTAAAACTGGAAATTTTAGATAATATAACAAAGGTGGGTACTTGGTTCTTCTCCATCAGGTTTTACTGTTATTTATTTCCTTACTTTTTTGGTGACTGGCTGCTTATTTTAATGAAGTACAATTCTTTCATAGTGTGAAACCTTTGCTGTTGCTACTAATGGAGTGCAGCTTTGGATATGCACTTGGGATACCCTGGGATGTCAGTGGTTTTGGCAGAACTGTCTTTGACTATCTTTTCCCTGAGCACACTGTTAAACTCTACTAGTTGCTGGCTGATTGCTCTACTGTTTTTAAAAATGCCCTGGGGACAAATTGCTTTACAGACTAACCCCAAAATAGTTCAGCCTCCTTTAGAGGAATATTTAGTTCCCAGGTCAGTAATTCAGATTTGTTCTGACACCAGGAGAGCTCTTCTCAACTGTATCTTTCCCCCTTTCTATCCGGAAAACTAGCCAGCCTATGATTTAGCCTATATCTCTAATAAGTCTATTAATATCCTTTCACCAAAACTTTTTCTGAAAATGCCCTTAGACTTGAAATTCTCCATACTCTAATACATATAAAGTCAATTACTCTAGGGAGAAATTTGGAGATGTCTGTTCCATGGCTTGCTTCTACTCCCCCAAGTCCCCAGAAAAATCTCTGAGCTATGGCTATGGTGACAATGGCATGCTTTTCTCTGAGCAACACCTCCACATCTGGAGCTTAGCCCTCAGCACAGGAGAAGGGGAGGGCAGGAAACAGCCCAGATTTCAGATCTCAAATTGCCTCTCTCAATGTGGCACCTCTCACCCCATGAGCTAGGGCATGCTGGTCAGGAACAGTGGGCTCTCAGTATGCCACTCCCAAGGTGTAGAGCTTGCTTATGAGTGGGAGATGGGCAGAAGAATGGGATTTATTTGGCCACACCTGTCCAGAACTTCGCATCAACAACCGGTCACTGGGGCAGGATGAGAAATGTTCATGCTTTGCCTGTCCCAGGTAGACAGCCCTCTACATGAGACCTGGGAAGAGAAAAAAGCCATGTGTTCTTGGCTGTAGCAGTCTGGGGTAAATTTTCTGTCTCCCTGAACTGAGAGGTAAAGCAAGGCTCTAGGTCTCATTTAAATATTACATATTATCATAGTTCTTATGGATTTTAGTAGTTTTCTTTTCTTTCTTTCCTTTCCTTTCCTTTTTCTTTTTTTCCCTAGAAAGGGGAAGTGAGGGAGGGAGAAAGAGGAGGGAAGAAATATCAATTTAGGAAGGAAACATTGATTGGTTTCCTCTTGTACATGCTCTGACTTGGAACCAAACCACAACCCAGGCATGTGCCCTGACTGGGAATTGAACTGGCAACTTCTTGCTTTGCAGGTCAATGCCCAATTAACTGAGCCACTAACTGAGGGCTAGTAGATTTTCTTGAATATCTTTTTATTTTCATTTAATGTAGGTCCACAGAGTTATTTTTAGAAACTTCAGTTTTTAAAAAAGTATTCATCTGTTTATTGGGGAAAAGGTCTTGTAAGCTTCTCACACTGTCATGCCAAAAGTGTAACTCCCAACCCCCTTAATTTTATCTTTGCTATAATGCTAAGTTAGTTGTTTTTGTTTTTGTTTCAGAAGTAATTTGGAACTTTGACCATCAAAGTCTTTTTCAGTCATTTTGCCTACTCTTTAGAGTACAGAAATAGCTTCTAATTCCTAGGTTGTCATTTATACTTACAAATTAGCCTATTCTTTCCTAACCTCATCCCACCCTTATAATATCAAGCTACATGTAACAAAGTGCAATACACAAATATTCTGGGTCTTTTTTACATCTTTTTCTAGATTAGCAGGTTCTGTATATCTACCTTCCAGGTCGTTGCAAGCAACGGTTTTACCAAATGTTTATCTACTGCATAATATAGATCTCCAATGTCTTTCTATTTCCAATATTTGTTTCCTTGCTTTCTGCTGCCTAACCACTATAAGCTCCATATTTCATGTTTTTGATGTGGCAGCTATATACTCCAAGAAGGTAATTCCTATTTTAATTAGGTGAGGCAAACCACTAAAACAAACTCAGTTGAAATTTATTTCTTGTCAATATAATACTCCTGGTCTACAGATCAGATTAGTGGGTCACTACTCTTACTCAAAGTAATATAGAAATTAAAAAATAGAAAAACTGCTTTATGGGTGATATGCAAAATATCTTTCACACAACATAAACCCTAAAATATATTTTTGTCTTACTTAAAAGTAGGAAAGCTTATAAAAACCTCTGAGTCATAGACTTAGAGATTTTTGTGGGCATTTACATACACAAAGTTTCATTAGGTTGAAAGAGTTTTTAGAGCAGATTTGCAAGCACGTTCAAAAGCATTTACAGAACATGCTAACATTAAAGGGGGGTTATTTCCTGAAGTTATTACATTTCACACATTTTGGAAGAAAAGATATGGGGAGAGAGATACTGGTTTTCCAATTCTCATTTTCACTTAGAGGTGGAATTTCCACTCCATTACTTAGAAGAGAAAATTAATAGGGAAAGGGGCATTTAAGGCTTCTCTCTGCTCTTCATTCCATCCCATGTTTGGGGGGGATTGTGTCCCCCAATTCGTATGGTAATTCTTAATCCCCAGTACCTCAGAATGTGACTTCATTTGAAGACAGGGCCTTTCAAGTTGTAATTAAGGTAAAGTGAGTTCACATGGAGGGTTTAGTCCACTATGATTGGTGTCCCTATAAAAAGGGAGATTAGGACACAGACAACACAGAAACTTCAGGATAAGCACATGAGGAAACAGCCATTTGCAAGGCCAGAAGAGAGACCTCAGGAGAAACCAGCCCTGACAAGTTGCTAATTTCAGACTTTTATCATTCAGGCAGTGAAAAAAAAAAATAATTTCTGTTCTTTAAGACATTTGGTTTGTTGTATTTTGTTATGGCAGCTCTAGCAAACTAATACACATAGTAAGAGAGATAACATATAATCAGTATGTTTAGGAGAAATAACAGGGCATGTGTGGAATCTTCCAACAGTAAACAGTAGCCAGTGATCAATGCATTTATTCATTTATCCAGAATATGGCTATTGCATAAGTACTACAGATGCAGTGCTGTTAGGTGCTGTTAATACAGCAGTGAAACATTCAACCATGCTACCTGCCTGCAAGAAACTTATAAGCTAATGGAGAGAGGAAAATAGAAGAAATGTTGTGTACACAAAAGACACCAGACTATGGAGAAAAGCTGGGTAGCTTGGATTTTTCCCAGGAAAATCTGGGGAGCTAACATCCATATTGACTTGGATCCAGTAGTGGGGGTTGAGGGGAAATGGAGACCATGGGTCAAAGCAGCCAGCCAAAAGAATTTTCTGATCTGCTGACCAAATTCTTTTGATCCTATGGTGTTGAGGGGCAGCCTACCCTTGGATAGTAATTTCTTTTGCACAGATGGAAGAGGACTTGGGTGTGAGTCACAGAGACAATTACTGGCTATGAGTTTCTCTAGTTTTCTAACAAAATGGCTTAGCTATCACCAAAATTGAACTAGTTAACTGATATATACAAATATATGAAGCAAACTCTAAATAATGTACAATTGAAATTAACACAAATCCATATCCCATATAGTTTATTTCTGAGTATGGATGCTACAACAATAATGAGGAAAGCACAAGCTTTGGAAGCAGATTCAATGTTAGATGAAATATACACATAATGAGTACTAGTGAGAAGCCAACTACCATTAGGTACTGAGGAGAAAGTAGTGAGAAAGTAAAATAAAACAGACATAGTCCCTGCTACTTGCGAACTTGGGCAAGTAATTTAATCTCTCTAAATCTATTTTCTGAGATGATGAATAAGGACCATGACAGTTATTTTGGATAACTCTTATATAGAGTAAATGTTAAAAAGACATTTAAAAGTACTTAGCACAGTGACTGGCAAATAACTACGTGTTGAATGTTATTTCCTTCTCACTTCTCTCCAACTTTGCTCTCTGCAAAATATACCAAGCTAAAAGCATCCCTTTGGGTATTGTTCAAATGTGTTACCAAATATCATAATCTTCATAGCCAAAATCTAAGGCTTAAAGAAAGGTGGTTGAATCTTATTTGAATAAATCAGACGTTACATCATCATGGATAAAACTTTTAGGATCTTATCTAGAAGGTATGTACATGTGTATTGTTTCTTCTTTATTTTCCAGTACTTTCATTTTTATTTTTATTTTTATAGTATTGGACTCATAGTAAAAAGCCAAATTATTTGCCAAAATAGACTAAAAGAGGATGTCACAAAAATAATCTGCAGGCACTGAAATAAAAGTAATACATCCTCTTACAGTCTTAAGAAGGATCTTTATTTTTACTTACAGAATGTGTGTGTGTGTGTACATATGTATGTATAGATATACACATATATATACCTGAATATATATTCAGTCATATTCAGTCATATATATATATATATATATATATATATATATATATGTATCTTCCCTTTCTCTAGAAAAAGATAAAAGCAATATGAGATAGAGAATCAATGCCTAGAACCTTCAAAGTGGCATTGAAAATAGTAGGGAACATACGGTTCAGATAACATATCAATATGGGTGAGTTATCTGTATTATATTGAACCAGATTCTCCATGTACAAAAGCAACTGCCAGTTTGGGTAAGTATCTAGGAAGAACTATTCCTTCCTTTTCACAACCTCAGGGAGTAACTTGAAATTCTTACAGAATCTAACTTCCTTTGTCATAATATCAAAAGTTTTGGTTTGGTGCACTATGTCCCCAAATTACTCTCAAGTCCTACACTCTTATCTACAACTCTGAAGTCAATGAATTTCAGACTCTGGAGGCACCATGTTCCTTGCTCTTATCTCTGCCATCCCTTGTCTCCAGCTACTCCACATCCCATGAATCAGAACAATTTTGATTTGAGATAAAGTGCTAGCTATCAATGGGCTTTCTGCTTTTATTTTAATCCCAAATCCCCCCCCAAAAAAAAAGCTTTCTTAAATCTTCTGCTTTCATTTCTTACTCTTGAAACAGAGTTGGATTAGAATTAGATTTAATCCATTACTATCTATTATATTGATCATTTATCTTATTCAATGCAGGGTACAAAGCTAAGCTCTTTAGGGAGTGCCAAGGGTGACTGTTATACTCAGACTTAACACCATAAATTCCAAGTTACATCTTCATTTTTTTTCTCTATACTTTTCACATTTATACGTAAATGTATACTTCTTTCATTAAACCACAGTGATCTATGGTCAAATAAATAACGTTAAAAAACAGCTTTGTTCCTAACTCATTTGGCTGCATGTAAAATATCCATAGCTGTGGTGTGTAATGAAACCACCCTCTGTTTAGAGAGCCCTGCAAAACCTACATGCAGTGGATTTCATTTAAGGAAGAACATTCACATCATTTGAACACAGTGTTAGCAATATAATAAGCGAGAACAATCTTCTGGGTAATACCAAAGTTTACTTAAACAGATTGATAACGTGTTCACCAAAAAAAAAAAGCAGGCACAGTTTTCACAGTTTGTTCCTTTCTGTATGACTTACCCACCAAGCATGATAGTACAATTACTGAGCTTCATTGTAAATGAAGCCCAGACCCCCTTATGTGCTCTGATGGGATATCATCCAATTGTAGCAATGGCATTTCTCTTCCTATCACATAATTTTTGTGGCTGTCAGAAAATAAGTACACTTCATTAGAATCAAGATGTAAAAGGGGTACATGTAGAGAAAACAAGGTTTTAAAAAAAAGAACCACATGGTTATTTTTGCTAGCCTTAATTGTTTTCTTCTTCTCCACAGATCTCTTTACAAATCCTTCACTTGATGTTCCTTGATAAGCTTGGCCAATCAAAATGTCTCAGTCAGAAGTAACTGGTCCAAAAGCCATGAACTTTCACTCATTTTTTGTTTTTGTTCCAAAGCTACCTTAGTGGTCATTGAAATCATGAATGTGTTAAGTGGGAATAGTCATAAATAAGCACTTTTTTCAATCTGCTGCCCCCAAATATCTATATTTAAATGACGGGGGGTTATTTAAGGCCACAATCAACAGGACTTCACAGTTGTTAAAAGTTGGCTTTCTGGTGATTTGATAACTGAAATATGATGGTCTTTTTCTAAAATATAGATGTCCAAATATAAAGTTTATACAGATATATATGTACAGGCATGAAATATTGCAAATAACAAAGAAAGAATGAAATGTTTTCAGAGTAAAATAAAACCATTAGTATTCCTTAACAAATATTTTAAAAGGGGTTTATTTGAAAACACTTGTATTATTTCCATGTAAAATTAGATCAATGTCTTTGCTTCTGTTTATTCAAAATTGGAAACAATAACAAAAAGCAGTGAAAAGTATCAAATTCACTTGTGACTTGCACAATCAGGTAAAACTCATTCATACATTTCTTGATGAATGTGAAATATATAAGAACATGTGTTCTGTGAGGATCCAATATTTATAGTACGAAGCTTGAAATGAATTAATTTGGGATAAAATATGCCTGCATTTCCATGCAAATAAGTTTAGAAATAATTTTAAGGTAAATTTGTCCAAATGAATAGTGCAAACGAATAGTAAGTGGGTGTTTCCAAAACTATCTGTTATTTAAATGAGGTCTGCTTTTTTGGAGGACACATTTTTATAGCATGTCTTAACCAATAGAAATAAAGAGCCAGATTATGGTGTCTATCACATGTCCAGACGCACAGCCAGCTGAATATGGCAAAAATTCTCTCAAACAGGGCCGGTCAGACATTTAGTAGAAAAGGCAGCCATCCACACAACGTGCATTGGGAAATACAGAAGAGCATGTGTGCCAAAATTAGGTGTTCCCTGCTTTTTGCTCTTATTCCCATTTCTCCTGCAGCATTTGGAATTCTAACCACTAGTCATTATTTTTGCACATCAATGAAAACTTGCACCAGAAAGCAAAGATATTATCCAATAAGTCATTAATAAGTCATTAACACCTTACCTTGAAAAAAGGGTAAGGGACTGGTCAACATGTATGAATGACCCATGGATGTGGACAGCAGGGTGGGGAATGAGTGTGGGAGCAGAGGCTGGCCTGGGCAGAGGAGGGCAAAAGGGGGAACATTAGGACATCTGCAATAGAATAACAATAAAGTATTTTAAAATAAATAAATAAATCATACATACAGATATACTTAAAGGCCCTGAGAGAGTATAGTACCAAACAGATAATTTTGATGAGAGTGGGGATTTAAAAACACAAGCGTTAGGCCATTTTACAAGAAGAGCCCCTAAAACACTGGGTAGTTTGTCAGGGGAGGCAGAATTTCAGAGGATCGTAAATGCAAAGGTTAGAGGAGATGGGGATGGGAAAAAGCCTATGGCATCATTTCCCTCCAAACCAGCTCATAAAATCTGAGTGTAATTGGCGGCCTTTGGAACACTAATAGTATGTGGTTTACACTCTCAACCTACATAATCCAGGCTCCAGTGACAGGTCTTAATGCTTATTCATAATGACAATTTTGAATGAGGTATATGTTTCTCAGTACCAGCAGGTAGCTGATCTTAGTCTGAACCAAAGTGTAGGGACTTAGCCAACACATGTTAACATTTACAGTGAGACAAATGTTAAGTGGAAGATGTGTACAATGCCATTGATCACATTATTCGTGTAAAGCATATGGTCAATTATTGAATTATTAAAGTTGCATCCAGATAGTTCTGAGACAAGTGATTAATGTCACTTACAATGTGCATGTATGGTTGTGGGAGGACAGGCAACATAATGAATGATTTGACAGAGGTGACTAATTCAGGCAGATGATCTGACAACCCTGGCAGGTAATCCTGTTCCAACACTTAGACACACCCAACACTCACAGCCGAGTGCTCAGCATCTCCATGTCCTTTACACTACTGGCCTATAATCACATGCATTGCTCTTATATTCAATAAAGGAGACTTCAAAATAACAGCATTTTATTGAAAATTACACTAGAGGAAATTCTCTGTAGTAAATTAATGATAAAAGAATAAAGCTGTTAAATGAATATATTTTTTCATGCTTCGGGGCTATGTGTTTAACAGTTTTCTAACTGTTCATTCATTTATAAAAAATATTTCAGATATTATCTCCTAGAGTTGAAATTAGATATTTAATTGACTGGAGGGAATGAAAGTGGCTCACTTTTAGATATGGCAACTAATTTAAAATATTTCTATAAAATACTTCATAAGACCACCATCAACCCAAATTCTTGGCAAACACTCGTGTGTGTATATATAGTTGTTTTTATAAATGTCATACTGTAAAAGCTAACTCCTTGAGAAACATGTTTATCTTAATTAGTAAAGTCAACAGACTTCTAATGGGAAGAAATGGGTATTTTTCTCTGTGGTATCCAAGGCATCAAAAGCCCAGTTCTCCTGCCAAACCAATCTTCCTTCCTGCCTGTCTTTCAAACCCAGGTGATTGCAGACAGCTGAACAGGCATTTTCCCCAAAGCCTCTGTTGACCTGGCGTCAGTTTCTCTCCCTCCCTCTCCCTCCCTCCCTCCCTCCCTCCCTCTCTCTCTCTCTCTCTCTCTCTCTCCCCCCCTCCCCCCCACAACATCTGCACCCCTCTCTCCCTACCACCCTCTTTCTCCCTCTCTCTCTTTCTCTTTCTCTCTCTGTGTCTCTCCTCTCTCTCTCTTCCTGTGTGGTTTTCTATTTTGCCTTTTTTGTGTTTTTGCCTCAGGAAAACTAGGGATATTCATGACACTGAGGCAAATAATGTGGAATTAACTAAATTCTTGAGGCCTTATCCTAGCAACAAGACCATCACCATCTGTTCTGAAGACAAGCCAGCCATTATCCACTGCATTCTTTATACAGACTCCATCACCTGTGAGGGAAAAACACTGCCCCTTTTTGGGTTCTCTCTTTGTCACAGAAAAAGTAGTCTGTGTCCTTCTGATGCAGTAAAACCTAAAGAAAGCAAATACAACTAGGAGCATGTACAGCCAATTTAAAGAGACTTATCTGAAGGCCCTAAAAGGACATTCCAAAATATCTGATAATTGTCATCTGTGCATAGTAAAACTGGACAAAAGTATATTGTGGATATCTCTCAATAGCTGTTTTATTTTTTAAATTAGAAAAGAACAAATAGAATGTGTATCTGTAGTTTGGTAGTAAAATAATTGTAATATTTTTCCATTTATTTTAACATCAAAAATTGAATTCATTTCACCTTTTCAAACCACATCAAAATTTATGTTTTGAAAGTGGCATTAAAATGTTATTTCAGTGACTTCAGGGTAAGAATCAATCTGCTTAGACAGCTAGTGCAATCCAGGATGAAATTTTTTCCTTGAGAAAATGTTTAAAACATTAAAGACAGTAGCTTGGTTATACTTTATGGAGTAAAATTTATATTATTAGGAATAAACAAGGTCTATTTCTTCTCTCAAAATATTTTAGTACAAAGGAAGACAGTATCTGTAAAGAGACATCTGAAAACCCCAGCCAGAGTCTGAAGTCCAGATAAGGGAAAAGAGGAGACAATTCTAGATGATTTTCTTCCTAGAAAAAAAATATACCTAGAGATGTGATCCAACAAGTTAGGAAAAATAGATCTATTGAAGGTCTACTATGTACCAATCACTATGCAATGTGCTTTGAGGTGTTTTTTTTTTTTTATTTGACATGGTTTTTAGTAAAAATACACCAACAAATAAAGTGTCCCTCACATCCTAGAAAATATTAGCTCTATAATTATCAGCAAGATTTGTTCGATGTTTATTTTTTAAATCTCTTTTTTCTACTCTAATATGATCCTGATTAAGAGAGTGGCAGGCATACTGAGCAGTCATCTCCATCACCCATTTAAAGATGAGGAAACCCAGGTTCAGATAGGTGGCCTGGTTTGCCCAGGGCTCCGTAAGCTAAGAATATAAAATCTTTTGAGTCCAAATTTAAGACCTCACTCTGCCTTTTAAAAGGCATTGTTTGCAGTTTTCCCATCAAAAAAGGGAAATAGAAATGAATAAGAAGACTCAAGCCAAAGTAGCCATGGCTCTTCATTCTCTTGGACAGATCACTGACTCACCTGTTGGCTGATGTTCAAAAACAGTATGTGTGTCTTATGTAGACTCCATTTGCGTGAGCCAATGTTCCTGAAGTTACCTGTAAAATATGAACTGGAGTTACCAGTGTGGTTGTAAATAATCTTCCTTTTAGACTGCACCTTGTATTCCTATCACTGGGCATGAAAAATTTCCTGCATGTTTCTCACATGGCTTTTGCTAAAGTATTTCTAGACACAGACACAGTTGAAAATCTTCGGCAGTGATTCTGAGGAGCAGCTAAGTCATTCTCTTCATCCCATCTGTGAATTTGCTTAATCCGAAGGGAACAAAATCCCAATGTTTGGCTCATTTCAATAAATAGAAGAAGCACATATGTCTGGTTATACCACTTCAGAATAGAACAAAAGCACACATGGGAACTGAGTAAGACGTACAGTGAGATCACTAAAGGACATTTTGATCCCACTAATAGGTATTAAGATGGTGTAAGAAAAACAGATTCCAGAATAATTGCCTCTAGCCATTTGGGGCTACTTGAGTATAAAAATATTATAAAATAAAATATTTATCAAGATATTAAGATATGTGCAGGATGAATCATAGATGCCACAGATATGCAAAGTGGGATGAGAATTGAGTAGCATATCTTACCAATGTAGTTAACTGCATTTTAAGCTAAAAGAAAATAATTTTTCAGAAGATTATTTCCCCCAACAAGATATAACTAATATGAGTACAAAAGCAGTTATGCAGAAATCATTATTCCCAATCCTAATTTTCAGACGAATTTAAAACAGTTGTTAATAATGCTAACAGCGGTGTTTTGATCCCCATGTAGCCTGGTGACCTTGCTTTCTCTGTTCCTTTAATATAGAATATAGACGTTCCTCACAGTTCCTTATAAACATGTGCTGGTGGTCACAAAGGCGAATGAAAGGGAAAATAATAGGATGGACCAGAAAACAAAGGAAATAGCATTTATACTCCTCAATTGTAAAACTGAACATGGGGTATAAATATCTTCTCCTTGTAGCTAGAGTGACCAACCATGCTGGTTCACCCAGAATTTGGCCCAGATGCTGGATGAGAGACTTTCAGTGCTACAGCTGGGAAATCCTAGGCAAACCAGGGTAAGTTAGTCACCTTCCTTAGCTGTGAAATGTCTGTTTGAGGTTTAATTTGGCACCACTACTTAAAGTCTTTAACATTTTTAATAAGATGTTTTAGGAAAACAGGACTAAAGAGGACCTGGGTGTCTGTCTTGAGAGTCAAGAGCTCCAAAATGCACGAGTGGCAGAAGTGTGGGGTTTCGAACTTATTGTTGCAAGTAAATGTCTGTGATATTTGCCAACACCAAGACCACTGCTGGCCTTACCTCTTGACTCATCTCTGCTCTATCGGAAGTGGTTTGTCTTTCTTCGGTATCTGTCTACTGCTGAGTTATCCATTCACCCCATTATGCCTCTGCTTCCCTTTCCTAAGCAGGAGAGCCTAATAATTTGTTAAAAAAAAAAAAAAAAAAAAAAAAAAAAAAACCATCCCACGCTTTTTTTTTTTTTTTAATAACATGGAAATTCTGCCCTTCTGTTCAGGGGAAGAAATAAAATTCAGTGGATCCTATTGGATGTTGTCAGGGCATCAACTCATTACACTGTAAGTTGATTTTTAAAGGGGAGGAAGTATTAAGAACTTATCCTGTCTTTAGTTACTTTGAGGTAATTAAATAGTTAATGAAAGAATTTTCTTTTAGAAAAATTCTAATAATTAACTACAGACAGAGTGATAAAATTAGAAAAATCGGCACTTGCATGCAACCCTGTAAAAAAGATGGATATAAGCAATGATCATCAATGAATGTAAAATAATTATTGAAAAGTTATTGCAGAACTTTAAAACACTTATTGAAAATTTATTGCAGAACTTTTCTTCAAGTTCAAAATCATTGAAAACGGGGCAACTAGACTTATTGGGTTGATAACTTTGTAAAGTATATAAATGTTTAATCATTATGTTGTATATCTGAAACATATGATATTATATCTCAACTATAATTGAAAATAATTTAAATTAAATTAAATAAGTGATTGAAACTTTTATTGTAAAAAGATAAAACAATATAAAATGAATGTTCCTTTTCAAAAAAAATAAAATGGGTTAATCAATTATTATAAGCATCACACCAAAGGCATACACAGAACCCTGTATTAAATGTTCTAGCCTGAAGAAAGTAAACCAAAAATCTGTAACTAATTGTAGCAAATGCCTTGGGTTCTCACATCTCATCCCTCTGCCCACCTCTCATCTCAGCTGCAGTTCTGAGGAATAGTTCCAATTCACTGTATGCAAACATCAGCTTCCAGGAAAACTCCCAACAAAGGGGCAGGGGAGTCCGTGGTAAATTCCAGAAGTGTTTTCTAAGCTTCTCAGAGGCACCCACACAATAGAGCCTTGAGGTCATCAGCAGGTACCTTGACAATACAACCTTAAATGATCTTTGTTTCCTGGCTTACTGCCTCCACTACCTTAGTCTTCTTGTGGAGTCACTTTCCAAATAAATAAGGCTCCTTATTGCAAGCCCTGCTTTCAGAAAGCTTTAGCTAAGTCATTAATGAAACCTACATCTAATTACCTATTTCCAGGAAGTACAGGAGATAAAGGAACAGCTCACTGTTGGCTTAAGAAATGTCCAACCTTTCCAGGGAGAATGACTGGTATTTCTAACAAACTGACTGCATGAAAAAAAGGGACAAGAGAGAGAAGAGGCTGGGAGGGAGAGAAGAAGAAGTCTTTTAAAGAATTAAAAAAGACCTCAAGTATAATAACCAAATACATTATGTGGAGTTGCTGAATTCTTATTTGAGTAAACCAACAATAAAAAAAATCTCAGAAATGTAAGTGGGGGAATTTAATATAAATTGAGTTTTAGGTGATGTTGAGAAATATTGGTTAATTGTGTTAGGTTGATTAGCAGAAGTGGTTATATTTTTTAAAGCTGTACTGGATGAAACATACTGAAGTATTCATGGGTGAAATAATGATATTTTGTCTAAAATTATTTGAAAATATTCCAGTGAAACCAAAAAATAAAAAAGTAAGGATTAGATGAAATCAGGTTGACAAAAAGTTGATAATTGTTGAAGGTGGTAACGGAAATAGGGAAATCATTATCATCACTGTTATCCATACTTTTGTTTATGTTTAAAATTTTATGTAATGAATAGTTAGCAAATAAAAATTTAGTGGCTTGAAAAGACTCTGAATTGAAATGCATAAAATAAATAAAATAACATCAACTTTAATTTATGTCTAATTTAGTTGACTCAATCACCTAATTTATCCCATCAATTTCAGTTTGATTCCAACTGTGAGGGGTGGGGATGAAGCCAGTGCAGGGACCATAGTGGTACTACCGCTAGGAACAATTCAGGGACCCAAATGTTTGTCACCTTCTTTGTTACCAGAAACAAATTTCCGGGTAAGTTATTTTGTCACTAGTTGGCACACTCTGAAGGCCTCCTGTTACAGACTGACCTGATTGTGTTTCCTCAAATCTCATATGTTGAAATCCTAACCCCAAAGTGATAGTAGATGGAGATGGGACCAGGAAGAGCACTCCCAATCCCTGCCCTCGAAGAGGGAACAGAATCCACCAGTACCTTGATCTCTGACCTCACAGTTTCCAGAACTGTGACAAATAAGCGACTGTTGTTTAAGCCTCCCAACCACCCAGTTCATGGTATTTTATTGTGTCTGCTCAAGTAAACTAGGATACCTCCCCAACTTCTGTGTGCTGAGGAGACAAAAAATTATTTAAATATTAGGCTAAGTTAAATATAATTAGAAAAATAATGAAAGGAAAATAACACCTTATATTTATATTTTGAAAGTGTTTTCAAATGCATTATTTCTGTTGATTCCTGCAGAATCCCCAAGAGTGGAAGTTATATGTATTAAGTCAAATGATAGAGAATACGAATCATGTAACAATAACTGCTTTACATTTTGCTTCTCATATAGGAATGGAGAGTTGACCATAGTTGGAAATATAACACCCAACAGGGAGCTTCTTGACGGAAAGGACTTTTTAGTAGTATTCATTTTTATATCTCTAGCATGCAAAAAAGCATTTGACACATTGTAAGCACTTGATAAATATTAATGCTTAAATTTCTTTTTTGTTTCTTCTTTTAAAGATTCTATTTATCTAATTTTAAAGAGAGGGGAAGGGAGGGAGGATGAGGGGAGAAAACGTCAACACAAGACAGAAACAGTGATTGGATGCCTCTCGCATGCATCCCGACCGGGCACCAAACCCACAGCCCAGGTATGTGCCCTGACTGAAAATCAAACTGGTGACCTTACATTTTGGGGAACAACACCCAACTAACTGAGCCACACTGGTCAGGACTAATACTTAAAGATCTTTAACTCTTTGACTTAAGTAGCAATTGGGTCATCTGTCTACTCTCGTCATCACTGCCATTAAATTAGTCTAAATTAACATCACTGTCTTTTCTGGAATTTCTAACAGATCTCCTCACATCCACCATTGGCAATACCAATTACACTACAGACAGTGTGCTTTACAAATGCAAATATGACCTTATAACAGCACCCACCCATATATACACATGTGTACCTAAAACCATTCAATTATGATTCATAGCTGTAGGGCTATTATTTTCTAAATAAGTTACTACATATTTATTTTGATCATTTGATTAATAAATGCTTTACCTAACAGACTTCAAACCCTATTCAGTGAAGGTGGTGGGTGGAGGGGGACAAAAGAGGAAAATCAGAACAACTATAATAGCATAATTAACAAAATATAATTTAAAAAAAAAACATTCTTAGTGCAGGAACTGAGTTTGTTTTGGCCCACATCTCTATTGTCCAGGCTCTAGCCTAGGACACAGGGTGGGGCAAGTGCAGATTTTCAGTCATGAGTATGCAAAATACAGAGTTTATTCTTATATTATTATTTATTAATTATTGTATTATTTTTCTTACAAACAACCATAATCTTATTTTTGACCACCCTATATAGTGGTCAATAGTACTTGTCAAAATAATTCACCCCGTTGCCAAATTTCAACTCGCTTTGAGTTATTTTAGCATGCTGGCTCTATTATCCAAAATAAACAGGTAAAATAAAAGAGTGGAGGAATATTATCGTCAAATTAATAGAATTGTTTCTGCTTGCCAACCAATCACTGCAACATCCACAAGGTTGCAACTTATTATTAACAGAAAAGCAGCAATTATATCTCCTTGACCCAGAGTGACCTGCTTGTCAATTCAAGGGAGGTACTGAAAGAAATCCATTATTTTGCCTTTACCTACAAAGGTTATATAAAACTTGAAAGTATATTTGAGAGCTTTCAGAAGCACACACAATTCTTTATGGTCAATGGTCAGTACAGAGAAGCAAAAAAATGTTCTCATCCTAGTAAAAAATTGAGACATTGGATTTTTAGGTCTTTGGCAAAACCCACTCTACAGAAGAAAAAAAAGTAAGCATATAGAAAACTCAAATTTACCACAGGTAAATTTCAGAGCATGTTATTTGAAAGCAAAGTAACTTTGAAGAGTATTGACAAATCATTTCCTTTTACTGTTAGCCCCAGGGCATTTCAAAGGCCATGGGTTTCCACCTCATTCCATGATACTCCTGGAGGGAATGCATCTTTTCCTTCTCTCACTGGTACCATATTTCCTGTCATCATCATCCATGTACTGTTTGTTTCTCTTATGGGATTATAAACCTGTGAGTTCAAGATCTGAGTCTATGCGTATTGTCTGGGTAACAGTATGTGCTGTAGTATGTACCCCTTTGTTGAATGCTGTGATCTAATTTACAAAAATTCAATTCATACTGTTCTGAGACAACATCCATTGTGTCAAGTAGAAGATGGCACCAATGCACATGAGCCAAAAGTGTCAGGAAAAATAGTCATTCAGGGAAGGACTGGTCCCCATCCCCTAAATGATGAATGGGCAGAGTTTATCTTTGGAGTTCCTCTTCCATGTTCTCAGCTCTGAACACCTTTGTTAATACTCCTTTCAGCTCATCACCCCATCCTGTTCATGAGATTAAAAAATATGATGAGTTTTACTTGTATGTATTAATGCAATGAAGAATGCAAAGCATCTAATTGATTTTTTATCAGTTTAAAGTCAAACTTTATTTGTAGGAAACGTCATTAATTACAACAACTTGAGATATTATAATGGAATAAATTATTGGAAAAGTTTTATTGAATAAATTTTTAGAAAAGTTTTTACTCTCTATGGAAAGATGCCTACTTAAAGTTCGTAGAGTGTTACTATAAGAAAGACCTTCAGATAATTTCTGGTTTAACACCCCTACATTCAGAAAGGTTAAGTGATGTTATTAATTACTGATAAAGGATATTGATTGAGTGTTTCCTATACTGGGCACTGGGCAAGGCACTTGAAACACAAAGATGAATAGGAGTTAAGAACCTGCTCACAATAAGTTCCCAGTGCAGCAAGGCACATAACCTCTAGGCTGAGGAGAATTATGTCTTCAGCATGTAGAGGAGATGTTTGCATAACTCAACATTTTGAGAAACCATGACTTCTCACAGATCATCCTAACGAGCATATTAGTATCCATGGCCTCCTCATGTCTCTCCACAGGTACCATTGTTTTAGAACATATTCCATCTGAAAAGAAATAATTCCCTGAAGGATACACATTTTTAAGCTAAATAGTACCCTTTCTTTTTGAAATTTTGATTTTTGGAACTTAATACATAGTCTAGTTTTACCAGAACAACCACATCCACCAAAAATCATCTTGGAGTAGCTATAGAATCCCAAACAGATAATGAGTTCTTACAGAGTTTTTCCAGTTATGGAGAGGAAATCATTAGTAATTTAAGACAGAAATAAAGAAATCATCTAATTAATGTATTCAGAGATGAATCTTAATGTCCAATTATTCTACTGATTTGACACAATCCAGTAACAACATAACATAGTCAGTAACATTGTATTAATGTTGGAAGAATTAGAGGGAAGGTAGCCAAGTAGAGGAAGGGACTGATTTTTTTAATCCTTTTTTTTCTTTTTTGAATATACAATAAGCAAATCTCTTGCTTAAGTTTATCATATTAAAAAAGTAAATCCACAGAATTAACCTGAAAACCATACTACGCTAAAAAGTCAGAATTCCTTCACAATTAAAGCTTATAAAATATCATTTACACAAAGTCTGTCAGTTCAATTCATTAAATATTAACAAATGATTTTTCTATCATTCAACAGTCTCTTAGTTCAGCTTCATTGATTGATTTAACCAATGTCTATTTAAACATGTATAATTTCCTTATTTTGTAATTGGTCCAATATTAAATGATACTCACATACAGTAAAAAGTTAAATTACCAATATGATCACTTCTATATTCATGCTCCCATTTCTTGAAGCGATCCAAATTTAAAAAAATGTTTTTCAACATTTAGCATTTTTTGTTAAGTAATACATAGCATTAGCAGCAAAATATTTGAGAGTGCGCAAAGGTATTGTAGCACAAATCTGCCCACATTTCTATTCCCTAGTCTCCCAGTTCTCTACCGAAGGAAATATGTATATATACACTCAAATATATTTTTTATAAAATGCAATCACCATAATCAATAGCTGGTTATATTTTAAGATCATTTAACCACATCTCACTTTCACTCTTTCCCTCATTAAACAGTAGAAAACCAATAAATGTGTTAAGCAAATACATTTCAAAATAAGAATATCAGGAATGTTTTAATTTTTTTCAAAGGTAAACATATCCCCTGGTTATTTCTATATTCAGCAAAGTTTCATTGTTCTAGAAGATATTTTTGAACTGTTCTGTAATATAACTCCTCTTTATGGTGTCTCTCTCTCTCTCTCTCTCTGAAAACACTTAAATCATTTTTTGTTTTTTATTGTTAACATTTTGAGCAAACATCTACCCACTTTGCTCCATCAGTTGGGCCAAGGCTGTTGTTGGTGCAGCATGAGGTTTTAGTGAGATGCTGCGGAATCACCAGTGTGTTTAAGATTACTAATACACATGTAAATGTCTGAAGAGTCTGTCTATCCACAAATATCTTGAAGTACAGTTTCATTTAGAGTACAACATAAAATCTGACCTCAAGAAATATAGACTATCTGAAGAGATGCAATGCATGTGGATGACATAGATATGGCATTGTTTTTAGTAAGCAATGGTCAACAAAAAAATGCAAGAATTCAAAGGAGAGAAAATGACCGCTATAGGCTAATTGTCAAGAAGGTTTTTCTTTTATTTTTAGGAGAACAGGGTTTAAACCAGGCACCAAAATGTGTGTAAAAGACAGATTAAAAAAAAAGAATAGTGTGCACAACAGCATGAGGATGGAGATTTGGAAGGCTATATAAAGGATAGTGAGTCAGCAGTGTGGCTGGAGGAAAAAAAATTAATAAATGGAAGTAAAGGAAAATCAGGTTAGAAAAGCAGCTTGGAATTACATTACAGGAACCTGGGAAAGGCTAGTTAAAGAACTTAGACATTATGTGTCAGCAGGGTACAGCTAGAGGTAATTTTCAATGAGAGATGACATGATAAGAAATGGTGGCTTTAAAAGATTAGTCTGAGGGTTTAATTTTTTCTGTTCATTCATGTTTTCATTTATTCAACAAATATTGATTCCAGTATTTGAATATTCAGGCATTGTACTATAAATACAAGCAAAGATAAGCAAGATACATTTCCCATGCTCAAAGTGCTTTTATTCTAGAGACTGAAGTAAAACAATCTTTGCCATTTACTGTGATATATAGCATGACGAAACACCTCCACAAAAAATGTAAAGAATAGCGACTTCCACATAATGCTAGTGATCAGGGAAAATGCTGGCAGAGCCAATTCTGAAACTTACACTGGAGGGATCAGTATAGTTTACTATATGAACTTGGAGAAGGAGAGGTAATGAAGACATTTTAAGCACATAGGAAATATTCATTCAAAGTCAATAAAGCATAGCACAGTGGAATTCTCTCTTTGTTACCCAATGTCATGTCACTTTGGTCCATCTGTCATTTCAGCTGCAGCTACAATATGTAGTTCTGTGCAAGTCACAGCTATCGTCCCACTCAAGCTTCAGGGATTTCTTGAAAGTCCTGGAGGCCACTTAGCTTCTTCACAAACACAGTCTGGAAGTGTTGGGTTGTTACACCCAAAGGCATCCTTCAACCAGTGGACAAATGACTTAGCCTCCTGCACTTCTGATAATTCTGGACATATTATAGATAGCTCAGGGGTTTTAAAAAATGAAGTCCTATTGCCCATTTCTGGAACTTCAATTACATATCCTAACAAAACACCCTATCTCTCTATTCTTGCCCCTCATGCCTGCTTTCTTATATAATTACCCAAATAAACTCCCTGCCACCAAGTCTTTGCCTCAGGATCTGCTTTTAATAGAACCCAAATAGAGAAAAAAACTAATTTATTCAGGATGATTGTAGAGAAATGTGTGGTAGTGACGAGAGGGGTCATATGGATGGTGAAAAATAGTTATTCTTGAAACTAGAGAGAGCTTTGTGTGTTATGCTAAAAAGTTTGAATTTTATCTAAAAGCTTACAGGGAATCATTAAATGATTCAAAACAAGATAGTAACATGATCAAGATTTTTGTTTTGAAAGATCTCCCTGGCAACATGTAAAAAGTATGAACTGAACATCCTGGACTGAGAACTGAGAGGCTTATGTAGAGACTAGACGGTGATCACTACTGGGTATTTTGAGTCTTAATTAAGGAATTCACTGTAGGGATGAATATGGAAGATAAAGCCCATCTGCTTTTATTGTTTGGTTAAATACGTGGAGTGAGAGCTAGAAGACTGTCTGATTTGGGACAATGTCTGAGTAGCGATGTTACTCGTCCGTAAATACAGGAGTGGTAGATTGTGGAGAGAGGTAGAATGAAATTATTTTCCAGCATAAAACTTTCATTAGGATTTTAATCAATCATGTGAAATTAATCCATGGCCTATAGTTCTTGGCAATAAACCTACAAAGGGAAAATACTTATGGAACTTACTAAGTTCTATGTAATTATAACTTATTCAGTCAAAGTATCCTCATGTAATCATTTTAGATATAAATCAAGTTATTATCAATTGAAAAGTTTTTAATTTCTCCATACAACTGGTCATCCTCAAGCTTTAAGAACAGCAAAAGCCCTCGAAGGGGTTATTAAAATACAGATTACTGGGCCTCACCACCCTGTGTGTGATTCAATTGGCCTTGGAAGAGCCTAGAAAATCTGCATTTTTCACAAGCTCCCAGTACTACTGATGCTGGCTGTCCAGAAACCCTACTTTGAAAACTACTGCATTAATAGACCCTAAACAACTTGTGGACCGAAATTGTGTGTCACTGATTTCCGTATGCATAATGTCTACCATCTAGTAGAATCTCAACGAATGTTTATGGGAATGAATGAAAGGCTACATTATTATATTATTTTATGTGATGTAACTAAAAATTCTAACTAATTTGGACAATTAACTGCCTCATTCAAGAGTCTTCTTGTTACTCCCACTTATAAGGAAATTAATAAATCAAGAAAATATTAAGTAATTGCTGTCCCATTTGCTGAAAATGGAAAAGCTGAACTCTGTGTTGTCATGGATACAGTATTCTATTTTCAGTACTAGTCATGTACTACTTGTTAATGACTGTTACAGTAACCAATAAGAAAATAACACTTCACTCACCACATTTCATTAAATTTAACACCTCATATTAAGCTTAATGGGACAATAAGAACAAAGTTCTGCTTGGCAATTGTTTACAGAATTCCACCATTTTCCTGCAGTTAGTGACTTACACAGCATCAATCTTTATGAACAGCTCCCAAAATAAAAAGGAGATAGGAAAATAAAAGCTTTTGTTGACTTAATAATAATGACCTCTTGGTCAGACATTTCCTGACATTTAACCAATAGTTGAATTAAAAGACTCTACTGCCTTTGATTCAGGGTCTCTGCTTCTATAACAGATTATTACCACAGGAAATGCCCTTACTTTCCAACATTATATATTTAATAGAAGAGAAAGAAAAATAAATCCTGAGCACTAGGGCCTTCAAATGCATGTGCTTTATAGTAGTAAATGCAAACTATGGGTGGAGAATGGACAAAATCACTTAACTTGAATAAAATTCTTCACAGTTTGATTTTGATGCCAATCACAATAAAATAATCACCTTCATCATTGAAATCTGGGATTGTGTTACTGTATTTTCAAGGAAAATTGAGCTGTAAGGGTAAAGACCTTCATAATTTATAGGGAGGGAATAGATTATAAACAAACAGCTCAGGCTCCAGGAGGAAAAAAAAAAGATAATTAAATACATTAACGATGCATACATCTGAGCAAAAGACCAAAGAAATACTGGAAAATATAACATCATTTAGAAGTCAAGGGAAATAAATGGGGAAGGAGAAAAGGACAGATAACTCAGAGGGACTGAATAAATCTCAGATAGGATATAAAAGACTGGAAACAGATGTTTATATTAAACTGCCAATGGAGTGATGAAACCATACAGATTGTGGTACCAATTTAACTGGAAAAAGCTATGGTGAGCAGACAGAGATTTGAGTTGGGGCTCTATTTTCCACCAGTCAACTAAAAGAGGTGGCTGCTGCTGCTACTGCTAATGATGAATACCATATGCTAGCAAGAGACATAGCCAGTGTGCTCTGCTCTGTGTGTTGGTTTAGGGAAATATGTGTAATTTTCTTTATCTGATACAAAATTAATGCAACTTCAAATAGCTGCATACAAAATGCCTGAAGAGCCCATATTACTTCTCTTTGAAAAAGTCAAGAGTCAGTTATTTGAAAATGTTTTCATCTCAATTCAACAAGGCAGGTAAAGTAGTTTCACCTGATGTAGCCATGCTATTTACCCAGTTGTCTATTTTACTTTTACAGTGGAGAGGAAGCCTACGACAGAAGAGTCATATAGTCAAATATGATATTTAAGAAAATAACAACAAACTCTCTGCTTACAGCCTTCTTTAAACGAGCATACGTGTGTTCTGTACATATGTTACAATAATTTACTTAGTGTATCAACAACAAAAGGATTCAAACCTTGTGTTCTAGTCATCAATTAAGTTTCATGCTGAAAAATGTCCCTCCATATTAAACTCTTAGCCTTGACTGGGTGGTTCAGTCAGTTGGAGTGTCGTGCGGCACACCAAAGGTTGCAGGTTTGGTCACCGGTCGGGGCATGTATGGGAGGCAACTGATCAATGTTTCTCTCTCACATCGATGTTTCTTTCTCCCTTCCTCTCTCTCTAAAATCAATAAACATATCCTCAGGTGAGAACTAAAAATAAAATCTTCAAAAATACTAGAATTGGCAGTGTGGGTTTTGTCGGTTCAATTGTTGTTTTCTTTAAGGGAATATTGTGTCCAAATCCAAGTTTAAAACAAACAAATGGTCAAGGTACAAGAAAATAAAAGGACAACTGAGAGAAATGGTGTATAAGAGGTCTTATTTCCTCTTTTGAAGCCAGTTATAAATGCCTTAATTCTGAGGTGAACACCTAGTTAGTCTGATCAACTTAGCAGGGGGGAAAAAATGAAAGGAAACAAAAGCCCTGGATATTTCCTTTCGACATTTGACAAACAAAATGACTGATGATTTGATTTTTTATGTCCCTATCATTGTATTAATGTTATATAGACATGGTCTAAGTGTTCGTTCTATATTTTTTCTCCAAAACTCATTAAAATATGGAGAGTAGAAAGGGAGAGCCACAGAATAACTTTAAAAATATTTTGGTAGTCCTCATTAAGAAGAGTTTAAGTACCTTGGATTTTATTTTATTACATGGTAATAAAATTCAGCCAAAGGAGAGATATTCAATCTGGAACTCAAAGGCCAAATACAAGTGCTGCTAACTCATAACCAATGATCCTTTGACCTAGTGAGTAAACTCTAGACTGAGGAAGCCTGTTGCCCCAGAAAACCATCTGCACTGTTTAAGCTACTACTTTTTTATATATAAATGGCCTCTGCTTACCAGCTAAAGTTTCTTTTACACCCATTAATATGGAAAGAAATAAAGAAAAAAACACTTCTGACAGAATGTGAACCTCTTAACAAATATTATCAGATAAATGTTAATATTGTGCTTACTAACCTAATTCTGTTCTTAAAAAATGAAAGAAAGGGAAAAGAAAAGGATGAATACCATATACACCCCAAAACTGAGGGAAAATCAGAAAAACTGAGCAAAAGGAACTGTTTGTGGAGATAGATTATGCTGCCTTTCAAGCTACTGTCATTTCATTCCTCTCTATAGGCCTGGGACTTATTTTCACTGCTCAAACAGTCTTTCGGATCTCTAATATCAAGGGCAAACACGTATTACTTGACAGCATTCCAAACTTGTCTGCTGGAAAGATTTAAACCACCTGACTCTCTGTCTTCTGCTCCTGGTCTAGTGCAGTCACGCCTCGTCCAGGGCCTAAACGTCGGGCTCCTCCCAGAGACTATTCGCGATCCTTTCCAGTGCCCCCTGCACCAGAGTTCACCTTCAGACCCCTTCAGAGTCACCAGTTCCATTGACATTTATAGCAAAGGTTTGCATTCCTCACTAAGGAGAACAATTAATTGGTCTCTGCGGAAAAGTTTTATAAATGCTCCCTGGGCTAACTGGAGACCTGGGACTTGCTTCAGAAAGGCAGACGGACAACGAGCCCTGCTCCACCCCCTCTATCCTGCTTGGGTTCCAAGAATCAACAATGAACTAGCAAGCGTGGAAAGAAATTAGAATTGTAGAAGTGCCAAAGGTATCCCTTGGAACAGTGTGAATATTGTGTTGTCATGTAAAAGAGCCCTTGAAAGATAAAGGAACCAAGTCCAATTATATTACTGGTTTCATGTTCATCTGAATCACTGTCTAACTTCAGACTTCCAATGATATCACAGTGCCTGCAATAATTAATTCACCTCTTACTTCCAAAACCATGTTGGAAAATTAATTCCCAATGCTAAAATGAATTTGGCAGCAGAACACATTACAATTTTGCAGGTTACCTGGCAATCATTTTGAAATGTTATCTTGGGTAAAATGCAGTCCTGTGTCTTCCCCACAGATGTAGTCTGTCTGGTCTGTGGGCTTTATTTCTCAGTATATTAAAGAAAACATACCCCCTTTTGATGTTTTTATAAAGAAATACAAGTTATCTTTCATAAACATTTGTACAGATGCAAAAATATATTTTAACTACAAGAAAAACAGCACTAATTTTAACTACAAATAAGCAAGAATAAATATTATACTTAATAAGAAAACCAATTAAAATTAAACCTCACAAATAAATAGGAGAGAAATCTTACTGTTATTGCATGGTTTTTGCAATATTTACTGTTATTGTGGTTTATCATGGGAGAAACATACATAATAATTTAATCTCATCTTAAGGGCAGCTCTGCTGCAGCAAACTGTTTTAACCAGAAGGTAAACTCTTGGAACTGTATATCAGAACCCAGGAATGACCATTTCGACACCATCAAAAATCTTCATGTATAATCAGCAGGTCTGTCAACACAGAGAAAACCTATTGAGACATAAAAACAGTTACAAGGATTGAAATACCAGGTGCAATAAAGTAGAAGTGTTTTTTCATCATTATAATATTTTGGCCAGAGAGGTTGTTTTGTATGTTTGTTAGTTTTTTGCTTCACAATATGCAAACTCAGAGAGAACCCAGATCTCTCTGATGAACTCTTATTTGGGCTACTCCAGTCCCAGGAAGAGGCTGATTACATGAACACTGCAGTAGAAAACTATGGACATGGCTGGCTACCCTTTCCTTTGGCAAAGAACGACGATGGCCTTACCATCCTTCTGTTTACGGCAGCACAAACTACTTTATTTAAAAAGTCACTCATTTCTGTGATTGCAATGGACATGTTTTCATCAACGGAGCAGTTCAGGAGGAAAAACTTATTTTATTAGCTAATTTTCCTTTCATGAATTAGGGATTTTTCTCTGTGCAGAGAGAAACTTCAAACCCCTCCAGAAATGGAAGCATGCCCATGGCTTGACTACGACAGATCAAGTTTCCAGTGGGCTAATAACCTGCTCCAGTGAAAACATATTTTTAATTTGCTTTTAGGGTTATTTATTTTTTATTATTACGCTAAGGGTTTATAATTTAATGTCAAACATAATTTTGCACGAATTATGTGACTGTACTACGATGCAGTAGATAAGCTCAGCGTGCCTGGTTGGCATGGTCTCAAACGATGTTTTTGAGAAAATGGATCACCATTTGGCAAGTTGCCATTCCATAAACTGCTCAGTAGAACTTTAAAAGGAAAAAGTTGCAAAGAATTTTCATGTTTCGCAAAAACCATTTCTAGTAATATTAAAAGCAGAAAAATTACTCTTATTGCTTTCTATTAGATGTAACATAAATTGTATGAAGCCAATTAAGAAATCAAGAGGTTTCCAATTAGAAATTGCAAAGTCATATTTATTGTAAGTTGTCAACCAGCCAAGTGGAATAATATTTTTAAATGAGAATATTTGTTTAAAAATACACTAGTCATCATAGTGCTCCAAGTTTTATGATCAGTTTGGTAAATGTTTAGGAGCATGGCCAATGCACCAAGTATTACACCAGAAATGGGAGATGCGAAAGGAAAAACCACACTGCCACAGCCCTCAAGTCGTTCACTGTCCAGTGGAGGAGACAAGCAGAGACACATCCTGTCAATGTTCTGTGGTAAGTGCTGTCATGCAGTTATGCAGAGGATTCTCTGAACCATAGATGAGGAGCATTTAGCCAAGATTTGGGGATGAGGTGAAAGGTCAGGAAATGTTTACAGGAGGAGACTGGCAAACAGTTTAGTGTTCCAAGTTGGAAGGCAAAGGATCAAGAGAATTGATCACCAAATCAGTGGTCATTTGTATATATGTACATCATCCACAAGTTTAAATAAATGTAAATATAACATTTATATATCATTAAGCCATTTTTACATGCTTTAGCTAATCTGATTCTTACATTGACTGACCCTATGAGTTGAAGTATGGAGGATATTAGAATCTACACTCTTCAGATAAGGATAATAAATCTGAGAACAGCTGCATGAACAGCCCAGGGACACTCAGGTAACATGCATTTGTAAGACAGCTGAGAGCCAACCACAGGACTCATGGCTGCAGCCCACGTTTGACATGCTCCACTCTGCCATCATCCTGCTCACTTATCACATCATCACTAATAAGACAAGAGCAACTAAACCTTTAGACATAGAAATGCATAGTTAGAGAATAATGTGAAATATCATTTTTGGCCTTTCCAATTAAAAGCAAACATCATCAAATTAACATCATCAGCAAAAATTCCATATATTTTTAAATATCATCCATTCATCAGCCACAAATTTTAAATCAAATCATATAGAACATGAAATCAAAACTTATCTGTGTATCTACATTATCAAGTACAAATAGTTTGGCAGAGAAGTAAGTGAAGTCTGAGGAGTTAAAGCATTCCAGTATGCAACTGACTTACTGGACATACTAGCCATGTGAGTTATCCAACCAATTATAGGACAATTGCTGTGATGTTGATTGGATTGTGGAGTCATTGACCTGATTTTTTTTATTATGGTAACTGAAATAACTGAATTGTGAAACTCTCATAAATCATATTTTTGTAAATGTTTTTATACACTATCTTCAATGGTAGACAGTTTTCCTGAGTTTCCACTCTTGCTTCAAACTATTTATTTTTGACAATATAAGAGATGTAAATCCTAAATTAGAACATTAACCTGACCTGGTATGATGTGATTAGATAGGGTTTTTTTTTTTTTCTTTTATTTATTAAAGAGTTTTTTTTCATCAAGCATGGGCTGGTCTGAATCAATCACTAATCTTATGTGAAAATATTCAGCATGACAAAACATTTGCTTTTAAAATGTTAGAATTATTAACAAATGTCACCTTAATAAATTTAATAAAATAAAATAAAAAATTTTTAAATGTTTAAAAAATTTTTCTCTCTGTGTAGAACCACAAAGTTTGTTACTGGTGACGATGACATTTATTATTTTTGTCTACTGAGATTACTTAGGTAACTAATTACAACTCCTCTTTATGTTTGCTAGTTACCTGTATCCTTACCATGTTAAAAATATGTGTGTGTGTATGTGTGTGTATACTCCTCCAAAGATTTCATGTATTAGTCAGATTAGCTTAGGCTGTGTTGCAATAACAAACACACCCCAGAATCTCAGTATAATGCATAAAGGTTTAATAATTGTTTACGCTATGTTCTTTTGGGTCTGGTAAATCTTCCAACTGATGTCATAAGGATTCAAGTTACTTTTATCTTGTAACTCTGTCAATAAGAACATTCAACATCCGGTTACTGCATCAGAAAAAGACTGAGCTGAAGGCCCACACACCAGCTCATAAATACTTTTTATTTGAAAGTGAGTCATATTATATTACTTCCCCTCATAGTCCCTTGGCTAGAAGTAATCAGATGGAACTGCTTGGCCTATGGGGGAGGAGAGAATAGGAGTGAGAGAAGGTGGGTGAACACTCGAATTTTCTGTGAACAGTAAATGTATCTACCATAAGGGGCATGGTTCTAGAGGCACTTACACTTCTAACATCCTCAGAAACACTGACAAAGCCCCTGGTTCAAACATACCACAATGTAGTTTATGCATCTAGAGCTATAATGAGAAATTAAATGTTAAATAATAAAGGAGATACTATTTTTAAACAACAACAATAATAATAAAATTATATGATTGCTTAAAACCAATAGTAGAATGAAAACTAATTTCCAGATTATTTTGTTACATATCCCTTCACTAAATTTTTATAGAAAGTCAGTATTCTGGAAAAGGAAGGTTCAGAAAGACTCTAACGTTTCCCTGAAGTGGTGTTGCAAGCACTCCATCCAGAATTTGAACCTAGTTTGATCTTCATCTACTGTATCTGCTCTTGCCATTTTACCTAGCTAACTCTCCAAGTACAAATTGATTAGGAAAGTGAACAATATCCCTCCCTGACCCAACTAAACAAACAAACAAACAAACAAACAAACAACTCATGAGTGGAAGCTACCTCTAACCCAAGGTTCCTCAGTCTCCTAGGAGCAGTCAGGCAAGTGCTGGGTTCAAAACTAAGAAATCAGCCTGCTAATTGAAGAATGGAAGCCTATCCATAATGCTAATGGAAGTGAGAATAAAACTAATGAGATAGGAAAACTTTCAAACACACAAGGAGTTAAAGGCTTGGCATCTGTAACACTGATAATACAGTGCATTGATTACGAACAGGATTTGGCATCAGATCGGCCAGGACAGTTTTTGATTTGCCTAACCTTTCTATGCCTCAGTTTTCTTTTTTTGTAAAGTGGGCGTAAGACCTACCTTGTTGGATTGAGTTTTCTGAAGATTATATTAAAGGAATTAGCATTTGAAGTGCATATCACAATGTAGGACATGCCTTTTCCTGGAAGAGAGAAGATCTTGAAGAATCTCAACTCATAATACTTAAGTATTATGAATAATGCCATAGCCACAGGGGAACTGCTTGAGAAAGATTCTTATGTAATCGTTTCTTATGTGACTTGTGGGCTTTTGTGTGGATTTCTTGGTGTCGAATTGGCAGACATATTATAGAATGCAATGTCTTATGAAAACTTCATGGCACTGAAAATCCATTCTAAATGACACAGCTGATATGAAACAATGGAAGTTACCTTACAAAATACATAAATACTCAAAAATTATTTAGAAAAATGCAGTAACACTAAAACTATCTCATTGTCTATTATCTTAAGAAATATTCCCATTCTACTGCCATAGTCACTGATAACCTTGTAAATCATTAAGATAAGCAAAGCAATTCTTACCTCTAGTAAGTGACTGAAATATAGCATCAGGGTATCACCCCAACTTAAATAATCTATGTGGTTTCAATAGTATGATTTTACACACATATTTTTTACTTATTTGACCCTATCTTTTAATTGTATGTTGACATGAAAGTAAATGATACAACTAAAGTGAAAATTGGTTGCATAACCTCTAGTAAAAGCCCAGAAATGTGTATCCACCTTAAATATAGGTCTCTTGTTTGAAGCAATAGTCTACTTATTTTTTCATTGCTTTTCAACTCTAGATATAACAAATTTGTGTTAATTCACTTTATACACTAAACAGACAGCAATGGATCCTTATCCTAGGTAGATAGAGCCTGGTAAGTGATGTCATGGCAATTGTCACAGTAATTTGGGGTTTTGCTTCACCTCTAGATGTGTTGATGGGACCATGCTCAATAGTATTCTCAAGACATCTAGCACTCCCTAAGTACTGAGTAACCAAAAATGATTTACTGTGTAAGCTGAAATGAGAAAAATAAGTCAGGAATAACTCAGTAGCATTAGGGCTGTGAAAAAAAATCCTTTTATTACTAAGCATTAAACCTCCTTTAGATAGGAATTTATATAGTCAAACATTTGTTTCTATAACTGAATATTATCTCAAGTTCCCCAAAGAAGACTAGAATACATAACATTTGCCTTTTGGAAATAGCATTCAATATAAGAACACTTTATATTAGGCACATTTAAAGATGTTTCACATAGTCCTCAAGTAAGTAAGAATTGTAAAGAGAAGCAATGTACTCAGAACCAAAGGTCAAGGGTCCTGGATTCCAGCTGCAGTTCCAGCCATTTTATCAAATCATTTTACTCCTCTGAGCCTTAGTTACATCTTCTACTAGGTAAGAAGTTTGCACAAGATAATCCTGTGTGTCCCAAGGGAGCGCATTTTGCAAACTCTTCACTTATAATCAATACCAGTCTTAGACAAGTATGTCTTTCCACCATGTTCAAAATGCTTCCCAAAATATACTAAACACTGACCACCAAAGTAGAATAAACTCTGACAACTCACAGCTCATTTTAAAAATGTAAAGGAGGGCTGTATCTTAGGAAAAACATAAATATACACACTTTGGATAAATGAATAATAATCTAACATTGCATGCTGAGAGCCATCTTAGGCCTAACATGTATAATTATTCATGATAAACTCAACCAGGTACTTCAAATTGAATTACCCAAGATTTCCTTGACCTCACTAAATAGTAAATCTGTGTTTAAAAAGAGAAAGAGAAAGAGAAGAAAACTTTGCACGAACCACAGGGAACCAGAATAAGTTCAGACCTAATGACAGTTCTAATTGTAACAATTATTATTATTTTTTGAATCCTTACTACACACTAGTGTGTTAAGAAATTTCCAGGCATCATCGAATGCAATCCTCTCAACAACTCTAGGTGTTAGACGATGTTATTCATATTTTAAAAGGCAAAAATAACTAGACTTTTTTTAAGGTCACACTATTGATACATAGAAGTAGTAGCATTTGAACCCATATCTGTCCAACTCCACACCTTCTACTCCTTCCTATAGCAGGACCTCGAAAAACATTGCATTCAACATCGTTTTGTTATAATGTTGATGACAAAAAAAAAAAATGATCCTGGGCAGGGGCCACTGCCTCTGTGGAGTTTGCACATTCTCCCGGTATCTGTGAGATTTTCTCCACGTTCTCCTATTTCCTTCCCCGCCCAAAGATGTGCACATGGGATGAATCAGTGTGTCTGCACTCACCCAGTCTGAGTGAGCTGTGGCTGTGTGGGAGCGGGCCCTGCAATGAACGTGCCTTGTGCCCAGGGTGGGTCCTTCCTTGGACCCTGAGCAGCCTGGACATGCACAGTTTCTGGCCGCCCGTGACTCTGAGGTAGAAAAAGCTCATTGGAAAACAAGAATAATGTTATTTGTTTTCATTAATCTTTCTTAAATGTAAGTATAGCTCACATTTATTTCAAAGTTTAATATTAGAAGTGTTGGGATCTTTATTTAGAATCATGATGATGTTTTGTGACCAAAAATATTGCCTCTTGTTTGTATCAATGAGTTTGTGGTAAGATCGCTTTCACCATATGTCGTTTCACCCACAGTCGCAGTTTCCAAGAATCTTTCTATGACGTAAGTGGGAACTCACTGCACTGCCTTCTATATCACCTTCCCGTTGGAGCCATACACTGAATCTTCTAGGAGAGTGTAGAAATATCAGGTTAACCAAAAAGTCCATTTAGATTTTTCCATAAAATAAAAGACACATTTTTCATTTTCACCAATAATTTTATTAATTTGGATATTTTGAGTAAGTTGGCTATCTCCCAAGAGGTACAACATTGATTGTTCTCAATTAATGTCTTGATTTGATCACTGTCAACTTCAACTGGTCTACCCCACTGTGGAGCACCATCCAGCAAGAAATCTCCAGCAAACCACTTTTGACATTCAATCAGTCACAGCCCCTTCTCCATACACTGCACAAATCTCTCTTTTTTTTGCATTTCATTTGTGTTTTTACCTTTCCTGAAATAATAAAATGTAACATGCCAAAATGTTGCCTATTTTCTTCCATCTTCAATATTAAAAATTCACCAATGTTGATTTTTTAAATGCATGCTGATAGGACAGCTGTCACAATACAATCTAACAAAATTGTTTCAAACAAAGTTAATGACAACTAAGTGCTACTAGAGCCATCATACAGGAAAAGAAAAAAAAAAACAATGAAACTTTTGGCCAACCCAATAGTATTCTAGGAGCACGAGTCAGGAAGAAATATGTACGATTTTGTTGCTCAGGCAGGGTTATCTTAGTAGCCATCCACTGTGCACCAGATTTCTATTTGTCATTTTGAAAGTAAGAGTTTTGTTATTTAATAAAAAAGGACTAATTCACTAAAAGATACTAAAAGTAAGATGAATAAAAGTAATAATGTCTCTTTTCTAGAATTAGCATAACATTCCAAACTCAGACATATTTTCACATTCAAGTTTTCTAATTCAAGTTTCAGATTATTGTTATAATATTTAAGACTGCCTTGAATGGATGTGGAGTTAAAAACAAGGATTCTTACAGATATTTCTGCTTTGTTAAATGTCACCAATAGAAAAACACGTAACTTACATTCAGTTCCAATGTAAAACCTTTTAGAGAAAAACTTTGTGTCTCTAAATATCTTTTTCACAGTATGCTCCTTTACCAATTCCACTATATAACCCACAAATCTAATTAAGAATATTTCAACCAGCAAGAGAAATGTGCAATTGATTTTCTATCCCAGTTTTCTCTCATAAATATAGACTCTATTTCATTTGCTATACATTCATATAATTCTTTTCCTTAAAAAAAGTTTTGATCTTAGAAATGTTCACAAACTAATTATACTCTGCTTTCAATGAGCTCAACTAGGATTTCATCATCACAGGAAACAGAATTGTACCTCTTGTGGCTCGTAATGGTAATGGTAGGCTTCTGCATCATTGCTTTGACAATCTGCCACTGATTCTTGTGGTCTTCATCTTGGTCTCCAAACACTTAAAAACAGCTGGCAATCTTGATGGAGAATTACATTCTCACTTGCTGGTCCTTGAGCTTCTTAACAACTTAAACTATTGTCATAATGATGTGGCCATGCCCTTGAGCTTTAATCTGATACATCAACCACAGTCCATGGTTAGAGCCTCTTAGCAAGGTCCTAAAATACTTCTTAAGAGTTCCAATCTAAAAAGAAATACATCACTTTAAGATATTTGCCTTCCTCTGGCAAAAGATACTTATACACAATGGCAATAAGGAAAATTAGTACCAGCAACCAGCACAATAGTAGGCATGTGATTTTTTTAATGAGTAGTCTCTTGAATCCACACCTTGAAAATTGTCTCACTTAGCGAGAATATATGGCATTATTACAGTGTTAAAATTGCATTAAGAAACATAACACCAATAAACGGGTATGGCAAATAGTAAAGAAAAAAATAAAAAGGAGGTAATTTGAGAAGACTCTGGAGGATACTGAAAAAAACAATGAGAAAATATCCCCAATTTAGATAAACAACAATGAAACCAAGAAAGAAATAGAGTAAACTACTATTTACTAAAAACTTGTAGTTTATTAGAGCACTTTACTGAATTGCATTATATCATTATAA
The DNA here is from genome assembly GCA_039655065.1 of Glossophaga mutica. Lineage (NCBI taxonomy): Eukaryota > Metazoa > Chordata > Mammalia > Chiroptera > Phyllostomidae > Glossophaga > Glossophaga mutica. The sequence continues at coordinate 75,699,918 of CM077306.1, forward strand.
TACTAGCATATAATGCAAATGAACTACAATTGTATGAATCAGTAAAAAAAAAAAAAAAAGCCAACAGTATGATGTGAGTTTCAAAATATGCGATGTAACTTGTGGGTTGTGGGTCATTCGTGGCTGGATGAAGGGATCTAACCCTATCAGAGTTTGAAATAGCAAAGGTTATAAAGCATACATTTTCAAAAATAAAATAAAATGTCATTACTATTTTTGAAGTTCACTGTTAGATTATTGTTGCTTTTAAAAACCAGTGTTGGCCTCTTAATCTCTTTTTTCCATATGTCCAGAAGCAAATTCATACGGTATTGGTTGATTTTGCTATAATGCTGCAAGTGGGAAAGGAATATGATGACATTAATGACCAAACATTACACTCTTCATAAAATATTGGGTTAACAAAGACACTGTTACATTTCCTACAAAATGCCAGCGTTTCTCTTGGCGCCTGATTTATGGATGCTTTATCTCAATTCCAAGTGTACATCTTTAGCCATGGAGCCCTGGCAGTGCCAATACAAGTTGAATGACTAAACGAGGTTCATCAAGTCAAGAGATTACGCCCTTTGACAGAGTCATTATCACTGCTAGTAAGTCAACAAACCTGTGATTGTTGGCATTGCAGATGACATGACTATTATTATTATAAGGTTTAAAATACATTTTTACAAAGTTCTTAGATCTTATGTAATAAAAACTATGTGAGAAGCAGAAATTATTTATTTAATATTTGATATGTCACAAATTAGCCAAAACAAGTCATTCTTTTTAGGTGCCTTTCTAGTAACACTGGGGTACCTTCGAGTTGTAACCTATCTTTCCAATTTAAGCACCTAACAGCATTCCTAGGAAAACTCATTATTGAATTGCTTTTCAAAAGTAGAGATGCTAACAAGAAATGATAATATATCAAAAATAATAAAAATGAGAGAGAGAGAAGGGAGAGGCTACATCATCACAGACCATAGCCTGAATCTTGTAAGAGAAACTGCAGATGTGTAGGTGACTGGGGAAAGTACCAAACAATTTAGCAAGGAGAACAGTTTATAGAGCAAACATTATGAAGGCAAGATTTCTGATTGTTGTCTATACACCCTTAAACAATGAGATGATATATCAGTCTACTGAAGCTAATCAATTACAAGAGCACAATTTTTTTCTTCTCTTAGAAGTCTCAGCACACTTAAATTATTTGCCCCTTATACCTGGAACACTAATGACTTAAACAAAATGGATTTTTTCTAAGCATTTGCGGACATGTTTGTTTGAAAATAAATCAGAATTTGAAACTTACATAATTATCTTTGGACTCTTCTATCTGCCCCAGATACAGTTTTCAAATTGCATTTCCTAGGTGCAAATACTTGAAAAAGACTTTCTCTGCCTTGGTCTTGGTTTATTCCAGCTATAACTGGAGGGCCAAATGTGGCCAAAGGTGGCAGGGTAGCCTGCCTAACAAGCAATATTAATCACACACCAAATACTAGGTTCATGTTCCCCTGCTTAGTTTTCCCCCCATAGAATACACAAATGAGAGTGATGGGCATCTGTTAACTATATCAGTGGATAATATCAGATACTCTCTTTTCTTGTCTCAATATTGCTACAGGAACTCACTCCACCTGCTACCTTCCTCTTATGTCCTTGGTCCCATCCCTCGGTCACCAGCTCTTGTTTTAACATCTTCAGTGACCTCTTCACCATTGTCTCCTCTAGTTAGTTACACACATCTTCATTATCTTTTTTAAAAAAGACCTTCATTTTGCTTTTGTGTTAAATTTTTATTCAACTTTTCGAAATGGTAAACTGTGCTCTCCAAACAGATGCTATATTATATTAAAATAACCTAGATGTATGTTTTGCTCCTTCCTGGCTGCCATCTTCTTGAGAGCAAAAACAAGGTCCTGTTGATGTCTGTATCTGCAGCAGCCAGCACAGGTCCCCATTACATAGCTGATGCCCCATAAATAGTATATGCACTAAATTGAATCCAGCATCCACGTGTTTCTTCTCCTTTTATTTTTTTTCCTTTTTTTAAATATAATTTATTGATTATGCTATTACAGTTGTCCCATTTCTCCCCCATCATTCCCCTCCACCCTACCCACCCTCTCCCACCCACATTCCCCCCTTTAGTTCATGTCCATGGGTCATAAGTTTTCTAGCTTCTACATTTCCCATACTATTCTTGCCCTCCCACTGTCTATTTTTTTCCCATTATCTATGCTACTCATTCTCTGTACCTTTCCCCCCTCTCTCCTCCTCCCATGCCCCTGTTGCTAACCCTCCATATGATCTCCATTTCTGTGGTTCTGTTCCTGTTCTAGCTGTTTGCTTAGTTTGCTTTTGTTTTAGGTGTGGTTCTTGATAGCTATGAGTTTGTTGTCTTTTCACTGTCATAGTTTTATCTTCTTTTTCTTAGATAAGTCCCTTTAACATTTCATATAATAAGAGCTTGGTGATGATGAACTCCTTGAACTTGACCTTATCTGAGAAGCGCTTTATCTTCCCTTCCATTCTAAATGACAGCTTTGCTGGATAGAGCAATTTTGGATGTAGGTCCCTGCTTTTCAAGATTTCAAATATTTCTTTCCAGCCCCTTCTTGCCTGGAAGGTCTCTTTTGAGAAATCAGCTGACAGTCTGATGGGAACTCCCTTGTAGGTGACTGTCCCCTTCTCCCTTGCTGCTTCTAGAATTCTCTGCTTCATTTTAATCTTGGCTAATGTAATTACGATGTGCCTTGGTGTGTTCCTCCTTGGGTCCAACTTCTTTGGGACTCTCTGAGCTTCCTGGACATCCTGGTAGTCTATTTCCTTTGCCAGATTGGGGAAGTTCTCCTTTATTATTTGTTCAAATAAGTTTTCCACTTGTTGCTGTTCTTCTTCCCCTTCTGGGACCCCTATAATTCGGATGTTGGGACGTTTAAAGATGTCCCGGAGGTTCCTAAGCCTCTCCTCATTTTTTTGAATTCTTGTTTCTTCCTCGTCTTCTGTTTGGTTGTTAGTTTCTTCCTTCTGGTCCACTCCATTGATTTGAGTCCCAGTTCTCCTTCCATCTCTATCAGTTCCCCATGCATCTTCCTTCATTTCACGGATTGTAGCCTGCATTTTTTCATCTAGTTTGTGAGCAAAATCAACCAATTCTGTGAGCATTTTGATGACCAGTGCTTTGAACTGTGCATCCGACAGGTTGGCTATCTCTTCACTGCTTAGAGGAATTGGCTCTGGGGCTTTTATTTGTTTTCCGGTTTGAGCCATTTTTGGTGGGTTTTTTTTTTGTTGTTGTTGTTTGGTTTTAGTCTGGTCGCGGCTATTACGTAGTGAGGGGGTGGAGCCTTAGGTGTTCCTCAGGGCGGGGCAGCCCAGTCGCTGGGTTGTGACGCTGTATGTGGGGGTGGGGCCTGAGAGGGAGCAATGGCGCCTGCTCCGCTCTCTCCTGGATTCAGTCCCTTCCGCCACTTCCCCTCCGCCTGGACTGTCCGTGTGCGCGCTCGAATGTGAGACCACCTGGTCAGACAGCCAGCCGCCTTGTGCGGCCTCACTGGGTCTGCACAGTTGCCCCCCTGTGCCTGGGGTCCGACAGCTGCTGCCTGTGGGCCCGGGGACCGCCAGCCGCCTCCCGTGCACCTGGAACTGCCAGCTGCTGCTGCTTGCGTTCCTGGGTCCGCACCTCCACTTTCTCCTGCCACGACTCCTCCCCTCTTACCGGTCTGGATGAATGGTTGTTGGACTTCCGTACAGTTCAGTTTTCTATAAGTTCTGGTTGTTTTCTTGTTTCTAAATATTTGTTGTCCTTAATTTTGGTTGTGAGAGGAGGCACAGTGTGTCCGCCTACGCCTCCATCTTGGCCGGAAGTCCTCCTTTTAAAATATGGTTTCTGCTCTCACGACTCTACTGAAGGTCAACAAATCAAAAGCCTTTTCCCTTCTCCTACATGCTTCAACCTGTTGGCAGTATTGGACATGCAGAAGCGTGGACTTTGGAGCTGAGCAGACCTCAAAGCAAATTGCAGCTCAGATGCCTGCCAGGTGTATAACTTTGAGCCCATTACCTGATCTCTCTGAACATCAATTTCTGCTAAGGATATACCTCTCATAGGGTACCCGGGAAGAGTAAATGATATTGAGTATATACCTAGACCTGACATACCGTTGATACTTGGTGTGTGTTAGTTCTTTTTTTTTTGCTCCCTCATGTCCCTTCATTTTCCATTATCCATAATGCTGCAGTTCTATGAGTCTTTGTTCTCATTATTATACTCTTTCTGACTTCTCAGACCTCTACTACTGTTCTCCCACTAATGTGGGTTCTAAGGATTTGTCTTACTCCCCATTCCTCCAGTCTTTACCTTTATCCCTTAATAATCCAATCCAAACACTGAATTATAACCTTTAATATGAATTGCCTTTTGCTCAGCTTAGTTGACTTCAAACCTCTCTCCAAGGATTGCCTGTAATCCCCCTCACTAAAGCAGTCTAGCCATCTACAGGTGCTCTGAAACCCAACTACATTCCCCATATGAAGTACGCCACTGTCTCCACTCTCCTAGAATCCTTGTCTTCTGTGTTTCCCATTTTGGTAATGAGACCACCACTTATAAAGTCAAACAAGCCAGAAGTCTGGGTATCTTCCTTGACTCCCCACCTCCTAGAGCACAACTCTGATATTGTATCACTCCTGATAGAATACTTTAAGTAGCTCCCAATTGCCAACAACCAACTTTTTTTTGTTTACTCCTCCCTGTTTATGACTGATAGAACAAGATGTTCAACAATCTCTCTTTCACCATCATCTTTCCTGCTGCCTGGATGCTGTGATTCACAATGCCTTAGTGCGATGCTTCCAACTTTCCATACTCTAGTCCTTACTAACCATTTTAACCTCATTTCTAAATCTTTCATAGATTCATCTAAAACTCTCACAGATTTATCTTATACTTCAACCAAACTGAGCTGGTCTCAGCACCTCATTAATGACTCCAGATATTTCTGACTTCACCTTATTACTCCATGCCTTCCTGAATGTCCATCTTTCCAGCTTCTACCTTGTCAAATCCTAGATATCCCACCAGGCACAATACCATTGTCCTCTCCCCATGAAGACTGCCTGGGGTTCCACAGCTAAGGGTTATCTTTCCGTCTTCCAAATCAAGGCAATTGCATTGTATTCTGGGAAACTGCACTTCTTTCCCATCCCCAGTGCTTTTCCTCCCCCTCTCTTACAACACTCTCCTTGATAACCTAGGGAATAGATTAAAGTAGCTAAAAAAAATTCCAGACAACCAAGTATATTAAATAAGAAATCTTAAATGTATACACAAAATTAATTCAATAAATTTCCCAGAAGATAGCTTCATATCTCCAGCAAAGAAAGTTGCTCTTACATGGTCAGAGCTACAAGGTACAATTCCAGGATCTCAGCTCTGCTGTGAGTGGTAAAGACTGCTGGAAATCCGACCACCAGAGAGGTGGAATGTTACTGTATAACCAAAGGCTTCTGCCAAAGATTTGTAATTAGCGACAGAATCAACTGGCATTACCACACTGTATTTTGTTTCTTTAATCTCCTTTCCCTTTCCTTTGTTTTCCTCCTCCCTGTTTGTGACTGATAGAGCCACAGGATCAATAATCTTGCTTTCACCATCTCTGATCATCATCTTTGCTACTGCCTGGATGCTATTATTCACTTTAATACATTAATCCTTTGGTTGAATTCTTAAACCATGATTCTTTATTAAAGGACCATCTTGGCGTCCACGTGCTGATAGTAGCTTGTCTGATGTTTCAAAAAAAACAAATCTGAATGAAGCCTCTCCCCGCCTCCAGTAAATAAATAAATAAATAAATCTGAGCTGAAGAAAGAAAGATTCAAAGAGAGAAAGATTCCAGCATATTGACATAACCAAAGATACAGAAAATTAACTCTTATTACGTAAATCAGAGAACAGGAAAGTTTCACCTTGCCATTACAATTAGATGTCAACATGACATTTAATGGCAAAGTGCTAAGAAATATCATGTCATTTTATTGAATCTTACTCTTGTTAGTATCACGATGAGAAATAGAACGCACACTGTACTGGTTAGCAGACCAAACCTTTATATGATTGCTGTAACCTTTGGTGGAGCCCAGTGATTTTTGTTCCTTTGCAGAAAGACATTAAAGTGACAGTGTGGCAGGCCATTTTTTCCACCACACACACTAAAACTAGTGTGCGTGCAGCAGAGCCCTGCCAAAGCACGTTGCATTCATACAAAGATCCATACAGATCTTAATCATAAAATAATCCATTCTGTACTCTGTTTTTATGACATTTATATGAATCTGGCCACAGCCTCATCAAGCAGTTCACAGAGGAAAATTGTTCTATTTATGTGGTTGAGACAGGGTGGACTTGATTTTCAAGCAAAGAGAAAAAGAAATACCCAGTTTTTTTGTAGTCACAAATCTGGAACTCAAAAGAACTATTTTACACCATTTTGCAACTATATTTGTAACAGAGGATCAGAAGAGATGATATTCTCTTTCTCTGTCCCCTGTCAATAGTAAAGTCATATATCGCTATTTCTGAAGCCGTGAGATGGAGTGAAGACACCTGGAAATAGTTTTCTCCTTCTTTTCTATTTAATTGCAGAAGGCAAAGAAATGGATGTGTGGGTAAAAGTCGAAAGGAAACTTTCCAATGTGCATCTGCTTTAATTTATTCTTGCCCCTACATTGTAAGAACTAATACTTTTTCAACTAATTTCCCCAACTTTTGTTCCTTTTACCCTGTAAGTATCTCACTTTTATACACACACATTCACACACAGAGAAAGATGACCTCTGAGAATTTGTACAGATTCATCTAAACTTTCAGGTTTGGGACGATGGAAAAAAATTAATTTATGTACATGTTAGCATTATTATTTTCTGGACCTTATTAAGATACATAGAAGTAAAGACAACTGTTTTCTTTCCATTAACATCACTTAGAAAGCTAATTTTCTAAGTAAACTGTGTAAATAAGTCAAATGGATAGAAAAATATCTCATTGGTACGCTGATTCAATTATATTTCAGACATTTATACAATCCCTCACTCATTTATAATAGTGTCGGCTTCACTGACAGCTCGGCCTATAATTTTAGTCTTATATTGTCACACAGAGCTCTCTTAGGTGCTGTACACATCCTCTTCAAGTCAGAAACGAGACTCTGATGATCTAAATCCTACATTTATGAAAGATCTGAGTTCAAGTTTACCGGCTTCTTTCAGGACACAGCAACTTACCCGAATGTAGAGTGATAGTAGAAAGGTGCAGAACTGTGTCTAACAAGCAGACATCCTGTGACCCCAGGAGTCACATCAAATGTGGATATTTTTCTATAAATTTCATCAGAAAATAATTTTTTCCCTGTTCCTTTCAAATAATAAAAAACACTCTTCTTTTCTTTTAGAACAAAGAGGGGGAAAAAGAGGAAGTGCCAATAATTGTCAAACTGTTGCAAGAAACCAAATTAAGGTGAATAATTATATGATGATTGTTCCTAATTAAATAACGATAATGTTCAGAGTGTTATCTTTTTTCTTTTCTTTAGTTTTCAGAAATCAATGGTATTTAAAAAACTGCTATACACTTTCTTTCCTAGCCAGCCCTCCCCCCATCTAAATGACAGCACACACAGACACATAAACTCTGTCCGAATCATTAGTGTGCGAGATACCGTCACCCTGGGGCTGCTGTAACTCACATATATTCCCTTCTTTCTATTTCAAATCTTTAAAATATTTTCTTTTCAAATACTTATAAAAGCACGTATGGTTGAAATAAAAATAAAACACATACAGATGATATTTTTCAAACACGGCACTCTCATATACTAGAAGGAAAATAGGCATGTTCTGTTTCTCTGGGTCCAATCTGTATGTTCAGCAAAAGTAAGACCTTAAAGGTAGAGAAGATCAAGACAAGATTATAGAACTACTTTAAGATGTTACAACTGTCAGTCAGAAAATAATTCACATCTTTTCTACAGACTACCTACCTGACATTAAAGTTTATGAAAGAATGTGCATTCCATTGTTTAAAAATGTATGTGTTTTACATGTGATCACTACATGAAGATGAGAAGCTGCAGAGAAATTTCAACCCTTTTAAATTGTTTGATAAATATTTAAAATATTTGATACATTCCTTTATTTTAAAAAAAAAAAAGTACTGAATAGTGTGTCCTGAGACTCTCCATTATGAACATCAATGTTGTCTTACGTTTCAGTCTGCCCTAAGTTAGCAGAAATAATCTTCAAGTTAAAGACAGCCATGGAATCCTGCAAGTCCCACACCTGGAAGTCTCTGGCCTCATGTGAAGAGACCCTCGAGGAAGCATGTATGCCCCCCGAGACTTTTTCAGACTTTTAGGATGCCAGGTTCTTGAGAGAATTAAGACAGATATCAACAGCAAAGTTGGTAAGTTCAGCAGGAAGCAAGGAGGCTGAGCACAAACCTGTTTTGTTTTATTTGTCTCGCAGAGCAACAAGAAAATTCTACAAGACTCCTTGAGATCAGCGAGAAATTTCATGAACTTTTCGATCTGGCATTTATCCATCTCTCTAAGCTGCACTTTCTTGACAACACAGGGATTTAAGAGAACGACATACTTTCCATAGGCAGCATTACACATCAAATGTTGATTGACCACCACATGAATTAGTTACAATGAAGACAAAAGAGTGCAGAGTAGGTGCAACATCAAGTAAGAAGCCCGAGACTGAGCCTGCTTTTACAACCTAGGCCCATGCACTGAACACATCTGCAAATTGTAGCAGGGAGCATTTTCCTGGAATAAGAGAGAAATTGCACCATGGAGCCAAATTACAATGTACGCTAAGTAATATGATCACTGCTATATGTAGGTTGGCCAAATAAATAAATAAATAAATGGGAAGACTCTATTTATGTATCAAGGCTGTTCTGCCAGCTATTTCCACAGAATGGACATGAAGCCACTCTTCCTTTAGCTGATCCCTGTTCTCATGCCTTTCATATATTAAACAGCTTCCAGCACTGAGGGTGACTCAAACATTACTTTCTACAATATGAAATCTAAATACGAGCCAACTATTTCATTTACTTTTAAGCAAAAAATAAAAAACAATTATCTATTCCAGTACTGGAGGAAAATCTTGCTGGTTTGGACTAATTAAGAGGAAAGAATTCTTTGGTCTCCAATATGGCAGCTGCTTAAGGAAGAATTCTTAAGGTAATTTTGTCTAATACAATTTTCTCCTCATATCCCAGCTTCAGAAATTAGTTTCTAGTTCTATAAGATAAGACTTCTAATACATTGTTTTGTATATAATCATTTAACATTCCTATAGAAATGATCTTTGATATGCATTAAAGAAACCAATTGGCAAACAAAAAAATGTATTGAGTACTTACAGTATGCCAAGCTAGATGTTATTAGACAATTTAAACTATTATGTTATTAGACAATTTAAACTATTTAAACTATTTAAACAATTTAAACTGTATGATTTCAACCCTCAAGTAATTAAGACCATGTATACCATTTACAGAAATGAGACCAAGGGTTTTTATTATATAACACTCACAAATCTTTTTAATTCATGAATTAAATTATAGAGGGATTGAAGGGAAAATGTTTTGAGTGTGATAGTAAGCAATCCGAGAAAACTTTCATAGGTGAGTATTTAGAGAGGAACTATGGATTAAGTGGAGTAAAAGCAGCTCAGATTTCTAAGGTTACTGCTAAGTGGTTGAATGACCAATGAGATCAAACTATATAATCTTAGTTTTGAACAATTTCCTAACACTCAAGGAATGATTAAAAGGATAACAAATTCAAACAGAACAAATTGATTACCTATTATATCGAGATGCAAAGGGGAAATTTTGAAAATGGCATTGGAATGTTCCCTGGCTTTCAGAAAATCCATTGGTCTGACACATTGCATATGTGACCAGTGGCCCTTGAATTTTTGTCACCAGTGAATTGGGGACTAGCTCAGGTTACACACAGGGAATGGAATTTTAGTTGATAATTTGAAGACAGCAATTCACTTCGGAAGTACTGAATTAGATCAAACCATGCATTGCATATACTATGAAAATATCTTAAAAAGTTGAAAACCCTGACAGAATATCCAAAAGCAATCATTAATTTCTACTATACTGGAACAAGAATCAAAAGTGAATAAAATGCACATACCAAACAATAGCATGAAGAAACTGTTTTCCATTCTGACAAACTTTTTAACCAACAGAAATTATGACCAAGTCAATGGTCTTCATAAGAATATGTATGGTCATGGCATAACTGGCAACACTTTTTTCAGTCTCTTTTTACAAACGTATATTCATTATTTGCATGCCAAAAAATGCACTGTGGGCACGTGGAACCTGGAAGACAACAAATTCCTAATATATAGTCACCCTCATAACAACAGCAAAAGAAATTCTGAAAACATCAACTATGGAAACTCTGGTTGCTGTGAAATAACAGTATCTGGGAAGCAAGAGGCCATTAGTGATGCTGCAGCAAGTAGAAAAGAAGGTATCTTGTTCCGATCACAACTACCATGATGCCCAAGGGGCAAGGAGACAGACCTGCAAACAAAAGACTAAACAGCAGCAAATCACAGAACATCTACAGAAGCCCATAGTCATGCAAGGATTGATTGCAGGAGCCTACATATCTCTTTCTGGGATTAATGCCCATAAAGATAGCAACACCATCATCAGTGTCATCTTCCAAACAAAGGGCCACAATATAGAGAGAACAGTATTAATTATTGTCAGAATCACTTGTGCACTCAGCAATTTCAGTGGGAACAATCAGTTTAAGTGGCGGTGGCAACTTCTCGACATAAAACACACTTGCTGCAATCTAAACTGGATTTGAAGAGAGGTGAGCAACCGCTTTAGTTGCTTAATCTGGTTAGATTTGAGCTAAAGTAGTTCACATTTTTAGAATGAACGAATCAAAGGCATAATTGTTTTTGTCATCTGCACAGCAATTTTACTCCTGAATGCATTGTTTTAGGCAGGAATTAATAAAAATTGCATGCGCTTCAGGTGCTGGGTAGATCACCCTCTTCCACACAGCCCAGCCTGAAGCTGTGAATGCTCCTTTTCTTATTATCAGTTAATAATTCTCTCTCATTGAGGCAAATTAGGAACTTGACTGTGTTAGAGAGTCCAGAACACTGCTAGAGGCAAAAGGGGGCTAAATGGCAGAAATTCCTCTCTGAGCAAGATGCATGAAGCACGACATTGTGTCCACCACAAAAGCCGCTCTGTATTTTTGATCCTTTCTAATTTAATTAGCCCAAGAGGTAGCGCATTAATTTGCCAAGAATTCTTCTGATGCGAAAGCTGCCCTTATTGCAGTGAAGGGAAAAAATAACCTGCATGCTACAGTGGCATGCTAGCAATGAAAGGGGGTTATTTTTGTGTTACAAATGGCATTGCAGGGTTACAAGAGACCTTTAAACCTTTTTATCTCTGGTTAGGTCATATGTAACACAGTGCAACACAAAGCGCTAATTAACCAATTCTGGTCCAGACATCTTTTAGAACACTTAAGAGAGTTACACAGTTAGAACCCAGGTCAAACGCACTGCTTTGTTTGCTTTTAAAAATGGAAAACAACTTCTGGCGTATATATTAAAAATAGAACAAAAAAATCATCAGTCGGCAGTTCAATTACTCTACCAACTCAGACTCTAGATATTCATTCTTGTCTTTGTTTTCTTTCTGTTTAATGATATTCTTTATGTGGGCAAGCTGGAGCCTTGAAGTCCCTTAGAAGGTCTCTTGGCTCTTTGTGCTGTATTTGTTTGGTAAATTGTCTCCATGTTAATCTTCTTCATCAAATACTTGGAGTCAGTTTTGAAAAACTTTGATCAGGTCTACCACCACCGCGCTTCTTCATTGCCATGTGCTTCTGATATGCACTCATGCACTCGAATGGGTCATTTACTCATTAAAGAACGAGAAACATGCATCCTACCATGATAAGTCCTCCCCAATACTTTGAACTGTTAATTAAGGCTATGCAATCATGTCTCCTGTTTGCAGAACTATTTCTTTTCTAGAAATTACAGGATTCCGGTTAGGGACTTTCAACACCCTTGTCGCTTTCCCTCCCCGAATTCCATCTCCACTGCCTGAGCGTGGCTGGGTAAAAACACTCACTCTTAGAAACTAACTCATAAAACCTGAGGATTGTTACATTTTATGTTTAATTCTGCTGCCCCTTTAATGAAAACCAGTAGAAGACAATAGCTTTAAAGGAAGGCATTGATATTTGCCCCCCCCCCCTTCCCTGCTTCTGGCTAGAAATCAGTGAATGGAGGAGTGGTGAGTGTTTGAGGCTATGTATTATGGATACCCAGAGGTATCACAAGCAGCCTGTTTGTGGCAGAGTGTAAGATTTAGTAGCCAAACTGAGAAGAGGAAATTAGCATTGTCAAGAAGTAAGGCAGGATGGATCCAGGCTCTAGGGAGTGGCCTGGGGTGAGAGGGCAGAGAGCAGAGGAGAGAGAAGAGGATCTGGAGAGAAAAGAGGGATCTTTTTAAATAGCAACTCTGTAGACGAGAGAGGGGAAACAAATGAGAAAAGGAAAAAGAGTAATTGGCTGTTAATTGCAAGGGAAGAATAGGGGTTGGAGGGAGAATTGAATTAGGAGAATCTCTATTTAATCTCCAGCCACATTTTCTCATGGACAACAGTACTAAATAATCTAGTTTCTTAAAACAGAGTTTGTCTTTTCAAAATATGTTTACTTTTTAAAGGTAACATGCTTCTAGATATATTTGTTTCAACCAAAAAATACTTACAAATAGATTAATAAGGTACAATTTTTAAAAACTCCTTCATTTAATAAAAATTTTTCTGAACTAAAAATGTTTATATTTTATATTTTTGTAGATTCTGTTTAAAAATAAGCAGCTAAACAGTAAAATGATAGTTTTCCTACACATTATATACAAGTTAAAAAGTTCATGTATATAATGTTATTAGTATCATTTATGAACAAGATAACTCAGCTGAGAATGTGCTTTTATAGATACATATGTAAATGTTCTGAATTTTTCCAGGTTGTCCAGAAGATTTAAAAGGGTAAAAAGATTTCTTAACGCACAGTAAACACTTCTGAAATAGTGAATTAAAATGAAAAACAGATGACATATTTACTCAGCTTTTGGCTTCTGTTACATCAAACGCACATTTTCCTCAAATGGTTTCATCAGTGGACCCGTAACCTCTTAAACCGATCAACTCGAACATGTCACTTTTTTGATGATTGGAGGTTTATAAAATAGTCCCTACTTTTTTTCCTCTTTCAACATGTAGCATAACTCTCACAATAAATAACAAAAAAAGATAACATTGATTTCCATGCTTTCTCTACAGATCATTTTAAGATTTCAAGTATAATGAAGATACAATGTATGAATAAAGTGCTTGATTTCCATTAAAGAAATATCTCAAAATTTTGTAGTTAATTGATTTTAATAAGTGTTTTATTTTGAAAGATTGGTGAAATCAATCTAAATACTGCCCACAGGGGGGAAAAACTGAATAACTTCTTACCAGGATGATATGCAGGCTTGCATGATAGTCACAGTAATTGACAAAAAGCAAATGATAGATATATCCAAATTTGAGAGAAAAAAATAGCAAATTGTCATTTTGAGCCAATATTTAATAAATGATAAGAAACTACTTTCACTGACTTCCTAAAATGAAAAATAATTTTCCTTCTTAATTTCAGATACCTTTATAATCTCAGAGGTACACAGAAGAAGAGAAACAACTTACCTACATCTGCTTTCGAGATAAAGCCAGGACCCTCAGATTTCAACCTGGCCTCCTAAAGTACCATGATAGGTCTGACAATGGGTATGTTCCTTAATGTTCTCCATGTTCCTGGAAATTTGTTGATATTTACACACTCTTAGTTGGGACTAGTTGAAGAGGAACTAAAAGTATAAAATCCTCTCGGCAGAAAAAGGAAGCATGGCAGACCAAAAGCAAGAAACAGATTGGTCTCCAAATAACCAAGGAGGAAAAGTTGTGGGCTTGGAATAAATGCCCTGAGGTGATGTATCAGGCAGGGTCACAGTCCAAGCAGACAGCACACTCAGGCTTGGAGACTGAGAAGAGTTTAAGGCAAGGACACATTACAAAAATGAGGGAAGGGAAAGTACTCAGGGATGGGGTGCATCAGGGCCAGTGACAGCAGAGAGCTCCAGCACCCTGAGGTCTGAGGAGACAAAAGCAAGCCCAGAAAGAGGTGAGCAGCGCCAAGGACCACTCACTAGACAGGGGCTGTGGCTTTGCCCGAGGGCCACAGCCAGCCTGCAGCTGTTCTCAGGGAGGGAACAGGGGAGCAAACATCCTGACCCCACCCTTCCCCACCCTCTGCTCCACCGTTGTTGTTATTGTTGTTGTTGATGTTGTTGTTGTTGCTGTTGTTGTCAATGTCTTCAGCTTTTGACAGAGACCAAACCAGAAAGCAGGGACAGTGGTTACAATTAGCCTCCAGGGGAGAGACCAGCAAGGGTAGCCATAAGTTATCCGGGGCAGGTAACTTTGAATAGTTAATTGTGTCAAGGAAACATTTCTTAATGTTAAAACAAAATGTAAATGACCTTATGGAAGGAAAGCATGATGTGTTTTTCACAAAGAACATTTGACAGTACTCTGGGGTGAAAAATATATCTGCACACACCCACCCCCACCCACCCACACACACATGCGGAATTATTCTAAAAAAAAAAAAAAAGAAGTCAAATTATAAAACTAAAAAGTACAAAAATATATAAAAATCATACCAATAAAACATAAGAATGTATAAAATTATAGGTAACTTTAAAACTCTGACCAGACTCAGTGGCTCTATTATTAAGAAATAAAATCCATCCAGTTAAGGTTTTTACAACATATGAGGAACAGCAAGAGAATGGGGAGTAAAAGAAAAAGTACAGATAATGAAGGGAAAATTAATTGAAGCATTGTTCTTTCCATTTTCCTTTTCCTCCCCACAATGCAGCCCCAGAATATTAATTCTTAAAGACAGGAATCCAAGGATCCTCTGAAATCTCACTGTTCTTTAAGCCACTGTAGAAGCAAATCTATTTTCTCCTACAAACCAGTAGTTCCCATCCTACTTTCTCAGCAACCTTAGGAGAAAAACATCTAGAAATACGGAAGTACAATTTTCCAGTCAGGGGTTCGAGGCACACTGAAAAGCCACTTCCACAGCCAGTAAAGCTATTTAGATCTAGACTTCTGTTCTCCACCCATTACCCGCCCCTTCCTTGCTTCCCATGTGGAATAATAAGGGTCCTTTGGAGACATGAGGAATCCCAGGTCATGGCTTTCTAGACACATTCTCCATGGACACAAGCCCAAGGACCAGCCTGTGCTGAAGCATCTCCTCACTTTCCTGACCCTGCCAAGCAGGCTCCTACCTATGCACAGCTGAAAACAAAACTAGTTACTTTCTCTCCCATCATGCTGAATATCACCTTAAGTGCACCTTTATTCCTTTCTTTTTCCCTTTCCTCCTTTATTTGTAACAGGTATCCTCTTACAGGCATCTGCTGAGTATTAATATGCTAGCCACTGGGGAAGGCTAAGGATACAAAATAACAAATAAGATCCCTGGACCTTGGGCCCCACCCAGTAGAGTGAAAACAACACATTGTTACACTGTTCTTTTCCACACCCTGTAACCCAACCCAGCATATAGGAGACATATAAATACTTACCTATAGCACAAAGACATACTATATGCATAAATGGATACAGATGCACATGTATAATCTGATCCTGAAATGCCTCCATTCCCTTGGGGTAAGATCCTCCTAATTTACCCCACTATATCCTTGCATCATTCCTGTGCCTTGTGGTCTTTTATTGAATTTCAATAAAAATTTCAGATTTTAAATAATTGAACATATGCAAGGATGTTAAAGCCACTCAAAATGGTAGCCATACACTCATTCCTGGCTGAGAGCAGTGGTAGGGGTTGAGAATCAGCTTTAGACAGGGTGGACGGAAGTAAATAAAGGAGTGGTATAAGAAGAGGGTATTATAAGGATGTGGAAAAAAACAAAATGCTAAGATTCCCTTCAAAAAGTATCTTCTTTCCACTTTTCCCCTCAGAAACTCACTCTTTAAGAACAAGCAGACCTTAAATTTAATCTTTGGAACTAAATTTTATAAGGACAAATACTATGTAAGAAAACCTTTTCTTTGTGTACTCACCATTTTCAGAAGCACCTGTCTTAGCACAGAACATATATTTCTCCAGAACTATTAGAATCAGCTAGGGAGCTTTAAAAACTATCAGGTCCAGGCCCCAACCAGGTGGGCACAAGGCATCAGCATGGTTTAACACTCCCCCGTCAGCACTAATGTGTGCAGCCATGGCTGCAAGTAATAAATACATATTTAGACATGTGATTATTAGTTGCATGCCTATTATCCTTAGTAAAAGGAAACTTTTCTAAGTATTTTTTTGTTTTCGATAATTTCAAGAAAATATTATAATAACATATATCTTAAAATTTCATTTAAAATAAAGGTAGGCATTAAATTTTTAAACAACTGATTGTTGAATAGAATAATTAAAGTATAGATTTTTAATGCTTAATAATAAAATGAGGCTCCTAGAAAAATAACAAGGTTTTGGTAAGCAGATGGAGTAGGGTCAGAATAATGATGCAACATTTTTATTCCAGCTTACTTCCTCCCGCCCACATGCTCTTCCCCCCACCCCCAGCCCCTGTCTCTGCCATATTTGGAGTCATTTTACAGTATTTAGATAGTTTAGCAACTTGCAATGCAAGTTAGTTTGGGCGATGCTGACTTTCAGGAACTCCAAAGTCTCTTTTATCTAAATATTCAGTAATTTTATAAATATGTCTATTTTAGAGTCTGTTTTAGTAAGTAGCTCAGCACACAGTTCCTGAGCTTGTTCACACAATTTAAGAAGCCATCTCGAGGCTGGGCTTGTACTGTGTGTGCGACAGCTGCAGGGATTCAGGTAGGGCTTAGTCTTCGGAGGGAGGTGCACTTACAAGGTATGGAAACCCAGATTAGCTCTGGCATATAAACTACCAAAAATGTTCTCGTTAAATGGGTAACATGTTTTGTAAAGGTGCAGAATCCACTTTGTTTCTATCACTTGTCAGAGTTAAGCATAAACAATGCACAAACAAACAAACTGTGCCAGCATAAAATGTAATGTTTGTTTATAAGACACTTCCAGAATCTGACGGTGGCCCTCTGTTCGCAATATTTAGGCCACATCTATATTGGCCAAATTTTACAAAAAGTTACTTAAGCTTTGGGTAATGATAAACATTAAATAGCTTTGAAACTACCCCAGTATCTGGTTTCTAATCTCAGATAAAATCAGGCCAGGGTTGCCAATTGTAATGATCACTGTGTCACTATAAAAGCTAAGCAAGAAGAATCATTAACTAAGAACCTGCTGTATAGCCGGCAAACATTCTCCTAATCTGGAGCTCCCTCAAATTTGGGCATTTTGGAATGAGTAAAAATCCCCAAAAACGTTAGAAAGTAAAGAGTGTTACCATTATTTTTTTTTTGTCAAGGAAGATATTACATGAAAAGAATAAAACTGCATCCACTATCATCATATTACATGAACTCCAAAAAAAGTAGGAAATACAAAATTCCTCAGTAAAGAATAATTCTATAAAAAGAATACACTGACTCTTATTTCACTTCAATCCAATGAAAATGTCATTACAGATCAGCAAGTCCATGGCCAGTACTGGAGAATCACTGTTCTGAGGGTGTTCACTTAGCATCCTGTCTAGTTCCCAGGAAAACTCTGCTTGCGATCTCATTAATACCTGGGTACAGATTCCCACTCAGCCCACATAAAAGGCAACCAGTGTATTCATGACAAATCTGAAAGGAATACTTCTTTATCCAGTTCGGAGCTCACAGTTTACCACTGCTTGAAATAGCATTGGCAACATTAGAAGAGACACATTCTTCAAAGACTACCATCTACAGTGATGGAAGGAGACGTGACTTGGGGAGATGAACACACAGTACAGGGTACAGATGATGTGTTGTAGAACTGTGCACCTGACACCTGTATACTTTAGTCATCCAGTGTCACCTCAATACATTCAATGAAAAGGAAAAATATAAATAAATATAAAAGATTACCATCTATATAATGTCAGTGTTCTTTTTATTGTTTTCTTTTGTTTTGATTTAAATAAAAGTTCAGGCACCAACCTTTAACCCAGCACATAATTCCTATCATTCAAAATAAGAATTCATGACCAGGCATTCTTATAAACGATGGCTTTCGTATTGTATGAAAATTAAATGTAAGGGATCATTTTGTGAGTGATTTATATATTCACATATAATGGTGATTTTACATGTTTAGCCAAAGCTTTGAAGATCCCCTTACCTTACAAGAGCATCTGTAATGATATTTAGAACAACAGGAATGAAAAGGCTCTTGCTCATGTTCTACACTTCCTAAGGGTGTAAGCCTCCAATCTGCCTGAGATAACTTTGCTACCACATGATATGTCTACACTCCCAAAACTGAACAGCACTTCTGAACAACTTCCTGATGATCTTGTGTCTTCACGATGACATCAGGTTATTAATGCTAAGGCAGATCTTTCTTTTCGAAGGCCTGAAAAACTGCTATTTGATTGAACCTAAAACATTGAAGATGTTCTGCAAGTGACCATGCTCCAATTTTAAACTATACATTTTAAATTCATTGTAAATCATCTAACTTTTCATTTATTTTAGTTTTTAACGATATTTTGATCTCCCTTAAAAATAGCTTTATTGGTTCTGTTAATAAATACTTTTCATTAATTGGTCTGTTTCCTCTCTTCAATAAATATCTCAAACCCACAAGAGGCATTTCAGGGAATGACAGGGCAAAAACACGCCTGTGACTTTTCCCCGGTTTTCCCGTGCCCTCCCGTGCCCTACGGCCCTAACGATCTCAGGTTTCAACTTGTGTACCAGATCCTCAGAAGGGCACGTGCTGAGCAGAAATCTCACCAGTCGTTTTTCCCCTCCCCAGTGTTGCAGACAACTCACGAAGACAAGAAGACAAAGGAGAACCCTCAGTACAGGGAGCAGAACAATGAGGCAAGAGAAGAGTGTTGGCCGAATGATGTTTGCATTTAAAATGGGCTAACTAGCTGAAACACAAATTTTTTAAATTAAAAAAATAGGCACTTTAAAATTTGTCATCCAAAATCTAAACCAGAGTTTTTTATTAAGTTACTTCATATGAATAAAAGAGCAACCCACCTCTACAAATTTGTACCGAAACCGAGGACCCTCTCCTCGCGGCTCAGGCTCAGCAGGAAGAAAGCAAATGCGTGCCAGCGCGCCCTATTCAAAGGGAAGCGGCACTTTTAATCCCGTTTGCCCATTTTCTAATCTCTCATTTCTAACATTTCTTCCTCCCTTCTGTAATTGGCTGAAATACAGACTGAACTGGCTAGCCTATAAATGATGATTTAACGCTGATTCACACAGTATTCTTAAACATAGTGTTTTCAATATCTGAAATTCAGATTTAAGTTTAAGAAATATAATTATGCAATGTCCCAGAGAAGACATATATAGTCACCTTAAAGAAGAAATAGCTCCAAGTTTACAAGGTTTGATTATGCATGATCAACTCTTTTAACAGATCTTTTTTAAGTGCATTCAGAAGTGAATTGGTCAGCCTTCAAAGCATTAAAAAAAATCACAGAGGCACATATTGGCAGTGCTAGTCAGCTCTTTCTACAAGAGACAAATTATTAGCCAAAACTTTGAAATCCCTATGCCTACGGTAGAGGTAGAGATATCAACCTAAATCCATTTACTGTTCGACTCATCTAATGCCTCTTCTAGGCTCACCTAGCACACTTCTCTAAATCAACTAGACACCCATGCAGGACTGCCCAAAGTGAGTGAGTGTGCTTCAAAGACTGGTCTGTGAGTTAGGTTTTCACTCTTAATTAACCAGATGGCATTCTGACTCCACATCAGTCACCCAGAACAATGGATTCCCCTTGGTGTTCAATTAAAATAAGGCTTCTGAGACTGGAAGGCTGAGGAGCAGCCTGGACTGCGTTCAGTTCCCCAAGGACTAGCCCATGGTGAAAACACCTTGGGAAAAGACACTACTAAATGTGAGCATTGGTTTTTTCATTGTAAAACTTAGACTGACATAAGATTTTGACACAACTTTACAAAGATAGGGGGAGTTTCACCAGAATCTGAAGCTCAGCTCTCTCCTCCTGCAGAAGCACCTAGAGGGGGGTATGTGCATTGTTTCTTTTTCTTGGATCAGCATTACATTTTAACATATATTTAGCATGGTGCCTAGAACAGAGCTGGTCGTTAAGAAATTTTCACTTTCTACGAAGATTGCTGGCTTTTGACAAAATGATACCTCATTTCACAGTCTCAGTATTCGTCAAAGAAAACGAAATGTTATATCTAGAGTGGCAGAGTGACATTGGTTATCAAGAGGTTAAGAACCACTCATAGAGGAAAGAGTTTTAATGAACAAAGAGAACTTTCTAGAAACATGTCTTTGTTTATACTCAAAATCAGAAAGGACTGTAAAACTTCTGTCTTTAAGGCAACATGGGTGTTGACAGACAACAAGAATTTTGCAGAAGGCACTAGCAGAGGGTGTCACCTCTAACACTTTTGCATAATTTTTACATTTAGGAACAAGAACATAATGTCCAGCATAATAGGCATATAACAAAAATCCCTGTATTTGAAAGATTCATACTGGCACAACTGAAGCCAAAAGCCTGAGAGCTCTCTGGCACTGACTGCTGCGGCTCTGAGTCAGTCTGTGAGTGAGTCAAGCTGATGGATATAGATGGCATGAGCTCTGATCTGTGATAAAGCAAGACTTGGAAGCAATTGAGGCAAAGCACCAAGATGACAAAAGAAGAATACCCAATCTAGACCTAGATCCTGCTCTGTTTCAGTCCTAAGAATTTTACCAATACTCGAGATAGGAAGAATTAGCTGTTTCCAAAAGATGTTTACTATATCTATAACTGTACATAAGTTGTTTAGATATGCCTGTACACATACCTTACCTGTTAATTAGACATAATTATTTAATCAATAGTTTGAGATCAGCATTCTTCAAGTTCAAAGCAAATAAGTAAATATACAAATAAGTTTAAGATGCTGACAAATGCTATGCAATAAAAGAACAAAATATTGTATAAGAGAACAAGCTATGCAATAAAAAAACAAAATATTATATAAGAGAACAGTGGAGAAAAAAGGGAGCTTACTTTAGATCGAATGGTCAGGAAAGACTTAGGAATTGATAGTTAGACTAAGAGCACAACAAAAAGGACTGTAGCCTAAGGGTGTGTAAAGGCCCTGAGGCAGGGAAACACTCAGCCCAGTCAAGGATCTGAGCACAGGCCATCGGGGACAATCAGAGTTGTTGAGATGTTGTCATTGATGCAGAGAGAATCCAAAATGGGGTGGGAGGGTTTGCTTAGGCATCAGAGCACAGAGGGTCTGTGGGTCACGGCAAGGGACTTGGACATTTTTTCTGCGTGATGGGAAACCACTGAAGAAATTTAAGTAGCAGACTAACATGATTTAATCACTGTGACTGTTATGTGAGAAATTGATTTATGAGGAGACAATAAACAGGAAGACCAATTAGGAATTTATTGCAGTGGAGATAAACTCCACACAAAATAAGATGATAGTGGATTAGCCTCAAGTAATGGCAATGGTGAGGATGGGTTCCCAAGCTCTTCGAAGGTGGAATTGACAGGAGGTGATCATTCACGTGCCATGTGCATGAGAAGAGCAGTAATAGAAATGACTCGCAAGTAATGGATTGGAACCATTGAGTGGTGAAGGAACATCATCCACATCTGCCATTAGATAGACCCAAGCACACTGGTACTCTGGGAAAACAAGTCTAAAAGCATCACTTTTGAAAAGGAGTACAAAGGGACTATTTCTCTTAAAGTGTGCATTCTCTGAAATATGCAATAAATTTGCAGAGCAGATTGGGGTAATATAGGTATTTTCTAGTTCTTTGAAGAATCTTATCCATCCTTGTCAAGTTTGAATAATACGAATCTGGGGTTTTTAGAGAGTTAAATAGGTAACTGCTTCCTTTCTTCTTTGGTTTAGAGTAAATTAAAAAATATGACAAAACAAAAACAAAAAACAGTCAGCCTGAAATCAATAAAGCTGATTAGAGAACTAGGCTTCAGGTCTGTGGTTAAAATCCTGGAGAAAACTCCCACAATCCACGTGCCTCTCCCACTCTAACCGTAAGAAAGCTCAGTGAAGGGAAAATGTAGTTTTTAAAAGCAGATAAGCCTACCCAGCATCACTGTCTTGCATGAGCCCAAGCAGGGGTGTCCAACACACAGCCTGTGGGCCACATGAAGCCCATGATGGCTATGAATGAGGCCCAACACAAAATCGTTAATTTGCTTAAAACTTTTTTTTTTTTGCTCAGAGGTTTCTGTTAATGTTTGTGCATTTAATATGTGGCCCAAGACAACTCTTCTTCTCCCAGTGTGGCCCAGGGACGCCAGCACTTTGCACGCCCCGGGACAGAGAGGGAAGACTGCTTGCACAGCGTGTTCATTTCGCTCCGTTCAATCAGGCACCAAGTACCAGTGGAGACCCTACACTTGTCGCCCTCAGACTAGGTGATTTGCTTCTGCTCCAGGAGGAGTTCTGAGTATGCTGTACTCTAGCTTCCAGGGAGCAGCACTGAAGAAGAAAATTTAAAAAAATCAGAACTCCTTTCTTAATAACAACACTCACTTGCTGTGTGTTCTGGAGAGTGATCTGACTAATCCCTACTAGAGATCAAGCATAAGAATGAAAAAGAAATGTTTTGGAAATAAAAGGCATGAGTATCATTCTTCTTGAAGAGTTTGCCAGTATCACTTCCCACTTTGCAGACCTTGAAATGGGTGAGGTCCTTTAGCATCTCAATAGCCTTCGCTAGTCAACTTAAACATTCAGGTATTATTTCTTCACCTACAAAATTACAGGTTGTACTTGGAGGTCTTCAGTCTTCTTCTAAACAATGAATCCTTTCTTGAAATATCATCTGAGTTGAAAGGGCAATATATATGAAATCCACTAGAGCTGAATTGTGCACGTATTGGGAAGCCTGACGTTCCCAGGCACCTCAGGGAGCATCTCAGGACTCCAATGAGCATGATCTCTTCCTTTCCAATGTGCTATATGACCTTGTGGTTGTTACACCCTCACTTTTAGTTACAAAGTATCCATGCACCCAAAGTATCAGTGGTTATTCTCTCAGACAGTGTATTGAAAGAAGCACACCCATTGTTCATCAAAGTGAGATGAAAAAATGTCAAAAGGCAAACAGTTGAGCCACCCTTGAAAGACAAAAAGATGAGAATTACCAAGAATATATTTGATGAATAATGAAGTATCTTTCATATCATTTATCAGCTCTGAAAGATAATTTTTATACAGTTTGTGCTATTTTTATGTTACTATCTACTTGCTTGTTTTGGCTTCTGTGATTTGTGAAATCAATTTTAATCTTTAAGTCTTAGAAACAATTACAAAAGAAAACAAATTTTCAGAGGGGCATATACAGCATGCACTTCAGAGTACAGAGATTCCTGGCTTCAGGAATTCTCATTTTCTTCAAATGTTGGTTTAGTTCTGCATTGAATTAGGCTGTAATGTCCCATTATATGATAAAGCATCATTTAACAGGAAGTTATACTCTTTTATGTTATGTTTGCATTTAATTTCCATGCTACTTTTAAAAAAATAAGTGATAAGTAGAAGCAGAACAGGTATTTGTAATTACTCATGAGTCATTTGCTCTCATGTAATTTAATAGCCACAGATCTTTAATATTTATAGCACATGTTGAAAGGATCTAACATATGTAGTGATCTTCACCAAGTAACTCCATACTCTTATTGAATACAAAGATGTAAATTTTGTCACCATTTATGCAACCTGCTAAAAATCTTGCTATTAATTCATATGAATGAGTTTTTCCTCCAAATTTTTAATTAAAACACAAATGCTTTGCACACTTCAATCTGCAATATCCCACACATGCATTTCTTTAAAAAATTGACTGATCAGTTGGATAATAGAGAATTTCTCTCTAAGATGCTTCTTCATACCTGAAGATTCTCCAAAAAAGAGCTATATTTGTGTAAAAACTCATTCAAAAGTTAAATAGCCATCACACTGCAATGTTCTCTGTGGCAACGGTGTTCTCTTCACATGCCTATATATTCTTTTTTTTTTTTTAAGATTTTTTATTTATTTATCTTTAGAGGGGAAGGGTAGGAGAGAGGGAGAGGGAGAGAAATATCAATGTACGGTTGCCTCTCGTGTGTCCCCCACTGGGAACTGGCCTGCAACCCAGGCATGTGCCCTGACTGGGAATCAAACCGCGATCCTCTGGTTCGCAGGCCCGCGCTCAATCCACTGAGCTACACCAGCCAGGGCACATGCCTATATATTCTTAAATGTGCTGTAATAAGAAAGGAGGAGTAGAAATCCATTAAGGTGCATAGGCAATAACAGTGCAGACAACTAGAATTTGACAGAAAACCATGGCATATGTTAAGTCAACATTAATAAAGAACCAGTAGCATCAAAAATGTATTCTCACAATCAGAAGCATGTATAACTTAGCATTTCTGCAAGAGTTGTTATTCAATGCAGAATGTTTTGACTATCAATTCAAATGATAGTAAGTAATTCTTTCTCCACACCTAAGTCTAAATTATTGCAAAGCTTTCTGGTATAACAAAATTTCAAAATATATGACCACATTTTGAATTATCTGCCATTGAGTAGAAATATTTTATGCTATTTTTCAGAATATGGTCATATATTTTGAAATTTTACATTCAAAGGTAAGTTTTAAAAGTGTATTAAAAATACTTCATTAATTGGCTAACATTTTTCTCCAGAATAATAACAAATCAGTAGAAATAAAATGATATAATAATATTACTGTATTCATCAGAATTTAACACACACACAAATCCTTTGTTCCTTTTAAATATTCTTCACAGGCAAGTTTTTTGCTGTGTCATTTTTATTATTATAAGTCATTACAATGCTACATATTTTCCCATCCTTTTTTCTTAATAAGACTAAGAATTTATCAATAATTGTGGGCTTTTAAAAAGCAAAAATAAAGATTTTTTCTAGATTCATTTTTCAAAACAGAAGTGTACATTTTTCTGAAGAGATGAAATAGAAATGTTTGATTAACTGACACTCAGAAATCATTCCTGAGCAATCTGTTAGAATTGTTTTCCCTTTATAATGTTTTCTGTTCTATGCTATGAAGAACTATGAATCATAATTTCTGGCAGCTAAAACCAAAGGAGGTGATAGGCTCTATTAGCATCCTAAAAATATGCATGTCCTAATGCTCTCTTAAAATATGTCTTCTCAGAGATGTTTCAAATTTTCTCAGCTAAGCAAAATGACATTAACTAAGACCCTGGCATAAAGATTTGCTTATTTTAGTTTGCTTAACAATGTAACCAAAGCACAAAAATATTGCTACTCAATGGCAGATAAATTATTCTGTCAAATTCTAACCTATTGTTTGTTAACATCACATGAAAAACAATTGAATCACTTATGATCACTAATTACTTTGATCATTACCTATAAAGACAAAAAACTAAAGTCATATTTGAATTAGTTCTTTTTAGTGTAAGAGTATAATATTCCCTTTTCCTGTTTTGAAGAAGTCTGGTTAAAATTATTTCAGCCCAAACTACTAAGAATAATTGAGAATAATTAGCAATTTAAATCAAGACAGCATAATGTGTCTACATCAATAGCTCATAAATTTCTGGAAAATGTCAAAAGTGCTACTAATATATTTCTTGTATTCAGCATTCTTCAAGGAAATTTGACTTTATTCGCCTTTTCCCTGTGAAAGTTTACTGCAGGATTCAAGGAAGAATTTCCTAAGGGAGAACAATATCTGGGCAGCCTATTTAGCTAACTCTCAGTCAAGGATGAGTAGGATGCAGAGAAGGTCAGATTTAAGTCAAAAGAAGATGTCTTGTTATTTGATGTTACACCTTTGAGGCAAAGGCCTAATACCTTTTCAGGAAATAAAAAGCAACAAAATGAATACTTTTCTCTGTTAGAGACAGTAAGAGGACAAAGGTCAGGTAATTACATCTCTTGTTTGCGTTGTTGGGACCATTTTCTTTTATTTTAATAGAAAAAAATCCAAATTGATCAAGGAAACACTACCTACCGATTTATTTCATGTAAGTAGTATATTTATACACTTCCAACAATGTAGTATACTTTAAGCAAGGTGCTCTGGAAATGTTTGATAAATGCGGTGGAAAATCTGTTTTTTAAAGTTGAAAGAACACAAAGAATTCTGAAAGCAATTCTCACAGTGATGTGAGGGAAAATGGGAAATTAGAAAGAAAAAGAGACTTAAACAAGAGTCTCTAGACTTGGAGTCTAGATAACAGACTCCAATTAACAGAATGAGAAATGGAAACAAAATATGGAGTGATAATAGGAGACTTACTATTCTTGTATGCCAGTATCATGCCTAGAATACAAGTTATTATTTATTCTATTAGACCAGCATTATCCAAAGATGTTTCTTGAAACATGAATTCTGAGATTATACATTATTGCCAAAAAACCATTTTCTATAATCAGAATTTTAGAAACACTGGATTAAGCAACATTAATGGGTTTCTTAAGTACAAAACTTTTTAGTCTTCAACAGGCTAATGAATTTTATGACTCTAAAAAATATTTGCCTACATGCTGTGTTACTCAAACTTATTTCACAAAGGAAATTATACACAGATATAGAGATGAAGATTATGGCAATTTAGGGAACCAAGATAAGAACTTCCCAAGAACTTTTCTTTTCCATCATATAAAATTAAGTCATACTGCTGAAGAGAAAAAATTATTTTTCCTTCAATTTATTCATTTAAGTTTTTCTTCATTATTTTTCTGCATGGACACTTTCTACATATCATATTTATTCTATTACAGTAGTTTTATTCAACTTCTTTTTAAATAAAAACATAAGAAGTCCCTTTTTTATTGTTGTTCAATCACAGTTGTCCCAATTTTTCCCATGT
The DNA here is from genome assembly GCA_039655065.1 of Glossophaga mutica. Lineage (NCBI taxonomy): Eukaryota > Metazoa > Chordata > Mammalia > Chiroptera > Phyllostomidae > Glossophaga > Glossophaga mutica. The sequence goes on from CM077306.1 coordinate 75,727,147, forward strand.
TGCTCTCCCCTGCCCCGCCCACCCTCTGCTCCCACATTCAATTCCCACCCAGTCGTCCATGTCCAGAGGTCCTTTACACATGCTCCCTAAAACATAAGAAGTCTTAAACATTCCATGCTGTGATAGACTTTACTTATGCTGGAGGCACCAAGCAGAGTGCTTTGGGAATACATGGCTACCTTTATTGCTAGGAACTTCAAAATGTGGAAACCATTGTGATGAAGGAACAGTTTTCTTCTATCTTTGTGATGATCCGTCCCATCAATCACTAATTTGTTCCTCATCACCATATTGTTGTCATTTTAAAGATGTTAAATACATTGAATTACATGGTTTTCAACCTTTTGAGATTTTTTTCACTAAGCATAATGCCTTTGAGATTAATCTAGTTGTATATACCAGCTGTTTGTTACTCTTTATTGCTGAGCCATATTCCATTGCATGGATGGATATACCAGACTGTAACCACTCATCCATTGAAGGGTATTTGGATTGTTTAAGGACTGCTGCTATTACAAATAAAGATCCTAAAAACAAAAAAAAGTGTGGAAACCAAAGGAACTTGATTCAAGATAGTATACAAGAGAGAGGATGTGAGCTAATTATCTATTTATCCAAGACACCATTTAAAAGAAAAAGGAATGTGTGTGTGTGTGTGTGTGTGTGTGTTTAATCTGTTCTAAAACATTATCAATTGTAAGATATGTGATTTAAGAGATTTCAAGAAGTGGTGAAGATATACATCAAAATATCAATAAAATATACTTGTGATAAGAAAATAGGAGACAAGTCATATGGACAAAAATCACATCCTAGAATATGCACAAAAGGAACTACAGTCTAGCAAACTATCTGCAGAACAGAATTTCAATGAATGTAAACTCAGACGTTCAGGTAGGATGGAGTAGAGGGAGGAGAGGACAGTCGGCTAAGAGGCAGGGGCAGTGGATAACTCTCACCCAATAACTATACACAGAACTTACAGCAGTGGGCATTTGCATCACCCAGGCAGAACAAGTCAATGAAGAAACACAATTCTCCTCAAACAGTAGTAAATGATCTCTGTGGAAAAAAGGGTAGCTATTCTGGGAATATTAGAAACAATAACTAATAGCCTAAGAGAGCCTTCATTTAATTGTTTTTTTAAATAACAGAATGATATAAAAAGGAACAAGTAAATAATTATAGTTCTTCAAAAATAAGTTTTTTAAATTTTGTCAAAATAAAAAGTTCATAGAATGTTTGGCAAAAAATAGAGGAATTTAACATAAAATAATTTTCTCATATTTAATCTAAAAGAGGAAAACATTTAAAGGATCAGCCCAAGAATTCTAACATCTAGTTAGCATGAATCAGAGAAAGAATGAAAGGGAAGGAGATTGTGAAAGAAACAATAGAAAAAAATCTTAGAGTTGTCAAGACTGAGACTGAAACTGCCTACCATCTGCTCAACAAAATGAATACAAAGGTGATCTTATTTAGATTCACTAGTATGAAAACTTAGAATACTAAGGCTAAAAGATTTAAACCTAAATATGTTCAGAGTCACTTAAAAAGACATAAAGATAAGATTAGTATCAGACATTGGCATTACAAGTAGCTAAGAGACAATGGAAGAGTATTTTCACTCTAATTTTTATAACCATCTAAAATAGCTCAATATATTAAAGGACAAAATAAAGACATGTCTCTAACATTTAAACATTCAAAAATATATAGGCCCTCTTTCAGGCACACGTTTACCAAAAGGAAAGTGGGGGAAGCACCTAAAAGATTCAGGAAACAGTGGATTTAATTCCGAAGAGCAGTGATGTGTACTCCCAGGCCAAACTGGAGCAGGAAGACCAATGGCTCACAGAAGTGGAATCATATATGGAAATGAGGGCGAGAGGAGATTGCAGGTAATCAGTACTATCACAGATAAGGGAAAATCTGAATATTTAATAAAGTTACTTATCAAAGGGTATAAAATGAAAAAACATTTAATTTATCCCTGGAAATGTTCTCCTTTGAGTAGCAGAGAGATAGCTGTATTGGACATGTGAATTTGAAGGAGTACAAACAACACTAACAAGCACTGTGTCTCTACAATGAATAATTAAGCTGCCGTAACAATACAAATGTGTTCACTGTTTTCCCATTTTTTAGAATCAACAAATGCACAAATCACAAGAGGGTTCTTCTGCTTGGAACATTACAGAGTAGAAAGCATATGTTGTAAAGTACAAAAATGTAAAATTAAAGGGGATAAAAGACTTAAATATAAGTCGTGATGCCATCAAAGTCCTAGAGGAGAACATAGGCAGGAAAATGTCAGATATTTCATGCAACAATATTTTCACTGATATGTCCTCTATCAAGGGATATAAGGGAAAGAATAAACAAATGTGACCTCATCAAAAAGAAAGCTTCTTCATGGCTAGGGAAAACACCAATGAAATGAAAAGGTAACCAACCATATAAGAAAACATATTTGCCAATGATACCTCGGACAAGGGTTTGATCTCCAAAATATATAAAGAACTCACAGGACTCCACTCCCAATTAAAAAATGGGCAAAGGACTTGAACTGTCCTCCTTCTCCAAGGAGGACACATAGAGGGCCCAGAGACATATGAAAGAATGCTCAGTATCACTTGCCATCAGAGATACAAATTAAAATCATAATAAGGTACCACTTCACACCAGTCAGAATGGCCATCATAAACAAATCAACAAACAAGAAGTGCTGGAGAGGATGTGGAGAAAAAGGAATCCTAGTGCACTGTTGGTGGGAATGCGGACTGATGCAGCCACAGTAGAAAACAGTATGGAATTTCCTCAGAAAACTAAAAATGAAACTGCCTTTTGACCCAGCAATTCCACTGCTGTGATTATACCCTAAGGATCCTGAAACACCAATCCAAAAGAACCTATGCACCCCAATGTTCATAGCAGCACAATTTATAATAGCCAAGCAAGCTATAGTGCTAGAAGCAACCTAAGTGCCCATCAGTAAATGAGAGAATGAAAAAACTGTGGTACGACTACATGATGGAATACCATGCAGCAGAAAGAAAGAAGGAGCTCCTACCCATTGTGACAGCATGGATGAAACTGGAGTACATTATGCTAGTTGAAAAACACCAGGCAGTAAAAGAGAAATACCATATGATCTCATCTGTAGATGGAACCTAATCAACAAAACAAACAAGCAAGCAAAATACAGGCAGAGACACTGAAATGAAAAACAATCTAACAGTAATCAGAGAGGACGGTGGAGAGGGATAACGGGGGATAATAGGGAAAGGGCCATCAAGGAACATGTATAATGGACACATGGACAAAGCCAAAGGGGGTAGGTTCCAGGGTAGGGGGGATGGGTGGGGCCAGGGGGGGCATGAGGGAGTGAAAATGAACACAGCTATACTTGAACAACAATAAAAAGATAAATAAAATGAAATGAAATGAAATAAAAATATATAAGGGTAAAGATAACATCTATGCTATAGAATTGGAGCTTTAGGTATTGGTATTACACACACACACATTTTAAAATATATATGTAAATTTTAATAATTATATGTTATATATAAATGTGTTATATTTCTAATGTATATGCATATCTTTTATCTCTATATAAAAGTACAACTACATATGCACATATTTGTATATGTATAGTAAAATAAATATATGTGCATATATTCATGCATATACATGTGCTTACGTGTATAACACGCCAGGAACAACAAACAGACTTCTTAGCACTATGAATTTGATTTTCAAATATCGTTCTTCAAGAATACAAGGTTAATTCCAGGCTGTTCTAGGAAAAGTACAAGATGAGCCTGAAACATTCCACCATCACAGAAAATATGAAGTCTTTGGGCATGATGGAAATCCAGCAAAAAAAGAGTTCATTCCATTAGCCTAATTTGAGCATCAAAATAATGATAATAGTGGCCATGGGTTATGCATGAATGTTCTTTGGTTAATCCCTCCACCATCTTTCATCCAGACCCCCCAACTACCCTCCAGCACCTGTCAGTCTGTTCCATGTATCTATGCCTCTGTTTCTATTTTTTTTTCATTAGGTTTTTGGTGTTCCTTAGATTCCACATATAACTGAGATCACACGGTGTTTTTCTTTCATGGACTGGCTTAGGGGGATTGACATGGGGTGGCAGGTGCTGGGTAGAGGTAGGAGAAAAAGTGGGAACAACTGTAATAGCATAAACAATAAAATATAAATAAATACATAAAAATAATAATAACAGTGGATTATAACTCATTAAACAAAATGAGAATCCATAAATACATACTAATATGAATAAATAAATATCTTTTCAGAGAGTGTATGGCTGACAGAGTCAGAGGTAGCAGAAGCTGAAGAGTAATAAAGGAAAATGACAGAATGCCACTGTATTACAGAATGAAGTCAAGTGATACTGTTTATTAATGACACAACAAGATATTAAGGTTTAATACATTGTTTGAAATTACATAAATGACAAAGGCAGGATTGTGACTATATTATAAATTCTACCTTCTGAATATTTGTGCCCCATCCAATCCATATATTGAAATTCTAACCCCCAAAGATGATGTTATTAGGTATGGGGACTTTAGGAGGTGCCGTGACCATAAGGGTGGAGCCTTCGGTATGGGATTAGTATTCCTATAGAATAGATTCCCACAAAGATCCCTGGCCCTTTCTGCCATGTAAGGACACAGCAAGAAGGTACTATCTATGAACAAAAAAGTGGACCATTATGCTAAGCGAAATAAGCCAGGCAATGAAAGACAAATACCATATGATCTCACCTTTAACAGGAACCTAATCAACAAAACAAACAAACAAGCAAAATATAACCAAAGACATTGAAATTGAGAACAGTCTGACAGTCACCAGAGGGGAGAGGGGAGGGAATTTGAGGGGAAAAAGGGAAGGGTTTAGAACAACAAGTATAAAAGACACATGGACAAAAACTAGGGCGGGGTGGAAATGGGAGGGAGGTGGGGAGGGCTGGGGGGCGGGCCGGGATGGGAGTAAAAGACAGAAAACTGTACAAGAACAACAATTAAAATTTAAAACATTAATTAATTAATTAATTAATTAATTAATTAATTAAAAGTCTTTGGGAAAATAAAAAAACAGTGGACCCTCGCTAGACATTGAATCTATCTGTGCCTATCTGATCTTAGACTTCCCAGACTCCACAACTGTGAGCTGTTTTTTATAAGCTACCCAGTCTGGGGTATTTTGTTATAACAAACCAAATAGACTAAGTCAAGTACGGAGTGGAGAAGCACAAGATATGAACTGTCTAAATACTATTATTTAATTCTATTAAATCCTTCACATGAGAATGCCCTTATTTCACCTTTACTCATGACTATACATTTTCTGGATATAAAATCCTGGATTGATAATTCTTTTCCTTCAGCATTTAACATTACTTATAAAAATGTTCATCTACTTATTTTGGGCCTCCATGATTTCTGATAAGAAATCTGCAAACATTTGCATTTCCTGTAAGAAGAACATCATTTATCTCTGGCTGGTTTTAAGATATGTTTTGTTATTAGTGTTTAATAGTTTGATTATGATGTTTCTGCATTTGAATTCTTTCAGTTCATCCTCTTTGAGGTTTACTAAACTTCTTAAATCTTTAGATTTCTGCTTTTCAACGTATTTGGGAAATTTTCAGCCATTAGCTCTTCAAATAATTTTTTCCCCTACTACATTTCCCCTCACTTTCTGGGACTTTTACAACATGAACGTTAGACCTACTTGTATCATCCCGAGGCTCTGTTATTTTTCCCTTTTTTCCTATATTCCTTAGACTGTATAATATCTATTGATTTATGTCAAATTCTCTATTTCCTCTTTAATTTCCAATTGACGTCTAAGCCTCTACTGTGATGGTTTTTAGTGTTTGTTTATTTTGGGTTTTTTGAAAGTTTGTTGGCTTATTTGTGTGGAGTGTGGGTTATTATACAGGGATGAGCAAAAGTAGGTTTATAGTTATTCATATGGAAAGAGATGTGCAGGTTATGATTATTACAATAGCTTTATTAATGGTATTTCATGTATTCTCAACTGTAAACCTACTTTTCTCACTCCTATATTTTTAGCTTCTAAATTTTCATTTGGTACTTCTTTGTCTTTTAGGTTTTTGCTTCAACTTTTTTTTACACTGGCTTTAAGAGTGTTCATCCTTACTTCTTAGAGCACATTAATAATAACTTCTTTATAGTTTCTCTCAGATAACTTCAACATCTTAATTACCTCAGTATTGATGTCCATCCTTTGTCTTTTCTCATGTGAACTGGGATTTCCTGGGTTCTCTTTTGCAGATTAATTATTAATTACATTTTAGGCATTTTGAACATTACCTATGAGTCTCTGCATTTTCTTTGAAACCTATGGAAAATGTTGATATTTTGTTTTAGCAGGTAATCAATCCAGCTGAGCTCAGGCCCCATGTTCTGACCTCATATTTGTGGTTTCAACATACATTCCAGTTTTCATGGTCTTTGCAGTGCCATTCATGTCTGTCTTGTGTGTTTGCCACCCAGTGGCCTATCTAGGACCTAGGCAACTGTCCATCTCTTAGTTCAATTTTCAAAGCATGTGGCATATTGTTTAAAATTATATTCATGCCCTGACTGGTATAGCTCAATGGATTGAGCGGGGGGTGTGAACCAAAGGGTCACCGGCTTGATTCCCAGTCACGGCACATGCCTAGGTTGCAGGCCAGGTCCCCAGTGGGGGCCACATGAGAGACAACCACACATTGATGTTTCTCTCCCTCTCTTTCTCCCTCCCTTCCCCTCTCTCTAAAAATATATAAATAAAACCTTTAAAAAGTAAATAAAATAAAATTAGATCCATGTATGTGAAGTTCAAGTGAGTCCATGAGTCCATAAACAATTTTGTGGTATCACTTTCCCAATTTCAACATACCCATGATCTCTCTGATACTTGCTGATTCCCTGGGACTCCCTTTTTAGTTAACCAAATGTCTTGGGCTTTAATTACCCACCCTGACACAAACTTTCCATGACTGCAACTGCATGCAGGGTCAAGCAACAGGAGAACAGAGAAAGAAAAAATATTGAAATGGTCTCATTCCTTAAAGTTTGAAGTGCTGGGGGCCCCTGTAACCACCAGTGTTGCTATGTGAAGACCTCTTTTCTGCATCTGAATCCAGAACTAGAGGGCTTCATCTCAAGGTCTCCCTCAGTCTAATGTTTACTTTCATATCTTGGACTATTTGAATCCAGCCTAGGGTTTACTGGAGGGGGAAAAATTGGTAAACTCACTCTTGGTTCAATGATACTGCAAATTTGAGGAGTAAGATTCTCAAATAGGTGTTCCATGCATTCTACCCAAGTTTTTATATCAATCCTCACCTGAAGATATTTTTTATTGATTTGAGAGAGAAATAGAGAGACACACAGAGAGAGAGAGAGAGAGAGAGAGAGAGAGAGAGAGAGAGAGAGAGAGAAACAATTGGTTGCCTCCCAAACATGCCCAGACTAGGGATCAAACCCCAAACCTAGGCATGTCCCTTGAGTGGGAATCGAACTGACAACCTTTTGGTGTATGGGACCATGCTCCAACCAATTGAACCACCTGGCCAGGGCATTCTATCCAGGTTTGATAGTTGCATACCTTATGAATGACAGGTTGGAGTGTGCTTACTCCATTTTACCCAGAACTATAACTCCTGAGTGGTTATTTTTCAAGTTAAGCTTATGAAAATCATTGTTCTTTTAAAATTAATTTATATCAAAGTTTTAACTGTGGAGAAATTTTAAAGGGGTGGGGAAGGAAGGCAAGAAGGAAGGAATGAAGACAGGAAGGGGAAAAGGAAGGAAGGAAGGAAGGAAGGAAGGAAGGAAGGAAGAGAGGGAGGGAGGAAGGGAGGAAGGAAGGAAGAGACAGAGGGGGAACCAAGAATGTTAAGAGGAAGAGAGGAATAATAGAAAAGCATTAATCTCAGGGGCAGCTGTAGACTGGCTCAGGACCCTCGATTAACCAGGGTGCTGAGAGAAGGCCTGGGAGGTGCGGGCTCCAGAAACAACCCCCACCTGCAGGATTACAGCCTCAGCAGTGCAGAGAGCCAGGCCCAGGAGTTTCCTCCTGCATTACTTCCTCACAGGAAAGAAGAAAAAGTGCCAATAGAGCCCTTCACCAGTCACTAAGTGCTACACAGCTCCTTGGGCCCCTTATTTACTAAACCTAGCAGAGAGAGACAGACGCAACAAGACTCTATCTTCTCTCCTGCAAAGCTGTTTAACATTCATTTTATATCCTTCAAGTTGGGGCATAATATGGCACCAGGTTTTATAGTACAGTTTATTTCAAATCCCATATATTGCTCTTTCCTCCTCTTACTCTGCACTACCTCCTTCCTCTCCCTTCATATTTTTGTTTTCAATTCTATCTTCTCTCTTGCTAAGACTTGTTTCTATTCCACACTATTACTTATTATTGCTCCCCCCACCAGCCTCTCAAAACCATTTCTGATTGTCATTAGTCATCTCACATTCCTTCTCCTATTCTAAAATACCCTTACTCTCTCTCCACCTTTACCAATCTTTGCTCATAGGTAGTGGGTAAGTCGGTTGTTATTACAGTTCTTCAATCTTATTTATAGATAGTGACTTTCTTTGTATTTCAAATCTCAAATGTCACTGTTCCCCTCTCTTACTCCATTTTGCTTTCCTCCTGCCCTTCTTTCTTCATGTTAAATGTTAATTTTCCCTGTCTTATCTAGGTTTTCACCCTGCACTCAGAATTCTTTCTCCCTGATCCTCTCTAAATAACTTCTCTTCCCTCTAGACATCTCTTAAGTTCTTTCTTTCTTCTTGCCCTTGTATTCCCATTCTACTTAGCTCATTGGTTGCTGATATCTCTGTGGTGCAGGTTTTTTCCTGCAATTAAGGCCATATTATATATATATACACACACACACACACACACACACACACACACACACACACACACACAGGTGGTGATGGTTGTCTGTTTTTTCTCTCACTAGATATATACAAATATATATTTTTTCTCTAAATTTCAGTTTTAACCTAATACTATATGCTTCTCCTCTGTCACTCCATTCCACCTCCCACCTCCCTTTTTTGGTTATGAAGTAAATTATATTTTCTTTCTCACTTTGCCTTGTCTCTATTTCCAACTCTTATTATTGCTCCTCCCTTTATCCTCACAAAATCCCTTTTCTTTCAATTAGTAATCTCATATTTACTTTTCTTTTTTATATTAGTCTTAATCTTTTTACCTTTATTAACATTGGTGCATTGGCTGTTTGTAGTGTAATTGTGGGTGGGGGGTGTATCTTGGTGGGTGTGGGTCTGTTTCCTGAGCTGTTTGGTTTTGTTCTGGCAGCACCTGTAAAACAGTATGTAATATGTGGAAGGTGGAGTGACAGTCAGTCCGCCAGAGGGAAGACCCCACCAAATAACTACCCAACAACAGCCAAAGTCCAGTTACAACCACATAAAAAGATAAAGGGCAGTGCAAGAGCATCGAGCACAGGTGATCGAGGAGATAGCACCACAGCTCTCCTAATACTGAAGATCACACCATGAAGACAGCAAAATCAAAACAGATAAATCTAACAAGCAGAAAAAAACAAGAAGAGTCACCTAAAATGGAGAGATAAAGAAACCACCACCCATCAAAAGGAAAGGAGGAATTTCCAAAAAGACTGTTAAACAAAACTGAGGCAAACAAACTATCGGACATCATGTTCAAAATGATGGTTATAAGGATGCTCAAGGAGCTCAAAGAGAACTTCAAAGAACCCCAGGGAAGCTTCAAGGAATTTATGCAAACTATCCAGCATCAAAAGGGGCATAGAAACCATCAATAAGAGACAGGTGGAAATGAAAGATACAATACCTGAAATGCAGAACACAGTAGAAGGAATTAAAATCAGATTAGATGAAGCAGAAAATTGAATCAGCAAGCTAGAGGACAAGGTAGAAAAAAAAATCTCAGACAGACCAAAAAAATGAAAAAAGACTCAAAAACAATAAACAGGGGTTAAAGGAGCTACAGAACAACATGAAACATAATAATATCTGTATAATAAGGATACCAGAAGGAGAAGAAGAGGAACAAGAGATAGATAATCTGTTTGAAAAAGTAATGATGGAAAGCTTCCCTAATTTGATGAGAGAAAAAAGCCACACAAGTCCAGGAAGCACAGAGGATTGCAATCAAGATGAACCCAAAATGGCCCACTCTAAGACACAACATAATTAAAATGGCAAAATTCAAAGACAAAGAAAGAATCTTAAAGGCAGCAAGGGGGAAACAGATAGTAACATATAAGGGAGCTCTGATAAGATCATCAGCTGATTTCTCAACAGAAACACTACAAGCCACAAGGGAATGGCAAGAAATGTTCCAAGTAATGAAAACCAGGGCCCTACAACCAAGACTACTCAACTCAAGAAGGCTCTCAATTAAAATGGAAAGTGGAATAAGGAGCTTCCCAGACAAAAGAAATCTAAAAGAATATACCTCCACGAAACCAGCACTGCAAGAAATACTAAAGGGACTGCTTTAAGAAAAAGAAGAAAAAGAAAGAGAGAGAGAGGTACAAAGGGGAAAAATGGCAATGAATAAGTACCTATCAATAATAACCTTAATGTAAGTGAATCAAAAGACATAAGGTAGCTGAATAGATAAGAAAACATGACCTGCATATAAGCTGCCTACAAGAGACCCACCTCAGAACAAAAGACCTACAGAGACTGAAAGTGAAGGGGTGTGGAAAATATACTCCAAGCAAATGAACAGTAAAAAGAAAAAAGCCAGGGTAGCAATCAGACAAAACAGCTTTCAAAACAAAGGCCATAAAAAGAGACAGAGAAGGACACTTCATAGTACTTGAGGGAAGAATCCATCAAGAAGACATAAACAACCCTGGCCGGTGTGGTTCAGTGAATTTAGCACAGGCCTGTGAACCAAAATGTTGCCAGTTTGATTCCCAGTCAGAGCACATGCCTGGGTTGCAGGCCAAGTTCCCAGTTGGGGGTGTGTGAAAAGCAACCACGCATCAATGTTTCTCTCCCTCTATTTCTCCCTTCCTTTCTCTAAAAATAAATCAATACAATATTTAAAAAAAAGAAGATATAAATGTTGTAAATATATATGCACCCAACATAGGAGCACCCAAATATATAAGGAAAATCTTGGAGGACTGCAAGAAAGATATAGACAGCAACACACTTATATTAGGAGATTTTAATACCCCACTGTCAACAACAGACAGATTTTCCAAAGAATCATCAAGGATTGTGGCACTTGAACCACATCATATGTCATACATAAAATTTCACCCCAAAGAAGCAAAATACACATTCTTTTCAAATGCACATGGAACATTTTCAAAGACAGACCACATGACAGGATACAAAACAAGCCTCAACAAATTAAAGAAAATTGAAATCATATCAAGAATATGCTCAAATCACAACATGAAGGGGGACAACGGGGGAAAGAAGAGGAAGGGTCAAGTGAAGAAACATGTGCAAAAAACCCAAGGACGAGGACAATGGGGTGGGGATTTTCTTTAGGAGTGGGGGTCGGATGGGGCAGGGGAGAGCAACGAGGGGAAAAATTGAGACAACTGTAACTGAACAACAATTTTTTAAAAGGGAAAAAGAAAGGAAAGCATTAATCTCAAACACCAGACTGAAAAGAGATGTAGACAACTCTTTTAAGATACGATAACTTATTTTTCTTCTGTATGGAAAAGAGATCATTGTGAGGAAGCCAGATTCCCTAACCATACATGTAGAAGAAGTTGTACTCTTCATCACATAATTTTTGCTACCAAGCAGGATAGAAACACCACTTAACTTAAAAAAAAATAAAAATACTAAAATTTAATTGAACGCTTATCCTGAAAATGTGGTGAGTTAGGGTGGAAATGCTTTCCTTAAAAAATTTTTCAATAAATAAATTCCCAGGAGTTACTAAATTGAGGGAGGGTGTTGCATGTACAGCTTGATAATGTATCCCCCGATTTTTCCGATAAACTGTCACAGTCTGAGTAGGTGTCAACTTTAAGAAAACTTTCAAGTATTAATGAGAACATATCAAATGTTTCTAAGTGTTTATACATTAACATTTCATTATATACATCTGTCTAAAGTAAATAGATATTAGAACTCTTTATTCATTATAAATTGCTTTAATCTTACATGTATAATTAAATGGTAAACTGATGATAATCCTATGATAACACTATTCACGTCTATGACATTAAATGATTCAATTTGTAAATTCAAAATTTATCCTTTTTCTATAGACATTTTTCCTGTTCTAGTGTATCCTTACAATGGGCAAACCAGAATAAAATCTATAATACTAAGGATAAAGTAAAATTGATGTTTTGTGTATCATCTTTAGAAGTTGTGGAAAGGAGAGTTTTCAAGGGGTGTTTTTATTTTTTTTTATTTTTATTTTTTTTAAAACACAATCTTTTTTTTTTTTAAGATTTTATTTATTTATTTTTTAGAGAGGGGAAGAGAGGGAGAAAGAGAGGGAGAGAAACATCAATGTGTGGTTGCCTCTCACGTGGCCCCCACTAGGGGCCTGGCCTGCAACCCAGGCATGTGCCCTGACTGGGAATCGAACCTGCGACCCTTTGGTTCGCAGCCCACGCTCAATCCACTGAGCTACACCAGCCAGGGCTTCAAGGGGTGTTTTTAATATAGAAACCCAGAAATATGTAAATCTTGTCTTTGGCCCAGCTACCTCTCATCCTTACAAGTCTCCATGGAAACACATGTATGAATAAACATGGCAGAGCAAAGTAAATTAACTTTCATTATTAACTTGGGCTTTGGTCACAATGCCTAAGCAGAACTTTTTAGTTGGCTGGGCTGGACCAACGGAAAACTTTCTCCTAATTACAAGCAAAATAGAGGCATAAGCTAAAGCACACTGAATGACCTACAATTTCTTCTAAGCCCACACTAAAATCTCAGACTTTACCACTAATTGCAACATGGGCTGGTTTCGAGACCAACCATCTTTTCTGAAAGGAATTTTGGTGAGGGTATTGGTCTCCAAGCTTAAGCCACCCACCTTGGCATTCCTAGGACAGACAAAAGCTTGACGCCTGTCTGCCTTGTGGAAGGTGAAGAAAGTTCTCAAAGAAAGAAAGTGAAGCAGCTGTGAGAGTGAGAAGATAAATGAGAGAAACTTGACTAGGCATGGCCTCAGGTCCACCTCTCCAGCCCCCTCCTTAGACTCAGTTTTGGCTTCTGGAAACTTGTGAATCCTTCAGGAGAAGCAAGTTTTGATATAAAAGGACATTCTTCCCATAGAAGTTCTTACTATTGTCCATGAATTGACCCAGCATTTTCTCACCTTTTTAAAACAGTGATATAACATCTTTGAGAGAAGTGTCCACATAGCAATTCTCACATTCCTATCTTTATGACCAAATGCCCAAACTTCTACTTAAAAGAAGTTTTGCTGTTTTAAATTATTTATATACCTGCCCTTTAATGGTCCACAGTGAAATTAATTGATCACTCACTTTGCTGCCAACTTTCACAGCCAAACAAGATATCTCACCTATTTTTTTCTACAATTTTTTGCACTTGGCCACTGTATGAGCTTCCTATTTTTGCAATAACAAATTGTCTCCAGCTCTGTGGTCCCAGGTCTGGGAAGTGGGTTAGGTCCAGGAACTGAATATGAGGCCTTCTTGGCAAATTCTCATCTTGGTGACCTGGATCAAATTTTTGCCCTCTAGACTTTTCGCACCTGTGCAAAGCAACACCTTAGTAAGCTGCACATCCATGTTAACCAAGGGATTCCATGCCAGATGAATCATTGTCACAAGCCCCTGTGGACCAAACACTCTGATTACTACTTTATCTTGGAAGCTTATTAAAAGATTGCATTCATCTTCTTTCTGCAGGTTAAGCACTGACATGTTGCTTCCACCACTCTGTGATTCCATTCTGCCATTGAAACCTGAGAGTCCAGTGCCCATGCACCCATCTCCACCCTGCAGAGGACAGCCACACCAAGGTCAATGTTTTTCTTTGCCAATAGATACCTGAATACTCAGGTGAAGAGGGTTTCTTTGAGGGGCATGGAAGTGCGTGACTGAGAGATTTGCATTTAATGGACTCATCCCAACATTCGCACTTCCCTGAGACTTAGGACTCCTTCCACCACAACATTCCAGGAAAGATCCAACATTTGCTCCTCACTGAATCAAGACCACCTTTGAATCTAATTTTAATTCACCATATTTACATCAGTCCTAGGTAGGTGAGCCAATACATAAAAGCTTAAAACCCAGGAATAGGCAACTATATAGAAAAATTTGACCCAATTAAATCTTGTATGTTTCATCCTTGGCTTAATACCCTTAGAAGCTACTCTTACATATGATGCACAGACTCCCACTGACACAACTTGCAAAGTCCTGAAACTCTTTGATATACACACTCTTTGTTTTCTCTGCAACTTGGCATTGTACTTCTTTGTCTGAGTTCTCCTGTATTCCCCATTCTACCTTTGAATGACTGTGTGGCCTTAGGCAAGTTACTCCATGCACATAAGCCTCATCTTTAAATGCAGATAGCAACACCTGTTTCATATGTTGGTGCATAAAATAAATAAAGCTACTAGCATAGAGTCTAGGACGTAAGAACTTCATAGAACACTGTACCTTTCCCCTGCACCCTTAAACATTAATCCTGAACTATTTTCCCAGATACAAGCAAAAAAAAAAAAAAACAGAGAATTCAACCACTCTAAATAACAAAGGCTCTTTCCAATTTAGGGCTAAGGAAAGCTTGAAGATTTAAACAAAAAAACCATTTCAGTGTATTTTAGCCTATTTCACACAGAATACAGGCACCTAAATTATTATTTGTGGAATTAAATCCTAATCCAAAATCTGTAACTGTCCTTAGAGTTTGTTCTTCTTCAGGTATCTATGTCTGAAGAAAAAAAATCCATAGGATTTCAAGATTTACCAGTTAAAGACAAGTGCATCATGAATTGGTATGTTAATTACTCATGAGTGGGATTGATGTTGAGCCTTGGGTATACTTAACAGGTTTTGTTTTTCATGAAAGCCTTCATTTTCATTGACATTGGCAATCAGATTGTGAATTTTAGCTCCAGTGTGGTAACTGTGTCAATCTCAGCTTGGGAGGGTAAAGCGTTCAGTAGAGAGCAGTTGCCCTTGCTCAGAAGGAACAAGCACAAAAAAGGATAATTTACTTACCAAATTTATCCTACTCAGGAAATCACAAAGTTTTTGTAGTCATAAGAATAAAATTGCTATTAGAAACCTAATTTCCATGTTGTACAGAAGTAAATACAAAATAATAAAAGTAGACAGTAGAATATTTATTCACTAACATATTTTAATGTCCTATTGCCTAGGAACAAAGTATAAACACACTGTCTCCCCACATGTTTTAATTTATCCCATTATTTGCACAAATTAAGTTCTTAGGGAACGCCCTTTTAAAAGCTGATGCATCTAGGACTAGCTTACCATTTACTTGTGATATTGAAGCTAATTGCTTTAAGAACCTATAGTTTGGGGAAATGGCCACGTGTACTGTCTTATGCCATGTATAACGTGCATTTTTTGGCCCAAAGCTTTAAAGGAAAAATAAGGATGCACATGATACATGGATAGTACCTGAAATACCTTGTAACTTTTTTGTAAGTATTTGTTACATAAAATTTTTGTACCATAATATGTTCAAAAATAAATGCTAAAATTCCTCTATAATACAAAAAATAAGTATCCAAATATAAATAAATAAATAAATAAATTTAAAAATTAAAACAAAAGAGTTTTTTCCTGAAAAAAGGCCAAAAACGTGGGTGCGCATTCTACACAGCAAAATATGGTAAGTATTGTCAGCACTATGACCATTCTTTTGGGAAGCAGCTTTCTTAATAGCAAAAAAAGGTGCAATGTATAAACACATACTCTAGAGCAGCTATTAGAAGTGTATTCATTCCAAATACATCCCCAAAGTGTAAAATTGAGGTACAAAATTACCATTCCATGATGTGTTTCAAAAATGTACCAGATGTATTTCTCCATTCTTGTGGGAACCTGTGATTAGCCTTCCCACATGAGCTAGCCCCATGCAGGAATATCACTTCCTCTTATTTTCCCATGAACTCTGTTGCAACTTGCAGGACAGTATGGGAAATTTGACACAATATGTGGGACACTGGTCTCCTGCTAGAATTTTGCAGGCATGCACTGGCATCGTTTGAATCAAGGATCAAGATAGTTGCTTCTTCTATTAGTGTCTAACAAGCTTTCATAAGGAAACCAGGTGGCTGCCTCTCTTTTCTAAAGTCATCAGAACTGACAGTACAGCCCATTCATTTAGTCAAACTGCAGAACAGAAAGGCATAGCCCTAGCTACCAATCTCAGCTGATATAACAGTGCTAGGGATTGCATTATTGTTTCTGCAATGCTGGGGCTGGGTAGGAACTGAAAATCTCGACCAAAAATGCACTCTCTTTTTAAGAGAAGCTCAAACTCTGTCATTCTGTTTGATCTGGGCACCACAGAAGTTTTGAGCTGTTACAAATCCTTGTTGTTACTGTATTTTATTCCCCTGGCAAGATGAGTAGACCCAGAAGCAGGGAAAAAATTACTTTTAAACAAGAACCTGAATTGTTTATGTGACTTAGGTTTCCATTCAATCAAGGGAGTTAATCTATTTTTAAGTCAATTTTCTCTTGAAAAATAACTTCCATTTAAGGGGGGATGTTTTTCAACCTGAAAATATAAAAATCTAAATTTTATAAAACCCAAAATTTGAAAAAAAATGTTCAGAAGTTTAAGAAAAAGTCATCATTCACTTCAGGTGATTCTATATATTTTTTAAACATACTACAAGAAAGTAACATCAACATGGAAGAAACGTCCATTGGATGAGTCTAAAAAAAGGTGCCCAATAAAAATAGATTTGACCAAATCCAAATTATCAGCCTGTGACTTGTGTGCTATACTGCGAGTTACCAGGACATAGAGGTTACATCCCTAATATAAAAGTGACCAGATAGACTCATAAATGGAATTGTTAATTACACTGAAATACAGTTGATCTAATCATGAACTGAACTTGGCTATTAATAAGAAATAAAAAAATTATATCTGTACATGATGAGTTTAGTGGCAATCCCAGAGAAACATATCTATTACCAGCGGTGATTATTAAAAAAAATAAAATCTGTCAAATTATTAGAGTGGCCTTCACTGTGGGAATCTTTTTAAAGAGAAAAACCTAATCAAATTCTACCTTTGGGTTCTTTTAAAAATCTCAATAGTAAAGAAACAAACCCATATACACTTTGCAAGCAGCCCCCAAATTCTCTAAACAGTTGCATAAAATAGTTATTTCTCTTTTTCCACCTCTCCCACCACCACCCCAGCTCACTTCTGCCATCTGCAGCACCCTACCGGCGAGGCGCACACCACACACACAGTGGGGATCATTGCTTTCACAGAGTCATCGATGGTACAGATTATTAATATTAATACATAGAAGTCAATAAATTGTCATACATTTAGTCTTTATCTTAGTTGGCTCCAAAAAATACACAAGCTACTCTTTACTGGTCTTTTCTTGGAACACTGACTTCGCTTGGCTTCCACAAGCGGCGTCCTGGTTTCCCTTCTACTCTGGCCCTTCTTCTTGGCGGGCTCTTTCTCTTCTTCTTGGATATGAGTGTTGGCATTAAGTGGCCCTCTCTTTTCAGTACACACTCTCTCCCTACACAGTCCCTTTGAAACGCATGCATTTTTTCATGCAGATAAATCGCCAACTTAATCCTTCAGTCTGGACCTCCCATTTCAGGTAACCTACTGCCTGGACGTGTTCACTCAGCTCTCTTACAGAGTCAGGCACCTTCATTGTTCAGCACTGATCTCTGAGCAGTTCTCTATTTTAAATTTGGTTTTCTCTCAATTTTTCCTGATGGCACCAACAATGACCCAGTTGTGATCATCAGAAACCTGGGAGCCATCTTTAACTACACTCTTTATCAATTCTTCTCCATATAACCAATCATCAGAAACTCCTATAAAATTCCCTCCTGACTTTTTTATTGAATTAATTTATTCCTGTTCATTTCTAGTGCCACTATCATTATTCAAGCTACCATTGTATCTTATCTGGACCACTGAAAGAGTCTCATAACCAGGCTTTCCACTTCTGCTCTTGTAGCATTCAAACTTAAGCCAGAGTAACTGAAATCAAAAAATAAATAAACTTGACTAAATCATTCAGTGCACAAAACATCTTCATAATCTCCAAGTGTTACGAGGTAAAGACCAAGGTTCTTAACTGTTTCTCCTCTACACACCTTATTGGTATATTTCCCATACTCTCCCTCCCATATTACCTGCTTCTGGCCCACCTACTTTTTTTTTTTTTTTTTTTTTTTTTACTTCCCTTAGCATGCTTCGTTCCCTCTTGCCTCACCTGAGGTCCCCTCTGCTGACACACTTTCCCTACTGCCTCTGTAAATTCTTTCACAGAGAGCAGTGTCAATGTCACTTCCTTGATGAAACCCGTGACTTCCCTGACCAGGCCAAATGCCCCCTAATATGTTCATATAACACCATACTTAAACCCTGTCTTCATGGCACTTACCACAATTATCACATTAACGTTATCTGTGTGATCACTGGAATGGATCTAAGCAACGAGTTTGCAAGAGCAGTGAAGGGCCTGGTGTGCCCTGCTTCAGCGTGTTGTAGGTGCTGACTCAATATTTATAGAATTTGTAACTGATTAAACGAAGGTAGATACTCCCTACAATACTGACCAGCTAAAAAATTACTTAGGTGGCCATAGAACCTTAGGTGACATTCACAAGCAGTGAGGCTAGTTTTCTTGATAATAATTAAAATGAAAATGGTGACAAATGATAATGCAAAGGTGATATTAGGTGATATGGTGCTAATGGTAATGATAAAGGTGATAATATCAAAGGTGATAATGATATTAGCAAAGGTGATATTAGCTAATACCAAGGACCTTTATTTAAGTCAGAGGCAATGTATCTATGTAATCCTCATCACAACCCTAAAAGTAAATATCTCTGTTCCCTTTTTATGAGGACACAAATTCAGAGACTTGATGGTTTATACAATTACTATCATTAAAATTTGATGACCCTCTCAAGTACGTTTCTAATTTTTATCTGTTAGGTAGAAGAGAATTTCTAACTCCTTTTTCAATTCAATAATACCTAACTTTATATATTTGTGCCCTACGGGAGATTGCTGACCTTTAAAAATGAGCTTATCCACACACATTTCCAATCATTTAAGTGCACTGTTGTTCATCATCAGTAAGTGGAACTCTGTTCTTTGGTACTAAAAAAAGAGTGTTTATTTAGAATGTAATGTGTCCAGAAAGCTAAGTAGTAGGTTGACTTGAATTTCTTTTTGCTTATTAGAGTGTTCTCTCTAAAAATCTGCTAACTTCTTGTTTAAGTCTAAAAAAAAAAAAAAAAAGTCCGTCAATTCGATTCCCAGTCGGAGGTCCCTAGTAGGTGGCGCATGAGAGGCAACCACACATTGATGTTTCTCTCTCTCTTTCTCCTTCCCTCCCCTATCTCTAAAAATAAATAAATACAATATTTTTTAAAGTTTTACTTTTTATAATATTGACACAGAACTTTTTTCCTGGTGTAGAAAGTAGGACTCTATAAACTTTAATAATAGATCTTCTAGAAATAAAAAATAAATTTATTATGACTCAATTTTACATGTCTCTAATAAATGTTTCCATATTTGTTATTCCAAAATATACTGTAAAAATGTAACTGAAAAACATACTGTGATCATACAAGAATGTACCAAAAAATAAACAAACAATAACAACAAATAATTATTCCTGTACTCTCACCTCTATAGACCTCTTATTACTTTTGATGGCATAGCCACTATACAGTGAAGCGGAGTAACTGCTAATAAACTGAAGGCATGACTTGGGTATAAAATAAACTCTAATGGTAACTAAGCTTTCTAAGTGTCAGAATAGGGTCCTCCAACCTGGACCACTAGGTCATGAAAATACTGAGAAATCTTTCCAAGATAAGTACAATTTCCCCCATATTCCCAAGATTTTATATATATATTCATATATATTATATGAACTTCTTGTCATCTAAATTTTTAGAATATATAACTTACAATATAAACTATTTGGATAAACCTGTGAAAATGACAGCTTGATCCTGTTTTAAGAAATGTGTCACTCTGTCTCACAAGAAGTCATGCAATACCGAGACCTAATGATGGTTTTACAACTGTTTTCCAGCATATTTTTGCATTGCATGCATTTTCACTTCCAGCCATGAATCCAGTACTTAACAAGACAGAAAATTAATAATTCAGCTGAACATGTTTAACCAGGTAATGTAATCACATGCTAACTCCCCAAATGAGCTCTATTTCATTTTCTAGATAGACTTTTTAAGTCATTTAATACTGTGATCCAAGCAACTTGTAATGCACCAAAAAGTAGAGTAGATATACACCTCAAAAGTGCTTTTCCCCTGTGTTTGCACTAAACAGGAGGAAAAAGGGAAGTCTGGGGAGGGGAAGCCACACACTCCATTCATAACTTGTGCCATTGTGTCTTGTTATTGCAGCACATATGGCTCCTGCCGTACTGATCTGAGACCCTCTGACACATCAGCACAGGCAGAAAAAGTGAGGAATTAAGTGTTAGCCTCCACTTAGAGTTTCCCTGCTTTGGAGATTTTCTCTAAGAGTATTATTTAAAAGTTGTTAATTTTCTTTGATAACAGTTTTTTTTTTTAAATGGAAGAAATTCCTCATGGAAGTGAAAAGGAAATGGCATGATAGATTGTAAAGGTTCTAAAGATGTGTAAATACTTATCTGTGGACTTTTTAAAATGCAGATTATGTAAATACTCATAAGGACTTTAAACACATTGATCCAACTGACTATACTTACTTTATTTGGGATTATTCAAATCTGCCTTTAAAGCACAAATTGGATATTTTAAATAATACTATTTACTTCATGGAATGATTCCGCCAAGGCTATTATAGTCTGTGTATAAATACATAGAACATTATCTTGAAAATTAGCAGTCTGAGGCACAACAAAAATCTTCCTGAGAGCAGACAGAAATCAAACTGCAATTTAAAAATAGGATATAGCTTTAGTGACCCACCAGCATGTTTAGCATTGATAGACATTCTCTAATTTTTCATAATATCTGGTCACTAGGCAGCTCTTTCACCTGTGACAAATCATTCAGGGCTCTTTCTTCCCTGGAAAAGTTTTAAACCAGCAGGTTCCTCTACATACCAAGAATCAGCTGTGTTTTCTGGATAGTTTAGAGCTTAAAGAACAAGTTTTGACCAAATTTGACATGTTTCACCACCTCAAAATGCAAAACTATTACAGGTAGCCCTGGCCAGGCAGCTCAGTTCGTTAGAGCAACGTCCCCATATGCCAAGGTTGCAAATTCAATCCCTGATCTGGGCACATACAAGAAGCAACTAATGAATGCACAAATGAGTGGATCAAGATCTATCTTTCTCTCTCCACCCACCCTCAAACCTCCTTTTTCTCTCTCTAAAATCAATAAGTAAAAAAATATTTAGGACTTCTGGCCAAGATGGAGGCATAGGCGGACACACTGTGCCTCCTCTCACAACCAAAATTAAGGACAACAAATATTTAGAAACAAGAAAACAACCAGAACTTATAGAAAATTGAACTGTACGGAAGTCCAACAACCATTCATCCAGACCGGTAAGGGGGCAGAGTTGCGGCAGGAGAAAGTGGAGGTGCGGACCTGGAATGCAAGCAGCAGTGGCTGGCAGTTCCCAGGTGCACAGGCGGCCGCTGGCAGTCCCCGGGCACACAGGCAGCAGCTGGTGGACCCCGGGCACAGGGGGGCAAATGGGCAGACCCAGTGAGGCCTCGCAAGGCGGCTGGCTGACCAGGTAGTCCCACATTCGCGCACGCAGACGGTCCAAGCAGAGGGGAAGTGGCGGAAGGGACTGAATCCAGGAGAGAGCGGAGCAGGCACCATTGTTCCTTCTCAGACCCCACCCCCACATACGGCGTCACAACCCTGCGACTGGGCTGCCCCGCCCTGAGGAACACCTAAGGCTCCACCCCTCGCTACGTAATAGCCGCAACCAGACTAAAACCAAAACAAAACAAAAAAAAACCTCACCAAAAATGGCTCAAACCGGAAAACAAATAAAAGCCCCAGAGCCAATTCCTCTAAGCAGTGAAGAGATAGCCAACCTGTCAGATGAACAGTTCAAAGCACTGGTCATCAAGATGCTCACAGAATTGGTTGATTTTGCTCACAAACTAGATGAAAAAATGCAGGCTACAATACGTGAAATGAAGGAAGATGCATGGGGAACTGATAGAGATGGAAGGAAAACTGGGACTCAAATCAATGGAGTGGACCAGAAGGAAGAAACTAACAACCAAACAGAAAACGAGGAAGAAACAAGAATTCAAAAAAAATGAGGAGAGGCTTAGGAACCTCCAGGACATAGTTAAACATCCCAACATCCGAATTATAGGGGTCCCAGAAGGGGAAGAAGAACAGCAACAAGTGGAAAACTTATTGGAACAAATAATAAAAGAGAACTTCCCCAGTCTGGCAAAGGAAATAGACTACCAGGATGTCCAGGAAGCTCAGAGAGTCCCAAAGAAGTTGGACCCAAGGAGGAACACACCAAGGCACATCGTAATTACATTAACCAAGGTTAAAATGAAGGAGAGAATTCTAGAAGCCACAAGGGATAAAGGGACAGTCACCTACAAGGGAGTTCCCATCAGACTGTCAGCTGATTTCTCAAAAGAGACCTTCCAGGCAAGAAGGGGCTGGAAAGAAATATTTGAAATCTTGAAAAGCAGGGACCTACATCCAAAATTGCTCTATCCAGCAAAGCTGTCATTTAGAATGGATGGACAGATAAAGTGTTTCTCAGATAAGGTCAAGTTGAAGGAGTTCATCATCACCAAGCCCTTATTATATGAAATGTTAAAGGGACTTATCTAAGAAAAAGAAGATAAAAATATAGCAGTGAAAAGACAGCAAACTCACAGCTATTAAGAACCACACCTAAAACAAAAGCAAACTAAGCAAACAGCTAGAACAGGAAAAGAACCACAAAAATGGAGATCATATGGAGGGTTAACAATGGGGGTGTGGGAGGAGGAGAGAGGGGGGAAAGGTACAGAGAATGAGTAGCATAGATAGTGAGTAGAAAATAGACGGGGGGAGGGCAAGAATAGTATGGGAAATGTAGAAGCTAAAGAACTTATGACACATGGACATGAACTAAAGGGGGGAATGTGGGTGGGAGAGGGTGTGTAGGGTGGAGGGGAATGATGGGGGAGAAATGGGACAACTGTAATAGCATAATCAATAAAATATATTTAAAAAATATTTAAAACCACTACAGGTGTAATTTCAGGCCTTCCATTATATTAGCATACATGTCAAAGTAAAAATGCATTTTAAATTATTTGTAGAAGATGGAAGAGATAGGATGATTTTATTCCCTTAGAATAATTTAAATAAATAACTAAACCTTATTTAGCATGTACATGAACCATTTAACTGTTTCTACATTAGTATATTAAAATAAACTTATTTTAAAATTTATGCATTCCACAGTAAAAAAAAAAACCTCCCCTTTTTGCATTTCACACAATAACTTCATAAAATGTATGGCATAATGGTTTAAATATACCTTCAAGTATATTTAAGTCCTAAGTCTAGAGTGACAACTGTAAATAATTGATTTATCATCCATTCATGTGTTCCTGGTGTATTCTGTATAATATGTTTGCCTAACCATGCATAGGAATTTCCAAGAAACTTAAAGTTAGAGAAAAAAAATAATCAATAGTACTTTTAGATGTTAAGAGCAACATTTACTCCAGTTACAAATGACCTTGTATCTTCTGATTGGGAGAGTAAAATAGAAGTGGGTTATGTAAGGCTATCCCTAATTTGAGAACTGTGTCTGGTTGTATACTTACTTATGCATCTTCGTATGCTAGTGACATAGAATAATGAAGAAGAAATTCAAAGCTGATTCAGAAGTGCTAATTTTGACTCTAACCCAAACCTTTGGTTACAAGCAAGATTGCCTGAACAAAAATTAGATCCCTAAATAAGAGGAGAAACTGTTTTTAAAACCATACCTGAGGCCCTGCTTTTGAAAAGAGACACTATTATATCAATCTTTACAAACAGTAGTTAACTCAAAAAATATATTGAAAGCAAGTACATTGGGATGAGATTTCCTTGACATCATTTAAAAATAATTAAGGGAGGGAAATACTTGGGATAGAAAGAATTGGGATTTTATTGAAAACAAACCACTTGTAAAATAACTTAGATATATTTAATGAGCTTAAAGTGAGGCCTTGTGGGCATATCCTCCTTTTGGATTAATGGACTTTTCAGCCCTAGAGTCTGGTTTGAGTGTCAGATTTACCCTCCTTCAAGAAAGCACCACGACCATGGCAGACCATGCCCACAGTGTCCTGACTACAGGAGATCCTGGGAACACAGAAGATGGCAGGACAAAGATCACACGAAACATCATAATGATACAATTTTTTCATGGGTTGACTTGCTCTTTAAAATAATCAGTGTGAGAGAAGTGATTTGGACTTTGGATTTATAATCAAAGTAAAACTCTTTCTGTGGAGGTTCAGTTGATCTTAAATGCACCTATTCTGCTAGAATAATATATAATCATTGAGAAATAGTTTAAGGAATTTAAAACATAATTATACAAAAACAAAGGGCCATGAATTCTTGCCTAATTCTGTGTCAGTCCTATTCTACTTATATTAGACACTGATTTCTTAAGTGTATGGTCCAAAAAGTTTGCTAAAGAAAAACTGATTTGAAAAAATATTCAATAAAATATCATAACTTCCCAATACCAATGACTGAGAATACAATCTATCACTTAGAATACACTTGGATATCAAATTTTCTATCCACTAAAAACACTTTGTAGGTCAGAAGATATTTTTACAATAGCAATTGCTTACTTAGTGACAACCCTTAGAAATAAGGTGGCATTTTACCTAATTTAACACAATTAAAGTCTTTTGAAACAACTAGCTGTCCATTCCCAAAACAATGGAGTTCATAAAGGAAAGGGCCAGTATACCTAGAAGTATAGTGGAAGAGATAAGACTTGAAATAGACCTTGAGAAAGAGATAAGAGTGGAAGAGGCAAAAAGATGAAAGGAAAAAAAAAGACACGATACAGAGAGTAAGGAATAAGAGTCAAAGCAAAAGACTGTGCCCACTGAGGAGAGAGAGATGAACCCAACCAGAGAGAGGAGTGCTTTTGAGGAAACTGAAATACAAGGCTGAATAAAATTTATGAAGTTTGTATAAGACCAAATAAGAAAAGTCAAGACATGCTATAACAGGACAGAGGTTATAGGTTTTGACTTCAGAAATGTTATGATGGAATGAATGTTTCAGAATTATTAGTATAGAGGTACAAGTATATAAAGTGGATTGAGGAAACACTGGAAGAAGGAAAATGTACCAGGAGGTATTGCAGAATTACAAACCTAAGGTGATTAGCAACTGGGATGGTGTGATAGAAGTCACCACAGCCAGCAGAGTGAGAAAAGTCAGCAAAGTGTCAAAGGACAACACAGTCAACTGATGGAGAAGATCCCCACATGGCGAGTGGGAGAAGCAGGGGCTGTGAACTGAGTTTGAATCTTCATTACTTAATAACTCTGTAACCTTATTTAAGTCACATAATCCCTTCAAAATTTTTGTTTCCTTATCTGTAAATAAGAATAAAAATACCTACCATGTAGAGTTGTAGAAAAGAAATGAGAGAAGGCACATAAAGCACCTGCCAAGAAATAAATACGTAGTAGTTGTTGTGAAGAGACCATAGAATTAAGAAAACGTGGAATATTTGTATTTCGTAATTTCCAATCCTGACCAGAAATGTAATTTCCAATGATGACCAGAAATGTCTTTAATGATCCTCTCGCTTATTCTAACAGATACATTCCAGTGGAAAGAGCTGAATCATAGGGTCCCATTTTATGAACACTTTTAATCATCACTTGCAAAACGATAGGTTATTTTCTGTGCTGCTCTAAGCCAAACCAATGGCTTTAAAGCAAGTGTAGAACTTGGCAGGATGAACCAAGGAGTTACAATTTCAGGGACATCTGGACACTGGCAAATGAAGAAAACTCAATTTCTAATATTGATTAGTTTCTGCTTCACGAACTCCAGGTATTCTTGCTGAGCATCTTATGGCTTTTTTATAAAGATAAAGATAATAGCTGCAGCTTTTGATTGCTACAGCTGAAATCTGTTTTTGTGGAAGTAGGCACTAGACCATATAAAAATACTAAACTACTACAAAAGCCAAGTTTGAGCTCCTCTTTGTTGTTAGAAGGTCCTTGTCTCCCATTTTGTGGCTGGAAAAATCTTCCAACAGCTCAGAGTTACAGACATTCACTTTTACCTGAAATGCATAGAGATACACCTCTGGGTCTGTTCATTTTCCAAACACCAATGCTATTGTCCATCACACATGTAAATGGTCCCTATGTGCCATAGCACTTAGGCCTGGATTTTAGAATTATAAAAATAGTTCACTTGCTATAAAGTTTTTCCTTCACCCACCCTTACCAGCACAAGTAAGTTTCTCATCTTAAATAATTTGAAGTCTAGACACCAGCTGAAAATACCATTCTCTTGGAGAGTATTCTAAGCTTTATTCAAAATCTCTATCACAAGAAGATATTAAAGTAGACCCTTATAAAACTGGCAGCTCATTTCCAACTGGATTTCAAGAACAGAGAAAATAAAAAAAGATGATGGTATATAGAACAGTACCTTAAATTTCTGCCTAATTTCCATGTAGTCTTTAACATTTTTAATTATATTTTAGCCTCAAGTTTTTAGGTGCATAATTTTATGAGTTACAGTTTTGTAACCATAAAAAGAATCAAAACATAAAATGCTTCCGTAAGCCTGTAAAGCCCCCCTAATCCCCCCATGATTGCTCTTTTTATGTATTCCCAACCCAAGGCATCCACTACTTTATCTGTCCCAGTAATTTTGCCTTTTCTCATATTATGTAAACAGAATAATAGAGCATGTTTTCTTTTGTATCTGACTTGTTTCACTTAACATAATTCTTTTGATATTCATCCATGTTGTTGCATGAATTAGTAATTTGTTGCGAGTTTTTTTTTGTTTTGTGTAATATTTCAATGTATGGTTCATTTATGCTTTCAGCAATTGATAGAAATTTGGGTTATCTACAGTTTGGGAGACTACGAATGAAGCTACTGTAAATATTCCCATAAACCTTTATGTAAACATATGTTTTCTTGTCTCTTGGGTCAATAACTTAAGCGGGATTTCTAAATTAAATAACAAGTATAAATTTGCTTTTATAAGAAATTAAAAACTGTTTTTGCAAAGTAGCTGTACCATTCTGCATTTCCTGCCAGCAATGTATGAGAGTTCCAGTTGCTCCACATCCTTGTCAGCACTTGGTATTATCTTTTTGTTTGTTTGTTTGTTTGTTTTTAACTCTGGTATCTTGTGATTTTACTTTGCATTTCCCTATTGACTAATGATGTTGAACATCTGTCCATATGTTTATCTGCCCTTCGTATTGTTTTTTTGGTGAACTGTTCAAATTATCAGCCTGTTTTTTATTTGATTGGTTATCATAATCTATCTTAAAGTAATGTTACATCATTTCAGAGTTAGCATAAAAATCTTACAGTGATATATTTTTAATTCCTTCCTCACATCTTATGTGCTCTTTTTGTCAAACATCAGTTTTACTTATTTCATGTATCCCACAATATATTTTTTATTTTTAGTTCAAATAGTCTATTATCTTCTAAAATAATTAAAAATTTTTAAATCTTTTCAATTTAATTTAGTTTTTTATTACTTCTGCCTTTTTTAAATTCGTAGATACAAGTTCCCACTTGGTGTTATAATCCTAGAAAACTTCCACTTTATTTCTTTTTTCTTTTTGCATTTTATTTTACTTTTTAATGTAGTTTATTGATTATGCTATTACAGTTGTCCCATTTCCCCCCCTTCATTCCCCTCCACCCTGCACACCCTCTCCAACCCACATTCTCACCCTTTAGTTCATGGCCATGTTTCATACTTATAAGTTCTTGGCTTCTACATTTCCCATCCTATTCTTACCCTCCCCTGTCTATTTTCTACCTACCATCTATGCTACTTATTCTCTGTTTCTTTTCACCTTCTCTGCTCCTCCCACTCCCCTGTTGCTAACCCTCCATGAGTTCTCCATTTCTGTGGTTCTGTTCCTGTTCTAGTGGTTTGCTTAGTTTGTTTTTGTTTTTGTTTTAGGTGTGGTTATTAATAATTGTGAGTTTCCTGTCATTTTACTGTACATGTTTTTATCTTCTTTTTCTTAGATAAATACTTTTTAATGTCATATAGTAATGGCTTGGTGATGATGAACTCCTTTAACTTGACTTTATTTGAGAAGCACTTTATCTGCCCTTCCATTCTAAATGAAAGCTTTGCTGAATAGAGCAATCTTGGATGTAGGTCTTTCTTTGCCTTTCATGACTTGGAATACTTCTTTCCAGCACCTTCCTGCCTGTTAGGTCTCCTTTGAGAAATTTGCTGACAGTCTTTTGGATACTCCTTTGTAGGTAACTCTCTCCTTTTCTTTTGCTGCTTCTAAGATTCTCTCCTTCGCTTTAATCTTGGCTAATGTAATTATGATGTGCCTTGGTGTGTTCCTCCTTGGGTCCAACTTCTTTGGGACTCTCTTAGCTTCCTGGACTTCCTGGAAGTCTATTTCCTTTGCCAGCTTAGGGAAGTTCTCCTTTATTATTTGTTCAAATAAGTTTTCCACTTATTGCTCTTCCTCTTCTCCTTCTGGTACCCCTATATTTCGGATGTTGGAACATCTAAAGATGTGCTAGAGGTTCCTAAGCCTCTCCTCACTTTTTTTGAATTCTTGTTTCTTCGACCTTTTCTGACTGGATGTTTCTTTCTTCCTTCTGGTCCACACCGTTGATTTGACTCCCAGTTCCCTTCCCATCACTATTGGTTCCCTGTACATTTTCCTTTATTTCACTTAGTGTAGCCTTCATTTCACTTAGCATAGCCTTCATTTCTTCATCTAATTTGCAACCAAATTCAGCTAATTTTGTGAGCATCCTGATCACCAGGGCTTTGAACTGTGCATCTGATAGGTTGGCTACCTCTTCGTTGCTTAGTCATATTTTTTTTCTGGAGCTTTGATCTGTTCTTTCTTTTGAGCCATTTTTTTTTCTTTGTCTTGACATGCCTGTTACATAGTGAAGGGTGGAACCTTAGGCGTTCACCAGGATGGGGCAACCTAGTTGCTGGGTCGTGACATTGTATGTCGGGGAGGGGTCCAAGGGGAACAATGGTGCTTGCTCTGCTCTCTGCCGGATTTCAGTCACTTCCCCTGCTACCCACAAGCAAAGTGGGCCCTTCTGGTGCTGATTCCCATGTGGATGGGTTTGTGTATGTTCTAGGACCCTGTGGGTCTCTCCAACGAGCTCTCCTGTGAGGCTGGGAATTTCTCCCAGCACCTCAACCCCCACAGGTGTTTTCAATCGGTGATTTGAGGCTTTATTTCCCTGAGCTGGGACCCTGGGTTATGAAGTCTGTCTCACTCCCCAGTTTTGCCTGGTTTATCTGCATGTGAATGTGGGACCACCTGGTACACCAGCCACCTTGTGCGCCGAGCCCCTCCACAATCTGCGACCTCACTGGGTCCACCGGCTGCCACTTTGCACACCCGGGGTCCACTAGCTGCCCTGCCACGAGGCCTCTCCATCCGGCTGCCCAACTCCACCCCTCCTACTGGTCTGGATGAATGTATCTACTTTAACTCCTTGGTTGTTGGACTTCCATACAGTTCCATTCTCTGTCAGTACTGGTTGATTTTATTTTTAAATTGTTGTTGCGGTTGTTTTGGTTGTGTGAGGAGTCGCAGTGTGTCTACCTGTGCCTGCATCTTGGCCGGAAGTCCTCCATTTTGTGTCTTGTAGTGTTAGCATGTAGGCAGTAAATTCTCTAAGCTTTTTCTTGGCTAAAAATATTTTTATTTCACTTGCATTTTTTTAATCTATTTTTTGTGGTTATGGAACACTGAGTTGACGGGCTGGGGAGAATCCGTTTAAATAAAGATATTAATCCATTGGCTTTTGGCTTCCATCATTTCTGACAAATATTCTGGTGTAATCCCGATCTTTCTTCCTTGATATGTAATTCTTCTTTTTTTTCTCATGTCTTTAAAGATTTTCTCTTTGCCTTTGGTTTTCAGTATTTTATGACATGTCTAGCTGGGTTTAGTTTTGTCGTATTTTGGTTTTTAACTTTGTTGTAATTTTCTAAGCTTTTTGATTTGTGTTTTGATCTCTTCCTTGGGAGGTGGGGGGATTTTCAGCTGTATCTCTTTAAATTATCACCTGCCCCATTCTCTGTTCTCCCTCTGGAATGATAATTATACATACATTAGACCAGTTGATATTGTTGTGCAGACTTTTGGTGCTCAGTTATGTTTATTGTCCATTCTTTTTTCCTTTGTCTTCAACTTTGGATAATTTCTGTTGTCCTATCTTCAACTTTAGTGTGTCTGCCTTCAGGTGCATCCAGGCTAACGATGAGCCCCTTGAATCAGCTCTTTACCTCTGATATGACTTTATTCGGCATTCCCATTTGACCTTTTTTATAGCTTTTATGCATTGCTAAGGTATGCAACTACTTGTGCTTATGTTCAGATTTCCTACCAGTTTCTAACATATTAATAAACATTATTTTAAAGTGCTTTTCTGATAGTTTGAATATCTCTATCACATCTGATTCTGCCGATTGTGTTATCTATTGACAATGGGTTGTTTATTCTTGCTATTTTTGTGTATTTTCTGCAATTTTTTTAAAGTTGATATCAACTTTGGCTGGTGTGGCTCAGTGGATTCATTGCCAGCCTGAGAACCAAAGGGTCACTGGTTTGATTCCCAGTCAGGGCACATGCTTGGGGTGTAGGCCAGGTCCCCAGTAGGGGGTGTGGGAGAAGCAACCACACAATGATGTTTCTCTCTCTCTCTCTCCCCGCCCTTTTCCCTCCCTGTAAAAATAAATAAATAAATTTCTTTTTAAAAATTGAATATCAGACATTACGTTGAAGAATTGTGGAGGCTGGATTAAATAGGATTTATGCCTAGAAATAGACATCCATCTTTCGCTATGAAGTGATTAGAATAGGGCTTTGAGTAAATCTAGTCAGGAATTCAGCTGAGTTTAGGTTTTGTTGTTACTAGCTAACCTTGCCTTCAGTACACCTCAGTTTTCACATTCCTCCAGCAATAAACTGATATCGTGTTGAGTTTAGAGTGGTGGCAAGAGTGCCACATGATTTTTCTCAGTGTTCCCATCCTCCCATCAGCTTTCAGCATCTCACAAGGCCCACCTCACACAGGGGTCTCCTTCCATGCCCTGTCCCTCCTTTAGTAGTAGATTGCTGTTGCTTGTTACTCAGCATCAGTCTCATCGTGGAGAAAGAAAGGAAGTTCTCTTTAGTCCCATCTTAAGCAGGCTCTCTGTGCCTGGACCTTCTCAGCATCCCTGTTCCTCCCAGCCATGACAACAAAACTGTGCCTTTTATCTGTAGTTGCACTTGGATGGGAATTACCCCCTGTGTCCCAGAAGCAGCAGATTTCTACATGTTATAAATATAGGATTCTGAGTCCAAGATAGATTTCTGCTGCTCCCTTAGGATTAGGCATTTTTCCTTCTGTTCTTTTCTCCAATAACAATAGATTTTTGCTTGGTTCTTAGGAGATCGTTTCCTGCAAAACAGAGAAGTTTTCTCCTATTTATCCCACAGAAGCAATACTTGCATCTCAAATATAGTATTTGCTGCCTCTTCTTGGCCAGGCTTTTCCTCCACAGGAAAGAAGGGCTCAGCAACTCAGATTGGGGTCCATTGTGCCTCTCCCCAGGCAGCCAATCACTCTCCTCACCTAAACCACTAAGGGGGATGCTGTCCAGTTCGTCTCTCTGCCCAGTTCTTCTTGTGAAGACCCAGCAGATAAGTTCATGCAAAAATGCTCCTTTTGTGTCTGTTTATTCCCAGATGAGATCTTCCAATGTAATGGTTTTCCTCACTTGCAAATATGGCTAGGATACAGTCCTCAGTCATTTAAGCAACAGTTAATTTAGTTGTGGATGTAAAGGCAACAACGCTTAGGTTGTTTCCATGTCTTGGCTATTACGAATAATACAGCAATGAACATGGAAGTACAGATAGTTCTTTGAGATAGTAATTTTATTTCCTTGAAATGTATACTTAGAAGTGGGATTGCTGGCTTATATAGTTCTATTTTTAATTTTTTGAGAATCTCTATACTGTTTTCCATAACAGTTGTACCAGTTTCCATTCCCACCAACAGTGTATAAGGGTTCCCTTTCCTCCACATCCCACAGCATTTGTTATCTCCTGTCTGTTAGTAATAGACATCCTATTAGGTATGAGGTGATATTTCATTGTGGTTTTCATAATCATTTCCCTGATGAGTGATATTGAGCACCCTTTCACAAAACTCTTGACCATGTGTATCTTCTTTGGAAAATGTCTATTCAGGTCATTTGTAACAACATGGATAAATCTAGAGGACATTATGCTAAGTGACATAAGCCTATATACAAAGACAAATATAGTATAAACTTACTTATATGTGCAATCTGAAAAATCAGGCTCACAGAAGCAGAGAATAGAAAGATGGTTGCCAGACGATTGGGTGGGAGAAATCAGAAGATATTGGTGAAGGGGTATTCACTTTCAGCATAAGATCAATTACTTCTGGGGACCTAATGTACATAGTGGTGACTATATTTAATAGTACTGCATTGTATTCTTGAAATTTACTAAGAGAGTAAATCTTAAGTGTTCTGAACACACACATACACATAAAAGGTAACTATGTGAGGTGATGTACGTGACAACTAGCCTGATTACAGTCATCATTTCACAACATATAGGCACATTAAATCATCATGTTGAACACCTTCAATACATATAATGTTTATATGTCGATTATACCTCAATAAAACTAGAGGTAGGAGGAGAAGAAATTCTGCCTGTGGACAGCAACTTAGGCCTCTGTCTGTGAGTTTCATCCTGACCATGACCCTCCCTTTCTGAAGGCCTGCATTATGGAGTTCAATCTATTTTAGCCAGCTACCACAATCAACTGACTCTGCTCTTCATGACAGTTAGATAAATAGATATATAAATATGTACATAGTTAATAGAAATCTCCTACTTGTTCTGCTTTTTTGGTTGACTTTGACTAATACAGTTCCTGACTTTAATAGTCCTACATTCTAGTGAAAGGGGACAGAGAATGAACAACTAAAAATATCAAGAGGCGATAAATAATATGAGAAGTCAGCAGAGACTGCCATTTTAGAGAAGGTGCAAAGAAAGAGTTCCGATGATATGATCTTTTGCTGGAAACCTGAATGAAGTGAGGAAGCAATGACCTATATGTATTTGAGAGACACACATTCCCAGTACAGAGACTAGCAAAGCTCATGAGGAGATGGAACGCATATGGTTTTGGGGGAAATGAAAAATGAAAGGGCTAAGGCTGAGATAGTGAGGGGTAAATAGAGGAATTAAGGCCAGACAGGCTCCTGGGGCTGAAAATGTAGGACTGAAAGGTCATGGAAGTTTTTAGGTCTTATTGTGAATGAGCTGTGAAACCCTGCAGGCTTGTGAGTAGGGACAGTTTAGAAGTACCTGGCTGCCATGTAGAAAACAGAATGTATGGTGCAAGAGTGGAAACCAGGGGCAGGACGTGGGGAGCAATCAGAAAACTATTACAATATTCCAGGAGAGGAGTGATGGCAGTTCGGTTTAGTGTGATAGAAATGGAGAGGGCAAAAAGTGGTCAGAGCCTCAGGATATTTTGAAGATAGAAATGAGAGTTTGCTGAGGGATTTCAGTGAGGGCTGAGAGAAAAAGCGGAGACAAGAATGACACTAAACCTTTAGCCCTGAACCTCGGTCCGAAAGGATTTCCCGGACTCCTCCGCTCTAGAGTAAAAGATACTTCACAGCGCGTTCTTCAGACCGAGCAGCGATGGTCAAACCACTCCGCTTTTGCCTGTTAACTTTCTATAATCCACTGAAACTGCAAGCATCTCCAGGCCGCGGGCTGCTTACATCTTATTCATAACTATATCCCTAGGACCTGCTACAATGCACTGCAGTCACTCAAAAACATGTATCAAATGAACGACTGGATTTTTTAATGTGTGCAGTTCATAATTAGGAAATTTTCTTATAATTATATTAATTTCAATCTATTATATTGGGTAATATGTTAAACACAAGTTACTTCTTGTAAATTTATGTTCATAACTTCGTTAACCATTTAAAATTTTCTTATTTTCACTATTAATTTTTAAACTTTCCTCTATATCTAGTGAGACTTTAATTTTTTCATAAGTTTGGATAAATATTTGTATTTATATTATAGATACTTCTATAATAAATATTTATATTATAGATATTATCTCATTTGATTTCTATGAAAATATTCCTTATTTGTCATCTGTGTTTCAACTTCGATATTTTTATTTCAAATTTATTGATCATTTTATACTTTCTTTAAAAGTTGTTTTATATCTACAGAGCAAACATATATCATTTATATCATTCTTCATGTTTTTTATGATTCAAATTTTTAAATTATCTCTTTTTTCTCCTGGAATTTATTTTGTATATGATGGAAAAAAATTTACTAAAATGATTTTTTTCTCTAAAAATGTAAAACAATTGAAAAGGACAGTGAGTTTTTTAACCTGTGGTGTTATTTTTGAAATAATAACTAATGTGCTTAATGTTTCCGAAAAAACACCAGCTCCCTGCAAGCAAGACTAAAATATGGAATAATAGTATTTGTTATTTTAAGAGATGTATCAATACATAGCACATACTTACTTGAATTGGTTTACTGAGCTAACACTACTGAAAAATTAGAGTTTGTACACAAACAGCACTTTAGTTTTTTCAAATAAACTTTGCAGTTTCCAAGGACACCCACACCGATATGGCTAAAAAAGAAAAACTTTATTTTGTATAACCATGCTTTAGAACCGAACAATTTCTAAAGATTCCTATGTGCTGAACAAACTCTTTGTTGATATAATTGTGCTTCTTTACCTGTAACCTAAATAAGGCTTACTTCAACTTTTTAATAGCACAGTACCAGTCCATTGACTTGTTCTTAATTTAGACAGCCACAAATAATGGAACAAACTTCCTTAGCCTTTTTCTGCCTGTCAAAATTAAGCACAAAAGGAAAATGTAATAGTGTGAACTAAAAATATATATCAAAACAGAAAAATTAACTTTAAAAACTAATAATAAATTTGAGAGCAAAGTTTACTACCATATGAAATGTAGAACTGTACATAGTTCAGGGCCCTAAGTCCCTGGAGTTACAGAAATCCCCAAAATAACATATTTTCAATTACAATTTTCTACCTATAATCCTGTTAAATTTATGCTGTAATAAAAATACAGAGATTCATGAAACTGTTTTATAAAATCAAAAAGTTTTTATGTGCCAGAATATTTCCAAATCCAACTCCAGGTTTTGTTTTTTTTAAAAAATCAAATCTATAATCAACTTATCCTTATTTTTATCAAAATGAAAATATTTACTGAGGAAGGGAAGTGACTCAGAAATATGCCGGAATTTCACCTTTGTCACTTTCATTTAAATCAAGTCAAAGAACGTCCATGTGGCTTTCAAAGGTACAAATAAAACATGTAAAGAATTTTAGCTGACTCCTTAACGACTGGATTTCTTCTTATATATTATTAACTTTTGAACCATAAATCTACCCTACATCTTAGAATCCTGGCATCAGAGCACTCAGAAAAAGTTTAAATGTTCCCGCTTAAAGAATATCCTTCAGTAAAAAGTCTGAGGGACGTTTAAGAAGCATCAAGTGATAAAGTAAATCATGTGAGGAGTCCACCTTGCCCATCTCACAATTACATACCTTTGCATTTGGTTCAATGTCCAAATATCCAAAGCAAACAAAGTGAATGTATATATTTCATCTCAAAGATGACATAATATGAATATTTAAGTTAAATGAGTTTTCATTAAAAACTTTATTCGACATATTTAAATTTAAGATAAAACAAATTTGACCACGTGACATATTATTTCATAAAAGTACTCAGTTTGAAATGTTAAAATAAAAAATAAATGTGGTTATTTATTAGAAATAATAATTTATAAAACAGCTCAAAAATCCCCTAATCATTTAAAGCAAAACCAGTATAATTTAGAAGGACGAATAACCAACTCTACTTGCTGTGACCCATCACATCAGGTGCTTTCACTGAAGACATTTTTTTAACTCATGTGCTAAAGAACACTTCTTTTCCTTGCCAGATTTGCATATTTGGCTTCACAGTCGTGATCATATTCAGGTCATTAGTGGAGATTATGGCAGTCAACGCAAAATTGTGTTATGGTGTATTTTAAGTGGTTTATTTAAATGCTTTTTGGAGTGGGATAATTAATAATATCTTTTGAATCTAAAAAAATGAGTAAAAAAATCATATACATTAGTGTCCAGAATTCTGATCACTTCTATAACGACTAAGTGTAATGATTATTTTAAATCACTTTTAACTACCAAAGTCCAGGTTGCCCTATCATTCTCAAACTGAATTACCTATGATACATTTGAGAGACTCCAGTAATTTTAAAGCTGTGGATTGCACATGCTCAGAACCCATCATTTCCAAATTTGAGGGCATAAAAAAATTTGAAGAGCTTCAATTATTTTAAATCACCACGTGCAGCACAGAGAGAGATTTGAAATTGTTGTAGTGCTTCACATTTTTTTAAGTGCTTCAGTTTGGAAGGGAGTCAAGCAGCATTCCGACATTGAGGCAGGAGACACATTGTCCTAGTTTGACATCATAACACTCATCACAACTAGAAATGTGTACCTAAGAGCCAAGGAAATACACTTTTTCAATTACAAAGTTTAAAAGGTGGGAGTCTTTTAAAACCCAAGTAAACATGCCAATTCCAATTAGAAACAGTAAAGTGAAAAATGTGGTGATTATTAGGACAGGGAAGAAAGATCCAAATCGGACTTACAAAAATGGTTTTCCTTAAACGTAAGGCAACGTGACTGACGAAAGGGACACAAAGCTAAAGAAATGCAGGGAGGTTTTGAAAGCACAGCAGGCAAATTCATGTACTCCTACAGCTGAATTTTAATCACAGTGGCCTTTTCCTTGCCATGGTTTTCCTTGCCTCAATTTGCCCAGCAAAGCTAACCTCTGGTTCCCTCTTGGATGAATGATTATATGGCATTATGTTTTACCAACACTCTCGAGCCACTTTTTCTATATTCTCTTTGTTTGATTGTGGGAGAGGGTGAGCACTTTGACATTTTAGACAGCTCAGAGTTCACTTTCGACATCCAAATCCTTAAAGAACCCAAAACTATATCAGCACAATCAGGCTATTTAAAGATGGCCTTTCTTCAGCATTTTCCATCTTTTCATCTCAGTAAAAAGTTCTGGTCTCCTTTGTTGCCTCTGGGTTTTCACGTATTTTTGGCCTGGCACTGCCCAGAGAGCAGGATACTCTTCACAATCCTGCGTCAGAGAAAACATAATGTCCTATAGTTAGTAAGGGGGGAAAGGGTAGAGAAAAATGAAATAAAAAGAGCCTGAAGGCACTGGAATAATTAAGCAAATGCAGTGACAGCTGTGGCAGGACTTGGGCAGAACTGGCTCCACTGAGCTGAATTAATGACATCAACAGCCCAGTATCTCCATTAACATTTGATCGTTAATTATTACTGTCCGACAGCAAGAGCCTAAACCTTCTTAGGAGTGGCCTGTTATTAATCTGGTTTACCTGCCCTGAGCACAAGCTGCTCACCCACCTCAGTGTGGTTGGTGAGCTGGGTTTTGTCTCTGATTTTTTAAGCATCAGCTATTGCTTCATTTACTTGGGTAAATGGCGATGACCATCAAATTATAAACCCTGCTTTGGATTGCTGGGTTATGTTTGTATCTAAAATAGAGAGAGAACCTACTTGGACCCATTGCACTGATTTCCTTTTGTCAAATTTACAAGGATCAGGAGAAACAGTCTACCTGAAGAAGTGCACAGGGTAGCAGAAGTCACTTACCATTGTCCTGTTATCTAGTCCTGTGGGGACAGGAGTTCCTCAGATTTCCCCCAGAATCCCAGGCATCAATGATGACTGTCATCATTGAGCACAACTGTTTTTCCATTTCTAGAATTCTTCACTTAAAATGCAAACCAAACACATAGAGAAGTTGGTTTTATGAACATATATTATGGATTACCTCACCAAATTCTGATAACCCCTCAGACAAATCACATTCCCTCTCTTTTCTAATAAAAATTACTTGTATTTTATCTTTTAAAAATTAAGGATTCATCCTATACCTATTTTTCTAAATGTTTCTGGTGAGGCTTTAAAACTTGCCAGAGACTTGGCAATTCAGTGTGCCCATAAAGGCACACACGGACACACAGACAGACATACAGACACACCACAGATAATCCATAAAATTGTAGGAGGATTAGGAAGCCCCACCACCACCACCAAAAAATCGAATGGCCTGTTAATACTTAACAGTGCTTCATTTTCTCTCCAACAATGATTGTCCTTAGCATGTGACAGTGTGTCTTCATCACTGGCAAGAAAAAATAATGGGAAATCTAACAGAAACTCATATACTAAGTACTCTCCTGAAGGCAACACACCTTACAACATTAGAGGGATAATTAACTGTCATCAAAAAACCTTTATAGAAGTCCAATACATTAACTTGCTGGTTGTTCTTTTTCTGCTACAAACATAATGCGGAGTTCACTTCCTAGTCATATACATAGAAGTAACATAACTTAATATAGTGCCCGTTCCAGCTAATGGCCATGAATGGACTGAGAAAAATCCCAGCACTTGTAGGAATGCATACTATATTTCCCCGGCATACAGAGGTAATCTACATATCCCTCCTCTTTAGCAAGAAAAAAATTATAGAATCAGACCTGGCCAAAAGTTTCTGTCAGTTTAGCTTTTTGTGCCTCACTGATATTGGCTCCCAGGTGGTGGGCAGTGGTAGGTTTTTCTAAGATGACTGTGAGAAATAAAGAAATCCTGTGTTCACCATCCTAACCTACAGAAGGGCCATCTTCCCACTTAGTGACAGACCTCTGTTCTGTTTGCAAAAGCTCATAGATTAGTCCTCCAAGAGGATCCTTCTTTATCCCTCCGTCAATGCATATGATTCCCCAGGCCTCACTATTGGAAACCATTACTCAGAAATCACCTTGGATGAAGAGCAAGTGGAATGAAACCTTTGGTTAATAGAAGTTGTTGGTTTTTTCAATACAATGAAATAATGAAATGAAAGAAAGTGATATAAACTGTATGGACTTTAGTTCTCTCATCTGTGAAGTATTAGAAAAAAATAAACATCATGGTTCCTAGTGAGTCTGAGGTTGAGATTTTGTTGAGACATGTGTTTGCATGGCTAAAACCAGAACAGTGAAGGAAGAACATAGAAAGAAGGGCAAAGAAAAGACCTAGGGAGAAAGGACAAAGTTACTGGGACTAAATATCATTTCGTAAAAATTTTTAAACTTATTTTTTTATATATACAAGGCAGTTCTGTGGTGAAGGGGGAGGAATCAATGTTTTCTATCCATGTATCATTTTATATTAGCCTCATGGGATATTTTATCATATGGCATCAGTCTTTTCCATTAATTGACCACTCAGCTGTGTTCCCTAAGACTTTCTCCTACAACTTAGCTCAGTTTCACTTGATTTCAGTGATATGCTGATGGCTCTTACAGCCACTCCAACCAATGGCCCACACGTGCCCACCATAAAATTTTTTGGTCTCATAGATTGAGAACTGCTTAACTTTTTTACAACTTTCTTATAACTTCATTCAATTTTTCTATTTTGAGATCACTCTAAACAGATTCAAACCTAGATAATACATTTTTTAAAAAAATCTCTTGTTTCCTTCTAGCTTTCCTCCATCAATAACATTGCTGGCTTAGATTCTTAAATGTTCTATCAAATTTCTTCTAACTGCTTATAAATTTTGCATGTTCCTGCTGCATACTAATTTTCAATATCTGATATTATTTGTTTTAGTTTCTCCATAGTTTTCCTGACTCATAAGTTACATTGAGTCACCCAAGTTCACTTGGATTTCTAGCTACAAATACTGGCTTCCAACAATTCTCCCACTATATGTAATCATTCTATATTTCAAAACACTTAGTAAAAATGAAATGAATGGACATAAAGCATTAATGTGGCATCTTCCTGATAACTATAGCAAAAATAGCCACAATTTCTATGGGCGAGACTTACAGAAAAAAGTCACTATGTTAAACATTCTCATATTATAGTTTCTTATTAAATATTTCCTGAGTTTTCTTCATCTTATACCACATTCACAATGACTCTTTAAAGAATTGAAATCTTGCATTTTTATTACCTCTTTTTTGCATTTAGCAAAAGATTACAGAGCAGATATTGTTTGACACTGAATTTCTGTTAACATGTCCTCCACTGGAGCATAGTTGTACACATTGTTTCAGAACTAACATAATGGGGAATATTTTCAAAGAGGGCTGTGTTTCAAGCCAGATGGTTTATCTGCCGAAACAATTCTCCCAATAGAGAGATAGTGGCTGCACAGTTGCAGTAGTGTTCATAAGCCTAGTGCAGTAGATTCATTTGGCACCCACATCTTGGAGTCAAACAAAAGTGTAGTTTGTGTGAATCTCAGACTCAGACGTTCATAAGTGAAAAGGAGTTTTCTGCAACTGCACATTGTGCGTTATTGTAAAGGCAGTAGTGTGTTTATATCAGAAACACAACATGCATATATGATATGATTTTTAAATACATGTTAATAGTTTCACCCATATAATGCAAGGGGACAATAGTAGAACGATTGTTTCAGAGATTATCACAGTCTGATCCAAAGAGAACCAAGTTGCCACACTTGTGTTGAAAGCAAATATATTACCACAACTCAGGTCCACTATGTCTATTAAAATTTGAAAATGGAAGACTAGACATGTATGATATCTTGAGATTTAGGCAAAGACAACTTTTTACCTAATAAACATTCAGGAGTTACAGAAAGTGTTCTATAAATGTTTCAATTAATAGTTCTTTCCATCTTCTCGTAAAAAAACACTCTTGATTTAAAGTCTCTTGATTTTCACCACCTGGCTTATCTCAGCATAATATTCTCCAGTTC
Source organism: Glossophaga mutica (assembly GCA_039655065.1). Classification (NCBI taxonomy): domain Eukaryota; kingdom Metazoa; phylum Chordata; class Mammalia; order Chiroptera; family Phyllostomidae; genus Glossophaga; species Glossophaga mutica. The sequence goes on from CM077306.1 coordinate 75,768,663, forward strand.
CATCCATGCTGTCACAAAAGGTAGACGTTCCTTCTTTTTTCTGCTGCGTAGTATTCTATCGTGTAAATGTACCATAGTTTTTTGATCCACTCATTTACTGATGATCCACTCATTTTCCAGCACTTGCAAATAACACCAAATAAGCCAGTCAGTGAACGACAAATACCATATGATCTCACCTATAGGAGGAATCTAATGAACAAAATAAAGTGATGAACAAAATAAATCCACAGGCATGACTGAAAGTGACAGAGAGGAGGGTAGAGGGGGATCATGATGGAAAGAAGGGGAAGGGACTAGTCAAAGAATATCTATGAATAACCCGTGGTCATGGACAACAATGTGAGAATTGACTGTGGGAGCAGGGGGTAGGATGGGAGGAGGAAGGAAAGGGGAGAAATTGGGGCAACTGTCATAGAATAACAATAACAAATGATTTAATAAAAAATAAAATAAAATCCTGTTATTTTCCAAGGGTCCCTTAAGAAAAGCCTTGGTGGCTTTATAGTATCGACTTTCCTACCCAACAATGATCTTCAGAGGTGTTGGTATGCACACTCTCACCCTCCTTTGTCATAGGAACAGTCTCCTCCCTGTATACTAATGCTACCCACATTTTAAAAATAAAACAAAAGAGTTAGAGGATTCCAAGAGGGGGTTACCGTGCTCTGAAACGTCTCAGGCATGTAGAGGGATGGGAAAATCCCTGAGATTCCAGAGATTAAAAAAATAGCACATGGGAGGTTCTAAATAAAGAAATTCTTGGGCATGCTAGGGAAGTTGGCATGAGCCTCGCAGCTCCTTCGCTCAGAGACTGCTTTTGCTTGTGTTAGCTAGCAAGTGGGTGCGAGAATGTTTGTGAACGCATGTGCCCTTTTATGTTTGAAGGACTCGAGGAAGACTGGAGACATTTTATTTTCATGGAGAATAAGATTTTTTTAAATATACTATTTTCCTCTGAATCATTTTTATCCCAAATATATTTTATATCTTAGTAAATTTGTAACAACAAACTGTGTTATCCACTTCAAAACTTAAGGATAAAAGAAGAAAGGTGTTTTGTTTTGTTTTCAGCAAAACGGTGAAAACAAAACTAGAACTCAACAAAGTGAGGTAACACTGTCTTCATACACAAAATGCACATACACAATTTGTGTCCCATAATAACTCTACACTAAGAGGAGAAAAAATAAAGGTAATTAGTACAAGCTTAACTACCCTGAAATTAACAGGTTCACTAGAAAACCCCAGGACACTGTAAATATTAACATATTAGCTGTTAGGGCCCCCAAGTATGATAAATCCAGATCAGAAAATTTTACTCCAAATGAATGTGTATGTTAAATTCAAACAAATATTAGAGGCACATGCCAAGATGAAAATCTTTACGTGACTGTCTCCAGAACATACTGTTAAATGAATACCTGTGGGCAAATAAAAATGAAAAATATAAACACCTGCTAATTACCTGCATCACTTTGGAGGCTGCCCAAGGAACGTTAATAAGTTATTTCTTCCTCAGTCTTGTACAGTCATTATCTTGATCTTTGTGAGTGAGGATTTGTTGGCATGACATTTAATGCAAGCATTAAATACTGGAAGAATTGTGGGTTTTTTTTTTTTTAAATAAGTGATTGCTTTGGGGAATTTCTTATTCTTCTTCCTTTCTTTTCCATTTTCATTTCAGAAATATTGTCATTTACTAGCAGGCAGCTCGTAGAGTATTGTGATCTATGTTATACTGACTTCATTGCCTTTGTAACAGAGCTTTTGTAAATATTTGGTAACGGATCTAATATTATATGTTTTAAAACAAAGAAAACGTCCTAGCAGGTCAGGTGCTTCCAGTGTCTATGGATAGTTAATGCCACAAATCTTTAACTACTCCCACATCTCAAATGCCAGGAAAACTGCCGATTGCTTCAGCACATCATTGGAGTGGTTTCCTTGTGTGCTCTGGATATTTCTTATCACTTTAAATGACTCTACCAAGCAGAAACAAGAGTGTATATTTTCCTTACTTTTTGTTAGTGTCATCAAAATTACATATATGAAATCTAGGACAGAGGGGAAAAAAATCTCTGATGGACAAGTTGAATCCAATTCAAATATTTGTAGCATCAACACAGCAACTGGGTATTTCCAGAAAGTGAGCCATTGAATTATTCATGAGACAAAAGTTAAGTCAATACATCTCTATCTTAACCAGATCCTTTATAATAGTTTTCATGGTATAAAATATGCAGGACAATTAAGATCTATAAATATTATATGTAAACAGATAAGAAAGATAGGTAACATGGCAAATCAGTGCATTTGCAATGTAATTGTCTTGATACGCTAACTTTTAAAATTTTTTAAATTGATATATTTAAATCCAAGTACTTTGTACAGGGATGTTGTGAAGTTTGAAGAATGTTCAGGGAATCAGGACACAGACAAAAGCAAGGAAATTCATTATTTTTTTAGAGTAGCTACAAGAGTCCAGTGGAACCATTTCCTCCTCTCCATTTTATCAACTTCTAGTTACACTGATTTTCAAAGAAAGAACTCTAGCGTTATTCACACAAAGAGAGTAGTTGCATGATCCCTTCAGTATATATTTTTCTCTCCGAACTATAACCCAAGTTATCACAAAGTTAAAAGGTAAACTTCCATAAATAGAAAAAATACAGAGCTGCCTAATTCCTTACTGTTGGAGTGATGGTTGAAAAGCACTAGTGAGCGCTCTACATGGGCTTTGTGGGTCCCCACATCACCAACTACCACCAATAAAAGAAAATAAAAACACCAAATTCTCTTGCCTGCATCGAACCTATGATACCCTTCCTACATCATAATTCTAGAACCAGCTTTGTTTCCAAAAGAACTGTCCCCATGTTGTGCCAGATTGCCAGGATCTTTCGGCTCAGGATTCTGAGATTCTGATAACCTTGCACTCTCCAAGCATGCAAAACTACAGCCACAGAGACCTGAGCCATGTCTCCATGTGGGCTGAAGTTTCCAGGTGGCTCTGTGTGTTATGATTGTGCCTGGCCTCAAAATAAAAGCAAATTGACAATCCCTTACCTCCTCCAAGCCAGTGCCAATTTTTAAATAAAATGTCTAGTGGTGATTTATTGCCAGTGCGAACTGCCAGACTGGCAGCCCCATTTACCTACTAAGCAGACAAATCAGTAAAAGCTATGTCAACCTTGCCCGGTTTCCCAAGTATGTTGTGGAAAGCATTCCAAATCTCATATTTATTTGGCTACCAGATTTCTTATTCCTGTGTATTACTAAACAAAACATGTAGCTGACCTTGATGACTTCAGAAAGTGGTCATTCTTCCCTTGAGGACTTCCTGAGATCATCCAAACTCATTTTCCATGGATGACACACACTTCCATTCAGATAAGAATTGTTGACCACTAATCACCTGGCTTGAATACCAGACAGGGCTGCAGAACTGAAAGAATTTCTGTCCTGAGTCTAATACCATCTCAGAGGCATGTTTCCTCCCACTTCCCCAGGGGCCAAGCACCTGCCTTGGCGATCTCAAGAGACTTCTTCCCTGTTCCTCTCCAGCCTATAAATAACTGCACCTGTTGGCCAAGGTATAATTTTTTTAAATGTTGATTTAGGTCTTTGTGGCTCTATCATTTCTACTGTCCCCTATCAAGTTGATCTACTGTTGCCAGAATAAATTGTATGAGGTTTTTGCATTGCTCTGATCAAAAGGCACTTCTTCCTATTCAGGAGTAGCAGTTCAAAGAAGACTGCTACATATAATGTATTTTAAGAAGAAGGGGGGAAAACAGAGGCATCAATTCCTAGTTCTTTAAGATTACACACAGGCTGCTCTGACGAATGAAACCTTTTCCAACCTTATTTAAGCGACCCAGAATGACTAGTTATCATGTCAATGAGAAGAAATCTTTTATGTCTCATCTTGATGTCTCTGTGTCATTGTACACAAAATGCAGAGCCGTCTATATTTCATTAACCATTTTCTTCATGTATTATTTAATAAACTGTTTAGAGCATGCCTAATTACAAACATTTATTATAGAATTCAACCCGAGACATGTGTGAGAATATGCTAAATTGTCTCCTACCTAGAGTTTTAATGAGAGTATAATACCTCCGGCCCATATGCTTCAAGAACGTTATCCTTAATTATGTAACATGGGTATTTTACTGATATCTGTTAACTGCTCCAGCAGCTGTGGTTTTCTGCTTTTTTGCACAGCTCTGGAGGAGCAGTGAGTTCAGTTTCCCCTTTTTGGGGGGTTGCAAAATCCATACCCCAAACAGGTGTGTGCAATCACGAACCGCAGTGATGAACCCAAACTGCTGCCTTTCTAAAAATTCCACCAGCCGGTGACACACGCTGGTCAAGGTTGCACAACTTTGTTTTCCACCGGTTATTTTGATGATTCATTCCCCCATGGGGAGGTGAATTTCAGCCATTGTTTCTTTGCTCCTTTTTCTGATAACTAGAGGAATCACTTCCTCATTTTGATAATTTCTCTCTCTCCCTCCTTTGCTCTTGTTCTTGCTGTCTCCTTGTTTCTTTTTCCGTCAATTGAATTCTGATCATTTGGAAGCTGCTGCCAGAAATGGCTGTTCTCATTTTTATGGACAAGGACTAAGAGAAGTGAAGCTAAAAGAAACACACTCGTTAAGCAGAACTCTTCAAGTTATTGCTTCATTGCTGAGAATCTACCTGGATATTATGTAACTATAAAGTTATCACTCCCTAAAAACAGAACTCAAAGCAGTAAGTATTGTCCACTTTCAAGTACACAAGTTGGTACTTGAAACCAACACTGATTCTATTGATTGCTTCAGAAATGTTTGTGGAATTGCCATTGGAACCTTCTTTCTATTGTTTTGAAAGTTAAATTGGCAAATTGCCTTCTTTAAAATGTGGATTTGATTTTTGCAAACATCCAAAGTTTATCCACAGCCACATCCGCTGATCAATTGATCTGGTCTTTTTTTAAATAAAAATAAATTTGATTATTAAATAATAAAGTGAACTCTTTTGAGGAATAAAAAATGAATCTAAAGAAAATTTCAAAGAAAAAAGGGCACAAAACATTTTGAACAATTGCAAATACCACTGATTTAAATGTAGATTACCCAATATGACTTCCCTGGAGAAGACAACATTCCTTTGTAAATTTTGTATGCTAAAATTATACAATATTATTTTGCCCTCGTATCTTGTTTTTTCTAGAAAATGAAACACTCAATTTATTTTTCCCTTTAAAAATAAAGTAAGGCTACTCTGTAGAAACTGTTTTCCTAATTAATGGCAATATCGAGATAGACACAAGAACACATCAACCCTTTTCACATTGCTGTGAATGTGTGGATTTTCTTGTTCTATAAAGCAGTGTGTCATAATGGTAAGAGCATGTCATGAAATGGGATCATTCAAATACAAAATCCTGAATTACTACTTGTTGTCTGTTACCTTGAGCAAGTGTGTAGATCTCAATGAGGTCTAGGGAAAAAAATGTACACTTTGCATGAGTATCATGAAAACAAGAACAACCTCAAGCAGAGTACCTGGCATACTACACATGCACAAAACATGGTGACTTTTGTGATATTAGGATCACACCAAGGATCCCCACTGGAGCATGAGCTCCTGGAGAGCGAGTATTATTTCTCAGCCCCGTTTGTTACTCAGCATCCAGTATAGTGTCTGGCACATAGTACGGCTTAATAATTGTTTATTGCACCAGGCTGAATACATGCTTCTAAATGTACCTAAAATTAAAAATAAAAAGTAGAAGATATTTTAAAAATTGCCCTGGGGCAACATGATTCAGTTTATTTTAAAATAGATGCCAGGTTCACTGGTAATCAGAAAATAATGTATATATTATTCTCTCTCTGTATGTATATATTTACATATGTATATATTTACATACATATATATATATATATATATATATATATATATATATAAAAACTTCTTGATCTGGCCTTTTCCTCTCCTAGTCAGTGTTTTAAGAAGTTTATTTTTTATCACTGCAAAGTAATCACAAACAAATTTTAAGCAGGTGACTCTAGCCAAGGCAGGTAGATTGAGTGGAAGTACAACAGAAGGCAGAGAGAGCTGCCAGAAGGGGCAATGGTGGGAGGAGAACTGTGGATCCAAAGAACACGAACCCACTACTTCTATAATTCTTGGTAGCTGCAGGGGTGTGGGCTCCATAAGGTTGGTGGAGCACTGAAACACAGTCACACTTCCCTAAACACAAAAAACACAGTGGGGCAAAATCTACTCTTCACCTGTCTCAGGCACAAGCCCAATGGTTGGCCCTCACAAATCAACCAGGCAAAATGATTCCCATATGTCCTGGGAACTTCGAAAGCAACTGCTATGCAGATAAATGAAAAAAAAATACCACTTAATCAACATTTTATCTTTCCCCATTTCTTCTTCTTTTCTCTATCCTCTGACAATAGAAATAAGAAGACTCTGAAAATAAAATAAGTCAAATATGAGACCATCTTAGGCTCAGCTGAAAATTGTACAAGCTGTCCCTTGTGAATTATAAGCAATTGCTATACCTACATAAAACAACAAAAGTACAACATACGTAGGTATCTTCAACTCTCTGACATTAATAACAATTCTTGAGCTGGTCACTCTTCAATATTACTAGTCTTGCTTCTTCTCAAGCACCTGCTTATGAAGACTTTGAACAATGCATTCAATTTGCACACAGGTACCCCCAATGAAAAAACTGTGCTTTGTCATGGCACTTGGAGGAGAAGTTAGATAATCATGTTTAGGAGAATTACAAAGAAGGAACAGAAACTTTGGACTTTTTTTTCTTAATCTTAGGTTGGAATCTCATGACCCAAGATTTTGCAAGTCCTGAAGGAAATTCAGCTCAGGCAACGAAAAGTCTTGTGATCCATTACCCTGCAATCTCTTAGTAATTAAACCCCTGATTCATAAAGGAAAATAATAGTGCCGAAATACGGAATCCGAGAATTAAGCAGCCAAGTAGAAATACACAGCCCAGCTCACCTGACACTTCATCATCCCCTATCCTCTAATCTCTCAGTTTGGAACCATCCTTCCGTAATAATATTTCTCATTGTGTATTTATATATGTCTGCCCTCCAGGCTGTGAGCTCCTTCACAGCCAGGGCCAAACCCGATACTGCCCTGTAGCCCCTACTCCTGACACAGAACTTGGCACAAACTGGATGGTTGGTATTTGTTAAATAAACAAAATTACAGCTAAATTGTGGTTTTTATAATGGGTATATCTATGAATAATAATGCATTCTGTAACTCAGTAACAAACACTACATGGTAAGCAAATATGACTATCTCTAAACATAGGAACAAGTAGCCAGACTCCCTTTTCTTTCTTTTTCCCCTGCCTATTTTGAGATTAGCCTCACCATTTCTCTCGCCACTTTTCTTCAGCCTAAATGCCACCCATTCATCAGTAGATGGCCATGGTTGGAGGCTTAAGAGTCAGAACTGTGTAAGAAATGGAGTAGAAACAGGGGAACCCCTGTAAGATCCCTCTGGCTAGCCTTAAAATTCTACTGCTCAAATAGCACCGTAGAGCTCCTAGTAAACAAATCTCTCTGAACTAAATATACTGCTCCTTTCACTGTCTACCTATCTTAATTAAGGGTGATTCCAGCCTTAGTTATTCAAACTAAAACCTTGGTGCATTCTTAATAGCTGTTTCTCATACCACATATATAATAAGTTGGGAAATCCTTTGGTCCTACCTTCAAAGTATGTCCATAATCCAACCATTTCTCATCACCTCCACTGCTACCACCTTGATCTAAGCCACCATTGCCTCTTGTGTGGATTGCTGACAAAATAGGTCTTAACACCTCCTCACTCACCTGCAGTTAGGTTTTAACAAGAGAGATAGAGTGACCCTCTTTAGTCATAAGTCATATCCTGTCATTCCTTTCATCTGAACCTACCCATGGCTTTAGATATTACCTAGAGGAAAAGCCAAAGTTCTTACTATGAACGATGAGACCCTATGCTACCTGCCTCTCCCCCACAACCCCCACCTATCACCTCTCTGAACTCTCTGATTACTTCCCTATCTCTCTGTTCCAGGCACCCTGGCCACAGCTCTGTTCCTAGAACAGAACAGACGCTGTCCTGCCATTGCACTAAATGTGCCCTTTGACTGAAATTAACACCCAGATGGCCAGATGACACACCCCTCATTTTCTTTTTGTCTAAACTGGATCTTTTCCATGAGGCCTTCCCTAGACAGCCTGTTTAAAACTTCACCATCCCTTCCTTATACCTTATATTTTTCTCTACTATGTTTTTATCTTTAGCAACTTTCACTACCTAATAAACCATGTATTTTCTTTATTTGTCCTAGTTATTGTCTATTACCCCCACCAGAATATATGTTCCATCACAGCAGGCATTTTTGCTTTTTTTTTTAAACTTCTGTGTCCCTAGAGCATAGAGTTTTTCCTGATAGGTGCCTGGTATTCAGTACATATTCATAAATGAATGAATAAATGAATGAATGAATATGCCTCCAGGCATTGGCTTCATTTACATGACCCATAGTCTTATCATTTATATTTGAATTTTTTTAATAAGGTGTCAAAATTGTAAATTTTGTAAGAAACAATGTTTCAAAATTTATATTTTTAGATGAATACATCTAAATGTATTCATCTAAATGTAAATGAAATACATCTAAAAAATAGGATATAACTGTCCTACTATAAAGTTGTGTACTAGTTTACCTAATAGAAGGAGCTCATCAGAATTTTTGACTTAGGTCATGAAAATGATTAAATGAGATAGCATCTCATGTAATGAGATAGCATTTAAAAGCATCTTTAGTAAAAACTAATAGGAAGCAAAAATTATCTTTACTTTCAAATGACAGAATCTATAACTAAAAGCACCCAGAGAATTGATTGAAAAATTTGTTCAAAAACTCAGAATTAAAAGTGGCTGGTTATATTAATTTAACAAATGTCATCATCATCACCAAGCCCTTATTATATGAAATGTCAAAGGGATGTATCTAAGAAAAAGAAGAAGATCAAAACTATGAACAGTAAAATGACAACAAACTCACAACTATCAACAACAGAACCTAAAAAACAAAACAAGAACAAACTAAGCAAACAACTAGAAGGAAATAGAATCACAGAAATGGAGATCACATGGAGGGTTATCAGCAAGGAGGGTTATCAGTGAGGGAACAGGTACAGGGAATAAGAAGCATAAATGATAGGTACAAAATACACAGTGGGAGGTTAAGAATAACATAGGAAATGGAGAATCCAAAGAACTCATATGAACGACCCATGGACATGTTTTAAGAGGGAGAGAGGGGCTGCGGGGGAGAGGGGCTTCAGGGCAGAGGGGAATACAGGGGAGGAAAAATGGGACAACTGATATAGCATAATCAAAAAAATATACTTCTTTTAAAAAATAAATAACATTCTTTTTACTAAAAAACAACCCATTAGAGAATATCAGAGGGGTAAGAGTTTTATTAACTATAGCAACAAAACAGATGAAACATTATAAAAAAATACTAAGACTTGTATAAAGCCTGCATGAACAAAATGCTAAAATGTCATTAAGAAAGGTAAAGTAACTTAATCAAAAAGACAATTCTTCATGAAATAACTCCAAAAAATTTATTTAAGTCCTGTCAAAATTCAGGATACCAATCTAGGCACTGGAGATACAACAGTGAATGAAGATTCCTGTCCTTACAGTGTCTCAAGGGCACTGAGAGGTCAATCTGTCCAAAACCAAACTCATAATGCACTTTCCCCAAACTCCATCCTATCCCAATGACTCCCATAGCTAAAAATGACACCACCAAGTCTGTAAACCATGAACCTGGCATCGTCATTGACACCACTTTTTTTCTTACTATCTAAATCAAAGCCATCAATAGGTTTGATTGATTTTCTCTACTAAAATTTCTTGAACATTTCACCAACAATACTTGAACCTCTACCAGCATTGTCTCTCTCTGGACAATGAGGTTCCCAGCACTATATGACCTGTCTTCAATTAGGTCTCCTAAGGACACAAATGAGATATTTGTTTGTATAATTCAATGATTTTTGGTCTCTTCTGCAAACTATATGCTCTATGAGAATGTACACAATACCTCTTTTGGTTCTCATATATTTCTAGCACTCAGCACAGGATCTGGCGTATAGTAGATGCTCAATAAATAATTGTTGTATATAATACTGCCCTTAGATCTGACTAAGATGGGCGTTTGCCACAATCCTGTTCTCTAGAGTCTCCTTCCACACACACACACTGTCACGCCAAGGGAAATGAAGAACATCTGGATTGGGTTGATGTAGACACTGGAAAGGAACTCTGCTTCAAATGGGCAGCAAATGCACAATTAGGTAGGAGAAAAGACAGTCATGTCAAATCCTCCTCACCAACAAATAAGAAAGATTCTTACAAAACAAGTATCTATCATCCTTCTTGCTCTTTTTATATTCCAATTCATAGCCCTGGAAGTCCTAAACCAACACAGTGTTTAACATGAGAATTTTTCACATGTCAGAATAGCAGTTTAAACCAGCTCAAAGTTGATGCAAGTATAGGGAAGCAAGCACTCTTTACTATTGCTGGGACTATATGGCACTAAAATTTCATAAAGTATTTTGAAATATATATCAAAATTTAAAGTCTCATACCCTGGAGCAGCAAGATACCCCAGTAGTTATCAGCACAAGTTGTGGATCCAGAAATAATTGAGTCATATTGTGATTCTGTCACTTCTTTGCTATGTGATTTGATGCAAGTTTCTTAACCTCGATATACCTCAGTTTCCTCCTCTGTAAGAAAATGATAATAACAGTACCTACCTCATACCTACTAACATTTTGAAGATTAAAAGGGATACTGCTTATAAAATGCTTAGCAGAAAGCCTGGCTCATAGGAATAACTCTATCTGTATCTGTATATCTATATATATGTAATATCTGTATACATAAATAAAATAGAAAATTTCCAAAAATGATACCCACTGTTAAAAATGGCTATATTTGGGATAGGTGAATTAGGGGAAGGATTTTGTTAATCACTTTATATTTTTTATACTGTTGGGACTTTTTATTTATTGTGCATGTATCATTTTATTTAAAAAATTAAATTCATTTTTTAAAATATTTGCAGTTTTAGTCTTTGAAATTATTAATGTTCACCAATTCCAAGACATGTCCTTCTTTGGCATGTGGAAAGACTTCCCACTCTCCCTTGCTGGCTGTTTGAAGCCATGTGATTACTTCTGGCCAATGAATTGTGAGTGATTGTGACGTGCATCACCTCTGGAATGAGGGCGTTAAAGTTTGGTATTCCAGACTCTATCTTTCTGTGCACTGGCAACCCTGGAAGACATGGTGGTGGTGTTGTGGCTATCTGATAAAACAGCACAATTCTTTAACACACATTAAGAAATGCTATACTCTTTTTCCTTTTAGACTGTCCATTTGTTAAGGGTTTAGTGGAGTGTGCTGTACCATAAAAGGGTTCCAATATAATATATTTATTCATGGTACTCTTCATTATTTCCCTCCCTCATTGCCAGACATGAAACTACAAATTGTAGTGTAAAACATTCAAATTTTGAAAAGTATTGTACCTGCCATCTTTGAAAATAGATAAGAAATAAAAGAAAAGTAGCTAGCCAAAGAACATTTTTGGAATTCAGTTGCATTTATGTTGTAGTGTACTAAACTGCCAACCTCCAAATGCATCATGCATTCAATAAGCAAGTTTCAAATATCTATTTGTACCACAAACTTGAAAAATGGAAATAACTAAAACTCAAAACCAAATCTCTCCAAATCCATACCTAATTGGAAAGGAATGCTTGGAAACAACCAATCAGAATATCAAAGCTGCTAATGACAGGCCTATGTATGGTATTTTGGCTAAATGGTGCAGCTAGTGGCCATTTATTCCTGGTGATCCAGGAAACTTTTAAGAGGAGATTCTGTTTGAGGAGAATTTAGGTAATTGGGCTAATAAATTCAGTTTTAGAGTTCAAACATGTTCCAAATGAAGGTGTTTAAAGTAAATTCATGATAACTTCTTCCCTTTGTTTGTTGACTACAATAAAATGAATGCTTTTGTGCTATGTTTGTATGTATTTTCTCATAAGAATTTATTTCTATTTAATTTGGCTCTACCCAAAGTCAAATGTAAGTCTTTGTACTGCTATTTGAATTACTTGAGGACTTCTCATTAGGGATTGGTAAATAGTGGTTTTATGATTTAAATACATGAAATTCAGTGCAAAATCAGATTTATGGCAGTCTAGTAATTTAATTGAAAGCCATGGCCACAGCTCACAAAGCCAGAGGTGTGCTCAAATTGCATATTGAGCAGTGGACGGTGGAGTGATGCTTACTCAGCATGTTGCATTCTTATCATGTTTCACCAGTGAAGGTGTAGATAGAAAAGCTGCAGGTTAGAATAACACAACAAAATAAGATATAAATTACACGAAACCTGATATTCAACAGGCATTTTATCTTCCATTACATCTTAAAGCCTTCTTCATCAACTGATCTCAGAATGAACAACTGCACCCTAAGACCACAAATCTGTAATTTATATTTTGTGTGAGACACAAAACTTGGTAGATAGAAACTGAAATTTTTTAAGTATATGTAAATTTCTAGTAAATGTTATGCAATCCATAAATAACTAATCTGTGTCCACTTTGTTGAACTATTTATTCTGGGGTAGTTCTTAATCTGGTAAATATAAATGTCACCACCAAATGTGAGTATCTATGTCAACATTTTCCAACATCATTGCAAGGACTAGCAAGTCAATATTTTTCCATGCCATCGCATTCCTGTCTGGTCACACTAATGTCATAGGTCAGTTCTTTATTCCTTCCCTACCTTATCTCATTCTCAGACTTCCATGATCTCCATAGAAAATATGAATGTTTACTGTCCAGAATTTTAATCTGAATTGTGATTTATATGTCTCAAAAACAGTACCTGACTTTTATTGTCCTCTCTTAGAAAATGTTTAACTCTTTCTTCAGATCTTGAAAATATTTATATCCTTTAACCCAGTAATTCTACTTCTTAAAATCCATCCTAAAAAAAAAAAAAAAATCAGACTTCTGGTCAAGATGGAGGCATAGACAGACATACTTTGTCTCCTCTCACAAATATAGAGAGAATTACAAATAACACCCAGAACTGCCTGAAAACTGAATGGTACAGAAGTCCATCAACCAAGGGTTTAAAGAAGCCACATTCATCCAGATGGGTAGCAGGGGCAGAGATGCAGAGACAGGAGGAGAAGGAGGAGGTATGGTGTGGCACACAGTGGCAGCAGCAATGGAACGATCGGTCCCACATTCACCAGTGGCGGATACCTTGGGAGTGAGCGATCCCAGCCCCAGGCCAGACCACACAACCCAGCGTTCTAGCACCAGGTAGATAAATCCCCATAACATCTGGCTGTAAACACCAGTGGGAGTTGGGGCAACAAAAGAAACTGCTGAATTTTCAGCAGATTCCACTTAAAGGGCCTGCACAGACTTAAAATGAATGTAAACCCACCCATTCTGGGATTAAGCACCAGGGGCCTCTCCAAACCCTCCTGCCACACAGAGTCACAAAGCAGTAATCAGGTTGCCCTGTTGTGGTGATTACCTAAGGCTCCACCCCACACAATGTACAGGTGCCTTTTCTACAATAGGCCACACTATTAAAACAGGGAGTGAAAGCACCTCTACCTAGTACACAGAAACAAACACAAGGAGGCTGCCAAATTGAACAGACAAAGAAATATGGCCCAAATGAAAGAACAGAATAAAACCTCAGAAAAAGAACTAAATGAAAGAGATAACCAACAAATCAGATGCAGAGTTCAACACTGGTGATCAGGGTGCTCAAAGAACTCACTGAGTACAGCAACAATATAAAGGAAGAAATGAAGGTTACACTAAGAGAAACTAACAAACAAAAATCTACAGAGAACCAACAGTGAAGGAAAGGAAGCCAGGATTCAAATCAGTGATTTGGAACACAAAGAAGAAATAAACTTTCAACCAGAACAGAAATAAGAATTTTTTAAAAATGAGGATAATATAAGGTGCCTCTGGGATACCTCCAAATGTACCAACATCCAAACCATAGGAATACCAGAAGGAGAAGAGGAAGACCAAGAAATTGAAAACTTATTTGAAAAAGTAATGAAAGAAAACTTCCCTAATTTGTGAATAAAATAGAGATACAAGTCCAGGAAACACAGAGAGTCCCAAACAAGATGAACCCAAAGAGGACCAAACCAAGACACATCATAATTCAAGTGCCAAAGATTAAGGATCAAAAGAGAATCTTAAAAGCAACAAGAGAAAAGCAGAGAGTTGCCTACAAAGTAGTTCCCATAAGACTATCAGCTGATTTCTCACAAGAAACTTTGCAGGTAAGAAGGGACAGGCAAGAAATATTCAAAGTGATGAAAAGCCAGGACCTACAACCTATATTACTCTATCCAGCAAAGCTATCATTTAGAATCAAAAGGCAGATAAAGTGTTTCCCAGACAATGTAAAGCTAAAGAAGTTCATCATCACCAAGCCATTAATACACGAAATGTTAAAAGGACTTATTTAAGAAAAAGAAGATCAAAACTATGAACATTAAAAGAGCAACAAATTCACAACTGTCAACCAAATATGAAAAAATAAACCCAGCAAACAACCAGAATAGGGACAGAATCATAGATTTGGAGATCATTTGGAGGGTTATCAGCTGGGAGGTGGGAGTAGAGAATGAGGGAAAAGGTACAGGGAATAAAAAGCATAAATGGTAGGTACAAAATAGACAGGGGGAGGTTAAGAATCATATGGATCATATGGGAAATGGAAAAGCCAAAGAATTTATACGCATGACCCATGGACATGAACTAAGGGGGCAGATTGCAGGAGGCAAGAGGGCTACCAGGCAAAGGGGGGCAAAGGGGGAAAATTGAGATAACTGTAATAGCATAATCAATAAAATATATTTTCAAAATACATCAAAATAGAGTCAGGATGCTCACTGAAGCATTATTTCTGAGTATGAAATATTGGAAATAAACTAAATATCCAACAAAATGGGACTGTAAAATAGAATATTATACAGTCTTAAAAAATGATGTTGCTGAAGATTGATAAATGATTAAGGAAATATTCACTGTGTGTTGTAAAATAGCAAAAATAGATTAAATTAAAAAATCTTACATACAATAAGATCTGAAGTTAATGAATATGTGTGCAAGGATGAACAAAAGGGAGTGTTACAGAGTGTGAACAAGTGTCATTTCTGGGCAATAAGAGTACAAACACTTTTAATTTTCTTATTCACTTGTTTCTAAATCCCTTCTAATTTTCTCAATAGACACATAATAAAAAACATAAAATATATACACATACACAGAATTTTACATCTTTCTCCAGGATTTAGTAAGTCTAATCATGAAATTCAATCATTTCTTCAGTAGAATGAAACAGCATCCATTAATAGTCAACCACTATTTAATACAGAAAGAAAAATTATCTTGGAAAACTCAAGGACTCATCCAGGTCAGAAAACAAGACTGTTACTCAAAACCCTGACACTAACACTGAAATGTGTTTACCCCACAACAAGGCAGTCAAGTGCTGACAGTTGGCTGCAAAGGCCACGTCAGTTCCTGCTGGTTCAGATCCTCTTTGGACTTGCTGTTCTAGACACATTTAACTTGATTTAAAAAAACACTGAATATGAACTCTCACCCTTTTAATGACATTTTGGCTTGTCTGGGTTAGGACAGGTGATGACGTGGAACCTCACAGGGCAGTTGACCCCTAAAATTAGAAGAGGACTGTGACTACACTTATAACAAAGATGTCCCTTCTAGACCTAAAGTTCATTGGTTCCTAGACTTCTAAATTTCATGAATTGGCCTATTGCAAGTAGAAATTAAAGGACCTACATAGCCTAAATCTTTATTCTGCTAACTTCCATTCTCACTATCACTTTAAAGAAGAAAGCACATTTACTTTTACATGAAAAATAAGTGCATGATCACAAAATAAAATACTGAGCTTTTCAAGAAAAATAATTTTTCAGCCTTACACCAAAACATATGTGTGCCACCACCAGGGAAAATGTTATCACCAAACAGAGGTGATCTTTGGATTGGTGTTTGGGACCTCCTGAGCCAGCTGATGCCTGGTGATTTCTCTGAGAGGCTTTTCCTCGAAGGCTAAGGTGGTTTCATAGTTTAACTGATGAATGTATTATAATAATATTATAATATTATAAATAAAAATGAGACAAGGCACAAAAAGTTATTCATGCCCCAGAATTGACATACTCCAGATAACAATCAAGTGTTTGCTTATTTGATAATCCATTTTAAAACTCTTTTGGAAGGCAAAAGGAGCGTCAGAGATCAATCTCTTCTAAGAACACTACTGTCCATCATTATGGAGTTGGGCTTTTTTCAATGTTAGCTATTAGAACTCATCACATAGTAAGCTCAGGTTTTTAGCTAGCCACTAGAATCCCCTTAGTCTTGCTGGAATCCTCTAGTCTAAATGCCAAAACCAAGATATACTTACTGTCCTAGGACACAAAAAGTCGAGGGACATGGCAGCAAGTTTATTTGAGGATTGATGCAGATACATTTTAACTCCACATGGCACAAAGCAACAAAATAACCATAAAAGATCTAAATTGCAATTCTAAATCTTACTTCTAACAGCAGCAAATTCTGCTCATCTGGGACAGGGGGAATCTTGTTTCCTGATTCCCCTCATTATTTCCAAAGCTGCTCAAATCATCCAAGAACATTTGCTAGCCAAGTCCTGGCTCATTTTTCAAAGCATAAACATGATGAAAATACAAACAAATGATTCACTTTTATTTGTTTCAAAATCACTGTGTAGTAGATTAAAGTCAATGAAAGTTTTAGCAAGAGCCAATGAGTAAAAATAAAGTAAAAATAGATTCATTGAAGAGGGTCGTTTTTAGCTAATAGGTTGTGGGTAATACTTGGAGAAAGTCAACATTCATAAACATGTTTTCTTCATAGTTTCTTAGTCCAAATTTGAAGGTAGTGGTTTCATTTATGAATATTTTAACAAATGAGAATAAATGCAACATTTTATTTGGATTACACCACTTAGACAATGGGGAAAATAGAGAAAGGCCAATAAATCTTAAAGAGTTAATTATTTATACAGAGAAAATTTACTTTGTATGTTGTGACTTGTTTTATTGGTATACTGCGGTTCAATTTAGATTAAGAAGCAGAAAGATTATTGTTCCCCAACAGAGAAGCATCATAAATAAATACAGAAGAGATTTTCTTTGTATTTGTGCCAAGCCACCTACAAATATTGAGAATAAAAGAAAAATATGTTTTCAAAATTCCTCCAGTTTAATGGCATTTAGTTATAGTTAGCACCAAAAATTTAGTGGTGGGGGCAATCAGGTCAGGCCCTTCACCTGGAGGTGGTGCCGGCTGCAGCACCAGCACCGTAATCACCCCATCTTCACAACAGTGTTTGCTGACTCCTGATTCAGTTTAGTTTACCTACAGCACTGTTCCAAATTTGTCATCCTTCTGTGGACGAGAACATTGTGTCATATAATGTGACACTCTGGTTATTGAAGAGACCTTTTGTAATCCGAACTATAGGTCTTTATTTACCGTTACTTGCCATGTTGAAGTTACAACCTCTGCTAACCTACCAGAAAAGTAAAATAATAAGAAGAAGAAACTCTAGAAAAAAAGTTTCTTTCCCTCACATAAAGAGGTTGGATGGATGGATGGGTGGATGGATAGATGGATGGATGATTGTTGGAAGAATTATGTATTCTTACAGTACAGATGTCAACCCCACAGTCCTTTGACAAATCCTAACAGATACAACTTTGTAACAATTTGGCTTGACCTAAGACAAGTTATAGAATAATGCCAGTTATAAAACAATGCTAGTTATAAGAATGTGCCACTTTTTTTGATGTTCTCTAAAATAGAAGTGGATTTCTTCAATCTAAAACCAAATTGGAGCCCTCATTGGTGTGGCTCGTTTGGTTGGAGCACCGTTCCATAGACCGAAAGGTCATAGGTTCGATTGTCAGTCAGGCACATACCCAGGTTGTGCGTTTTGGGCTTGATGCCCAGTCAGGGTGCATGCAAGAAAGGAACCAATTGATATTTTTTCTCACATTGATGTCTCTCTCTCACTTCTCTCTCTTAAAGCAATGAAAAAATGTTCTCAGGAAAGAATAAAAAATAAATTTTTAATTAAAAAATAAAACAAAATTGGACCTCCCAACTCACCACAGAGTTTACTCTATTCCTTGGGTCTTCCCTGAAGTATATTTGTTATTAAAACACCTATAAAATATTTCCCCCATTATTTACAAACCTCAACTCATTTCTTACTTTCCTTTCAGAATTATAAAAATAATAGCTACCACTTATTGATCCCTAAATATGTACCAGCCACTGTGTAATGGACTTTAGATATATGGTCTCATTTGATGGTAATGAAAATTCTATACATACATTTATTCATTCAACATGAATTTATTATGTACCTTTTATGTATCAGGTAATGTTCTAAGAACTTAGAAATTGCTCAATGACAAAAACAGACCAATATCTCTTCCCTTATAGAGCTTATATTTTAGTCACCTGGGTGAAGGAGTGAACAATAAACCAGTTTACTATTATAATAACCATCCTTACTTTGAAGATCAAGTAACTAATATTCAGAGAACTAAATAACTCTCCAAAGAATACGTTGACTGTAAAATGACAGATTTTAGGATTCAAATCCAGGAATCTAGCCCCAAAGCCTGTGTTTACCATCATTAGGTCATACTGCCTCCACTCTTGGAATTGAGTTAGAATATCATCAAGTTCTTAGAGTCTAGAGTAGACTGTCCAAGGTGTGGTATAACTTAACTGACTGCATGGCAGACGTTGTCAGATGCCAGTCATCTTCACAACCACTGAATAAAGCCAAATCTCTCAGTCCCTCTAACTGTGCTCCACAACCTTCAACTAAGATCGAAGGCAGCCTGGCAAACTTTACTTAATGTAGTTCCAGTCCAACCTTTTCCAGGCATAAGATAGGATTACATCCCTGGCTGGTGTGGCTCAGTGGAGTGCTGGCCTGCAAACCAAAGGGTCACCAGTTTGATTTTCAATCAGGGCACATGCCTGGGTTGCGTACCAGGTCCCCAGCAGGGGTGCGTGTGAGGCAACCACACATTGATGTTTCTATCCCTCTCTTTCTTTCTCCCTTCCCCTCTCTCTAAAAACAAACAAACAAACAAACAAATAAATAAATAAATAAAAGAGGATTATATTCCTCTCCCATCATTTTGTTATAAACATGTAGTAAGTTCTGCTCAATGTGTTTTGAATATAAGTGAACTTGTCACTTATATTCAAATGAGGGAATATTTAATTTCTAATTCACTACCCCTCAGAACTCTCTTTCCTCTTGCATTAAGCCTAGAAATGTTTAAGATGCCAGTGGCTCCTCTGCTGATCTGTGATGTATAAAGAGCAGGAGTAAGAATAAAACATTGTTCTTTAAGCCACTAGAAATGTGAAGATTTTTGTTACACAACACAACCTAGCTCGTCATTCTTTTACCTGGGCACAGGCAACTCCTAAATCTTTTTCTCTTAATTATGATGATGTACGAGTAAAGGTAATATAATAAAAGGGAAACAAACAAACAAGCAAAATACAACCAAAGACACTGAAATAGAGAACAGGCTGACAGAGACTAGAGAATAGTGACCAGAGCGGAGAGGGGAGGGAATTTCAGGGGAAATGGGAAAGGGTTTCAGGAACAAGTATAAAGGACACATGGACAAAAACAAGGGGGCGGGGTGGAAACAGGAGGGAGGTGGGGAGGGCTGGGGCAGGGCTGGGTGGGATGGGAGTAAAAGGCAGAAAACTACTTGAACAACAATTAAAAACAAAATAAATAAAAGGGAGCACTCCATTATCTAGAAAGTAACTATATGCTATCTGGTAGAAGATATTAGAGAATTTTGAGGAAAGGGAAAAACCCCAGCTCCAACCAGTTGGTTGAGCACCATTCTGCAAAGCGAAAGGTCACCCATTCGATTCCCAGTCAGGGAACGTGCCTGGGTCACTGTCCAATCACTGGTTGGGGCACGTGCAAGATGCAACCGATTGACATTTCCCTCTCACATCAATGTTTCTCTCCCTCTCTTTCTCCCTCCTTTCCCCTCTGTCTAAAAAAATAATAAAATATTTTCAAAAAGAAAGAAAACATTATGAGAAAAATATATCTTAAAAATACCAATAAGCAAGGAAAATGTATACAACAAAAAAATGAAGAGATTCTTCTCTATGCTCAAGCCAAGGAGGTATCACCATGCAGAATCTCAACCTTAAGTTGAATATTTAATTTATTCATTCATTTGTTTCTCTATATTTTTCTCATCAGTTGATCCCTTCCTCAATTAAAAGTAAACTCTTGGAAACCACAATATAAGTGTCTGACAAGTGCCTAAATGTCACCATCTTTTAATAAAATTAAAAAAAAAAATGACACTCAGATCTGATATTACTTCTTTAACACACAGAGCCAGAGAGAAAAGCCTTCAAGAACTGAGACACCACCTGCATGTACATCTTTCAAACGAAAAGTGAAAAAGGAACAAATGCGGTCTCATTACTTTCCATCAAGGGCAAGATCCTTACCACAACAATGCCTATTGCACCAGGTTATCAATCACAGAATCACATTGTAACTTCTGGAAAATACAGAATTATACACAGAGCAGAATCAAAAGACCACCACACGAGTTTGTATCACCTTCAGTGTTTCAGGTGTTATAGAAAAAAAATTATGTCATGAAAATACAGGAACTGAAATAATAAGGACAAAAGAAACTTGCCCTATTAAGATTTCCTAAACTGAAATTATTCTTATAGTTTGTTTTAGTTTATCTTTTTTACAATTCTTATTCTCATATTTTTAAAAGTAAGTTGCATTTGCACCTTTGTGACGTAAGTCGTCAGTTTCTGGCAGGATTGCATTAATACCTATTTCAAAATATTGGATTCAAACATGTTCATTAATCTAAATAGAAAAAAAGAGGAAGATTATATAATAGGCCCTGGTTTATAAAAACATAGGTACACAGCCATAGATGAGAATAACTGAAAGTACCTAGAAGCTGGTGTTTCCAAACCCATAGGAAAAGTATTCCATGTGTGTCAATTACAAGTGTCAACTACAAGTTACAGGTGTAATCCACATCCTTAAACTGTCATCCAATTATGATGCTGCCAAAGCACGTTCACAGTGAGGGTACCATGGACCAGGCAGCATCGACAAGGAAATACAGATTGATATTAACTGGTCTAAAGACAGAGCCTGGGCTAATGCGAGGAAGTATGGAAACCTTAAAATTCAATCAAGTTTGTTTTCATTATCAAAATTCATTTGATTTGATGTTTTTCTGTTCAAGTTCCTTAGATAAAAGCTCCAAGGTAGATCTGACCCTTCACACAAGTCATAACTCCTTACGCACACTTTTCCAATTAGCAAGAACAAGACTTAGTGGAATTATATCGATAAAATAATACCCAAAGATATACCTCATACACTTTACATGCTCACAAACCTGACTATTCCACAAAAGTAAACCATGTACTTGGGCTTGTTAAATATCACCTCCTGGATGCATAATGTAGTACTTATGTCATGCTCTGCTGATAGTTCTTGGCTAAAATAAAAAGTCAATTAAATATTTCTCTTCTGCAAATTAATATCGAAACTTAGTTTAGCTCACGTGAACAGAATATTAATTTGATGAAGTTTGTATATTCTCTACCTATGGGGCACAGTTACAGTCACGCTCTATAGTGCTGCCACAGAACAGTACTCTCCTTGGACATTTTTCTACATTGTTTCTGTTACATTCCCAGCATCAATCTAGAGACTCCTCACATACAATTAACATATATTTCTTAAACGAACTAATCAGTTTTCTTAGACTTCTATGCCATGCATGATAGATTAACCAATTAGAAATGAAGGAACATGTTTACTGTACACCTATTATGTGGGAGGCTCTTTAACACTTTACATGTTCTCTCACTTGACACAACACTATGGATGTTATGTCCATTATACAGATGAAGAAACCAAGGCTCAGAGAATATAGTAACTTGTGCAGAGTTGCCAGGTTATTAAATGACATATGCCACCTCAAATTCAGTTTTATCTGACTCCATAGTTTTATCTATGTTCTCCCCAATATAACCATCTAGCGTATTCTTACATAAAACTTATTTTCCCTTTTTCAAACCCTTGTCTACTCTGTACCAAGAGCGGATCTCATTGTAACAGGCCTATTTACACTGCACACACTTTCACATCAGGTTTTTCCCCCTGATTGGATACTCTCCTCCCTCCATAACATTGCAAACATTACCCTCCCTTCAAAAGTAATTTTCTACATGAAGTCTCACTTTCCCACCAGCCTATTCCTCTCTCAATGTGAATTGCATAATTTGGCTTCTGTGAACATAAATTAGTTTGGGATATTTCCTTTCTTGAATCATTTTCTAAGTAGACTATTATTTCAATCCCAGTCACATAAATTCTTGCATTTTAGTTTTCCTTGAATTCCCCAGTTCTTCTACTCCTCAGTGCTGATATGTCGTAAGTATAGCGCAAATGCTTCAGTGCTATTGAAACTGCTAATCTATGCCATGCTAATTATGTCTCCATCTTCATGAATGGTATCATTTGACTCCTTTATAATAAATTAGAAGATGATGTCATGCACAAAAATTGCACTGGACTGAGAGTCAAGAGACCTCAGTTGACATTTTAGGCAATAAACTAGTTGTGTCATTTGGGGAAGTAATACAGCTTTGGTGCATCTCAGTTTCTTCGTCTGTAAAAGAAAGAATTTGGATGACTGGATGCTACCTAAACAGAATGCTTATTCTTGTACATTTTAAACTGTGTTTCTAAAAGAAAAATTATCATGGTGGCTATGTACTTTTGTGGCCAGGCTTATCCAAGATTTTCTCCACCCACAGACAATGCTCCCTACGGTGTTTTCTACTCCATTGACAAAGTCCATCTGATGCAGAATGAAAAATATAGGCATTAATGAAAGATTTTTTTTCAAATTTTAGCCAGTTTTCCAAGGCAAACACCCATCAACCCATTCAGATATATTTAATACATCTGTTTCAGTAAATAAGATTTGTGAGCAAAAATCACAGTATTCTCTTTGAAACTTAAACTTCTGTCCATGCAGAATGTTTTATGAGTTAAATAATAGGTTCATGTGTAAGACTTGAGTCGAAGTCCACTCCATCTCACCAACCAAACTGTTTTTCCTTATACTGTAGGTTTTTTAGCTTTTACTTATGTCAACCACATGTATTTAAGGTGGGAGATGGATTCAAATTTTTAAAGGAGACTTCATCAAGTTTACTATTAATATAGGAAGTACCTATATTTCATGTAAGATCATGTGTAAGATCATGGAAGAGGTGAATCTTTAAATTCAAGCAGCGCAAACAATAACGATGAGAGGTATATTAATAACTAAAATGGTATACAGCATTTAGTGCAAGACATTTTTTCTTCATACTTGTTTCCCTTTGGTCATTGTCGCATTTACCCACCCATTCATCTGTCCAATATGAAGTTACTGAGCATCCATTATTGATTAGCAATTGATCCAGCTGTTCAGTTTCAATTTGTGATATTAGATGAGATGCAAAGAATGATTTTGTTTCTAGAACATGTTATATAAGTGCAAAAACTAAGCAACTTAAAGAAAGTTTAATTATAGAGGGAAAGCAGAAAACCCTTATATTTAAGTTATAGGGAAAAAAGTCCCCCAAAGTCCTTTAAAAGGAAGAAAAAGTACTAAGAGTAGTAGGTGTTGGCCTAATCTGCACAGGAAAGGAAAATCATGGTTAATATATTGGGTAAAGTCATGTTCTCAGGAATGACTGAAAAACACTACAGATCACTTTTACTTGTATACTCTACTTGAAAGAAATAACTATAGTTGCTAGGTTCATTGTATCTTATTTTTTACAGGTGAAATGTAAATTTTTCAATACAGTAGAGCTATTTTCCTATTCAATATTTATTTCATGCCAAATTACAACCAAATCTAACCCACTAGATTTATGTTTTTGCTATATTATCTCCTATGCTCTATCCAATATGGATATATTTTGGTACAAATGCACTTTACAACTAATAAATTATTCAATCATTAATAGATACTCTACTGAGATATCATTACCTTTCTTGATAAGCTCAATTAACCTGGCACTTTTTCTTCAGTGAGTCAAACAGTGCTAGAGATCTCTATAACACGGGGTTAAAAATGTATACATTACATCATGAAAATTAATGTCTTAGGTAAGCAAAGGTTTTATTTCTTTCCTTTGCTGTGGCATTTAGTCTCATAATCTTTCATATTTTCTAATACTTTAGATAAACAGTCTTCTTAATTAGTAAAAGCGAAAAGGATGCAAAAGCTCTAAAGCCCATAACAAGATATCTCAAAATATCCGTGCCTGGAAAAATGTACTTGCATGGTACATAGGACCCCCAAACAGTTCTAGGAAAAAAATGAGGCAAAAGTGAACTTTGAATATCTTGTAAATATGTTGGTTTATTTTTTCAGTTTACTTGTGAGGAGTTGTTGGTTTTGTCTTTGATTGAACTTAAAGCTAATGGCAGTTCATTTGCTTTGAATGCGTCCTGTATATCAAGCCTTTTACAGGTCACTTCACATAATTTAGCTAATTTTCTCTTTATAAGCATTGTACAGTGTACATAACATTAACATGTTATTTTATGGAAGAAAAGACTCAGAGAGGTTAAATTACTTTCAATGGGTGGCCCAGCGAGTGTGTGCTGGAAGGATGTCCAATTACCAGACCTGTGCTCTGAGGATCTGTTTTCTGACCTGCACACCTGGCTAATTGCCTCTCTTGGTTAGAGGAAAACACTGGAGAAAGCAGAACTATATGTTAGATCCCCATTTTTTCACTTTGCTCAATAAAAAGGAGAATTCTACTCCAGATGTACTACCAATATGTTCCATTTATCATTCAGGGAACCAGGTGAAAATGTCTGAATGGACCAATATAAAATTTTATCGCTAATAGTCACACACTTCATGTTGAATTCAGGACCAATGGTGCTCATTGTTTTCACAGAGGAGGAATAAGTGTGTTGGTCAAAATGCATGGTGTGCATTCTTATGGGGCTGCTTTCTGGGACATAGTAATTCTCATATAAATTATTTTATCATTTGGGTTTTTATTGTGTATTTTAATTACCACTTAACCCCCTTATACGTCCCCCCCGCCCCGTAATCACCACACTGTTGTCCATGTCCATGAGTCCTCCTTCCTTTTTGCTTAATCTCTCCACCCACAACCTCCCCCCTTGAATAGGTTTGATAAGAAATAGAAGTATCGACTTGCTGGGATCCAAAAAGTGTCAAGCTAATAATCATGTGATTATGTCCCCTCTCTAGGACTCCGGTTATGGGAAGTAAATAAATTTGTGACTTCCACCAAGTGGATTTTTTAAAAGAGGCACCATCCTATCAAATTATGTAAATAATTCAAAACTTCCCCTCATGTATCCCTCCCTGCTCTTTGTAAATCACCCAACAATTTGCAAAAAATAACCAAGGAAAATGTTTTGGGTGGGCTTTTGAAGATATTTTTGGCTAGAGTGGTGGAGGTTTAAAATACAAGCATGGGAGTGTCTGCCATTTAGAGAAATCACCTGCTCACACAGTTCCGTGGAGAAGAAGAATGTTTTAATGTGTGTGTCATTCAGGACAACATGTGGACTGCATTAAGGCAGGTTATAGCAGGTCATGCCACGTGACACCGCTGAGCCACATATAATCGCAAGCGATATAACTTGCTCTGTGCAACATATATTTACACAGGAGTAGGTTTTTTTCTCCTCAGAAAGAGTCAACAGCTGCTGTAGATAACAAAATGCCCACACTACCCCACACGGGGAGAGATTGGTGCTTTGATATGATCTAAATTATATGTAGGTAGTTTGGTACATCTATATTTAGGGCCATCTCTAAATATGAACAATAAGTGTTTAGGTACATATAACACATTCTCTAAGTGGTAAAAAACCTCATGTTTTTTTAATAGCCCATTGTGTAATTTAATAACTGGTGAATAAGAAGTATTTTAAAATATAGCCTTACAAATTAGACAGTAGAGACAATTTTTGGCTTAGACAAGCTGGCTTCTGAGCCAGTCGGCCAAATATTTAGTACTCTTATTTAGACTAAAGATAAAATACTGTGCAAGTACAGGCATTAAGAAGGCTCGGGAAAAAGAAAGCAGGCTTGAATTACGATAAAACAAGAAGTGGGAGAAAGTGAAGAGATGCATTGCTGAATATCATAACAGTTAATTTCCAAGAAAAATCAGGACATCTGGTATCACTGGCAAACATTATAGTCCTAAGAACAGTAAGCAGGTTGTTGAGCTTTTCTCATTGGAATAAGGTGCAACATTATAATTTGAATTACCTTGACTTTGGATACCACTTTGACCACAGAGTTAGCTTCTCACTTAAGCTTCCTAAGAATCCTCTGAGAAGGAAGAGAACAAATCTTTTCCAGTGAGCTCCCCCCGCACCTAGTGCTGGTCACTCTCACCATGACAGCACATGCCTGCCCAAGCAACACTTCCAGTGTCTTTGTGCTATAATTAACCATGTGTTAGCTTATAAATCTATTCAAAGTACAAAAGTCTTAAGAACACAGGACTGTTTTTTTTTTTCTTTTTTTTTAATCAGTATTTTTTAATTGTTGATATTGTACAGTTTTCTGTCTTTTACCCCGCCCCCAGCCCACCACCCCAGCCCTCCCAACCTTCCTCCCATTTCCACCCACCATAGTTTTTGTCCATGAGTCCTTTATACTTGTTGCTCTAAACCGTTCCCCTTTTCCCCTGAAATTCCCTCCCCTCCCCCTCTGGACACTGTCAGACTGTTCTCAAATTCAGTGTCTTTGTTTCTATTATGCTTGTTTGTTTGTTTTGTTGATTAGCTTCCTGTTAAAGGTGAGATCATATGGTATTTGTCTTTCACTGCCTGGCTTATTGCGCTTAGCATGATACTCTCCAATTCCTTCCATGCTGTTGCAAAGGGTAGGAGCTCCTTCTTTCTTTCTGCTGCATAGAATTCCATTGTGTAAATGTACCACAGTTTTTTGATCCATTCATTAACTGATGGGCACCTAGGTTGCTTCCAGCACTTGGCTATTGTAAATTGTGCTGCTATGAACATAGGGGTGCATAGATTCTTTTGGATTGGTGTTTCAGGGTTCTTAGGATATAATCCAAGCAGTGGAATTGCTGGGTCAAAAGGTATGTCCATTTTTAGTTTTCTTAGAAAATTCCATACTGTTTTCCATAGTGGGTGTACCAATCTGCAATCCCACCAACAGTGCACTAGGGTCCCCTTTTCTCCACAACCTCTCCAACACTTGCTGTTTGTTGCTTTGTTTATGAAGGCCATTCTGACTGGTGTCAAGTGGGATCTCATTGTAGTTTTAATTTGCATCTCTCTGATAGCTAGAGATATCGAGCATCTTTTCATGAGTCTCTGGATCCTCTGTATGTCCTCCTTGGAGAAGTGTCTGTTCAAAAGCTTTGCCCATTTTTTAATTGGGTTGCTTGTCTTCTTAGAGTAGAGTCTTGTAAGTTCTTTATATATTTTGGAGATTAATCCCTTGTCTGAGGTATCATTGTCAAATATGTTTTCCCATACAGTTGATTCTCTTTTTATTTTAATACTGTTTTCTTTAGCTGTGCAGAAGCCTTTTATTTTGATGAGATCCCATTTGTTTATTCTTTCCTTTATGTCCCTTGCTCTAGGGGACGTATCAGTGAAAATATTGCTGCGTGAAATATCCGAGATTTTCCTGCCTATATTATCCTCTAGAATTTTAATGGTGTCATGGCTTATATTTAAATCTTTTATCCACCTTGAATTTATTTTTGGAACACAGGACTGTTTTTACAATATCTCTTCTGTATTCATCAGTAAATATGAATCAGTTTTATTGAACTAACAACTATTGGGAAGTATAAAATCAAACTAAGTATCTTGTTAAAGAGGTAAGATTTATGCTTCGGAAACAAATTTTGGTCTAGGACAAATGTAATAGAGCTCTATTCTGTAGGGCACTGTCCAGGAGTGTTTCTTAGAAATAACTAACGTTTATTGACTTCTTAGTATGTGCTAAGCACATTACCTCAGCAAATTAATTTAATCCACATAAGAAAATTATAATAACAACAAGAAAAACATATGTTGGTTAAGAAATTTGACCAAATTCACATAGCCAGTTTAGGGCAGAACAAGAATTCAAACCCAGGGCCACATCTCACTACCAAACACCTTCCATTTCAATGTCCTTTCCTAACCTCACCCATGATGAGAATTTGCTCTCCGTACTCAAGCTAACTATGTTTTCCTTGGAACTCGAATTTAGTCCTCATGTTCTTGAAAGTGAGCATATTATATGTCAACAAATAAACTGAAAAGTTCTTATGGCCAAGGACTTTATAAATCATTTCCTTTTATACTTCACATGCCTACCTGTATGTTTGGCACAAAATTGGCAGATAATGTTTGCTGCATTTAAATGTGTTCTCACCCACATCTACTTAACCATTACTCCCTTCTTCTCCACTCAGCTCTGACAATAATCAGGGAGACAATCAGGGTTCTGAAAATAGAATGACTTACAAAAGACCTGAATTTTGGATCCAGCTTTGCCTCACATTAGTTGTATGACAACTGAGAAATTTGTTTTCTTATTCCCCTGAACTTTGTTTTCCTCATCTATAAAATTGGGATATATAAAATTTGTTTCACAAAGGCAAAATACTGTCCCATTTTCCTTTGGATCTTTTTGTATTCTACACAAATGGCAGGAAAATTTAACTTATACACTTTGAAGTATCTGTTATGAATATTAGTAAAATTTTCTGGATTCATGTACCATTTATTCTTTCATAAGGTGCCTCTTTTGTGCAGGTGCTTTTCTGGAGGATGGTTATACAACAGTGAGCAAAAATAGAGCAGTATCTGCTCTCACAGTATTCATAATTTAATGGCAGGCCAGATGTTACATCTGAATACCATTTTATTTTAACACTTTCATGATTAAAATATATTGACAATTTCAATGTGTATTGAGGGAACCTTCAAGAGTCAATTTAAAATCTATCAGATCTGTGATCCTAATCACTGAAATTTCTTATTAAATAACAAGAGCAAAAATTATCCAGGACACTGGAAGCATAGTTGTCCAGACATTTCTGAAATATTGCTTGTCATGAATAGAGCACTTGGGAATCCCAGGGACTTTCATAAAATCACAGAAATTTTTTTCATTGTGAAAGTGTGGTGCTCAAAGTATCCCTATTATAGGTACAGTATTGCCACTCAGGGCCTGTTTGTACAAGATGAACAATTGGACTAATGTAGACAACATGGCTTTGGTCACCTCCAATGCATTGTTTGAGATAAGGTGAAGGTAAAGAGAAACATCTCAACACTTACATGATAATAGTTTATATTATATTAAATATTCTGGAGGATTTAATTCCCAATAGTAAAAAGCTACATTATTATTTGCAGAAGTCATCATATAAATATGACATTTATAACAGTAAGTTTCTTAAACTTGGCATTATCTTAAAAATGCATTCATGTTGAAATACATCCTCATGCTGCAGGATTACACTTTTATTTACTTTTATTTCTCATAAAAAGATGTGACATATTTAATGTTAATAATTTTGTAGCAATCAATTAAAAGGAAGGTAAAGAATGGATTTTTCATAAGAAAGGAAGGAGTTATTGGCAATGGATTTCAACAAATTCCCTGGCTGGCTAAAGATATATCATGCTGGGCAATAGAGTAGATAAACCTCCCATGGCAAACTTTCAAGGACTCATCATCGATGGCTGTGTTCCCTGTTCTCTCTTGTCTTCTTTTAAAATGCCAGTCGTGTATGGAAGAGGTGCATGTTTCTTCTGCCAGTGTCTGCTCAAGCAGACAGTTTACTAATTTGTAGCTTGGTAAACCTTTCACTGCACTGAGCACCTTGAGGTTAGCACATCTCTAATCATTATTTGATAACAGAAATCTGCAAGCATCACATCCCTAGTAACAAGAACATTGTATCTTAGCAACCAGCCTTGATATTCAAACAATTTCATTAAAGCGTAGCACCTCTTAGCAGGTGGGTGAGTGCGGGTGTTGATAAACATTTATAACATGATCAGCCATTGTGTTTGCCAACATTGTAATCAGCATGACAAATTTATGAATTTGTTTACAAGCTCCTAGATAGCCAATCTATGTAGTTAAACTATATTTCAGACTGGTTAGGCGATCCAAACGCCAGGTACAAAATGGAGAGTTTCTTTTTTTTTTTTAAGTTTTATTTTAATTGTTGATCTTGTACAGTTTTCTGTCTTTTAATCCCACCCCAGCCCGCCACTCCAGCCCTCCCCACTTCCCTCCCATTTCCACCCCCCATAGTTTTTGTCCATGTGTCCTTTATACTTGTTCCTGTAAACCCTTCCCCTTTTCCCCTAAATTCCCTCCCCTCTCCCCTCTGGTGACTGTCAGCCTGCTCTCAATTTCAATGTCTTAGAGTTTCTTTAGAAATTTATCAATTTAAGAGATTGCCAAACTGTTTTTAGTACTGAGGCATCATTAATATTTTCATTGTGCTTTACCTTTCAAATAACAGTGTTAAGTTTAAATGTTTCAGGAGTAAAATCTAAGTGGGAACTTGAGCTACATTGAGATTCATAAGCATCATGTCATAAAGAAAGTGCAGCTGGACTGTTTCTCTCCGGTTGGACAGAGCTAGCTGATACACTTTTTGTGCCCAGTGATCTGTTCCATGAATGGCTAAAAGAAAACAAATGTGGTGAAACTCCCCTCTAAGAAAGAAGGAAACTTTTTAGTAAATAATTTACTACGAATTGTAAAATGTATTATAAATATATTTGTGCAGACATTCATTTAAGAAATGAATGATATGTGCCCATCATGAATTGGTCCAAACATGAATAGCCTTTTCTTATCTATTTATTTCATTCTAATAGTCCTCACTTACAGTATCTAGATTTGCATGGAATTTAATATTTCATTTTAGAGACATTTTTAATTTTTTCCTAGTGAATAAACAGGAAACAATGTATGTGTGCTTTTAAATCTCCACTAACCACACACTCTTCAAAATTGAAAAGGCTTCTAACCTGGAAAGTACTACCACAGCACATCTTTTTCTTAATTATATAACATAGCTCCTAATATTACTATAAGATCTCAAACCTGTGATTGTTCAAGCACTACCGAGCATAAAAGTTCACTAAAGCATGCACAGGCAAACAGGTAAAAGAAAAACAAGGACTTTTATACTTTCAGAAGCTTGAACCTTGAACCCATACCGAAGTTACAAGAGGGCCCCTGGGCTCCTCATCCCTGAACAAGCTATTAATCTACCTGAAATAGGTGAACTTCAGTGAAGCATTATCAAATAGGTAACAAGCTCCCTTTCAAATTAAAACCAGCCATGATGAAAAACAGGTTAGTTGACCTAGCTTGTTCACCATGAACCATGACATGGCAGTTAATAACTACCACCTGGATAACTCCAAGCTTCATCTAGAGTCACAATGTTGGAAAGATTGAAAGACAAAAATATAGTTATGGTCTGCAAGAGCAACAGCTCTATACTCAAATATTGTTCATGAAGTTCTCCAGAAAGAAAGAAAAAATAAAAACTTCCAAAGTTGTAGTAAGAGATCATTATCTGGGGATTATTGAAAACAACAAAAACTCTCTCAATTTGTGTGTATGACACCAGGTGGGCTGGCGGGGGGGGCAGTGTGAGGGAGGTGGGAAGGAGAGAATGAGGTACCATTTGCCTTATACATTAGATTAACTGTTCTACTTACCAATTTAACAGTTATTCTTCCTAATTCCTAGCAGTTTCCAATACCCCTTTCTTGTATTTTGGCCAAGTGTATAGAAATTATTTTACTCCAAGGGGAGAACATAAAGCTTCTGGTGTGGGATGGGAAAAAGATACAGTGACTAGAACAGAGACACGGTAGGAATCTGGGATTTACATTTTAGTCTAGTCTTTAAAGCTATTTATACAAACACTTTCAACCTGACAATTATTTATCAGCTCCTTATATTTATAATCTGACTTTTCTTGAAATTAGTAATTTATCATGAGAATTTTAAACTTTCTGCTTCTATATGTAGTTTGGAGAAAGAACCAGCGTTTTTGTGATTGTGTGTGCATGTGTGTGAGTGTGGGTATAAGTGAGTGTGGGTGTGAGTGAGAGTATGCTATAAGTTTGTTCTGCTTAATAAAGTCATCAGGTAATTCTACATCTAGTTTTTGAGAGAGTGTTATGAATATTCAGCGGCGCAGTGTTTGTTGGACCATTCAGATGGACATTTGTGGTCATTAAAACATTGGATTTCTAAAGATGTATAATAGAACATAATTAAAGCACCTGTTCCAGAAGTAAATTCCAGAATTGAGAAAGATTTTTCTATGTAGCATTTTGCCTTCAGAACAATGTAGACATTATGAAATATTTCTCATTAAACAAAAATTACAGATAAATGAACACATCATTCCCAATAACACCAGTTAGTGAAAACCATTTTGAGCTGCTTTTCCCTGCCTGTTCTTGACAGTTAAAAAACAAAAAAAGTTATATTGCACATTTTATCCACCTCAGAGAGGCAGCAACCACTAACATCAGGTACCCATGTTAAGGCAAAGCCTCAAGTTTTATATCACCAACATTGGATGGTATACATTCAGTACATGGAATTGATCTGTTATTACTGCAAATACATTTTTCATACTGCCTACTCAGACATAAAATTTCTGCCAAAATATTTTAGATTTAAAAGCATTGCCTATGTCCTTGATCATATTAAAATTTAGAAGGAGTCTGAGAAAGAAAACAGGAAAGAACTGTGATGTTACTAATGAATTCAGACACTGGCATGAACCAGTGTTGTTGTGTCCTGCAGAAGGAACACCTTCCATAATGAGCTGCTGAACAGCTTGCTGTTAGCAAATTGTAAGAACTGAAAATTCCACAGAGTTCACCGTGCTTGATATTTGTGTAGTACTTTTTATCTGAAGGTATCAAGGTGCAAGATAAATATTAACTCCCCGAGTCTGCCAGTTTTGCAGCGTTTAGATTTTGTAAACTCACAGTTTTAATCATAATTATTCCCTATTCCATTTTACTTCATTTCCCAGGACAAGAATAAGTTTTAATTATTCACACAAAGTTTGAATATAAATAAAAAGTTTCAAACTCCCATGAAACTTAAAGTTCTAAACCCCTCTTTCTCACTCAAATTGTATTCTCTTTTCTATATTGAAAATATCAAATTGGAGTCAAAAAAGGCTCGAATTATCTGTCATAATCAGGGAAAAGCTTATTTCTTGAGGAACTAAAACCTCATTATCAAATTTTTTAAATAATGTTTATTGAAATCATGTTTTGAATTGTTGCTCATTACAGTTGTCCCAATTTTTCCACTGTGTGTCCACCCCGAGCTCCCAAAGTCAATCCTGACTCTGTTGTCCATGTCCATGGGTCTTTTATTCATGTTCCTTAACTAGACCCTTCCCCTTCTTCCCTCCATTATCACCTTCACCCCTCCTTTCCAATCACTGTCAGTTTGTTCCTTATTTCTGTGTCTGTGGTTCTGTTTTGCTCGTTTGTTTTGTTGATTAGGTTCCACTTATAGGTGAGATCATACGGTATTCGTCTTTTACCACCTGGCTTATTTTGCTTAGCATAATACTCTCCAGTTCCATCCATGCTGTCCTGAAAGGTAGGAGTTGTTTGTTTCATTCTGCTGAGTAGTATTCCATTGTGTAATTGTACCATAGTTTTTTGATCCACTCATTTACGGATGGGCACTTACGCTGTTTCCAGCACTTGACTATTATATTTAACACTTCTATGAACATTGGGGTGCATAGGTTCTTTTGGATTGGTGTTTCAGGATTCTTAGGGTACAATCCCAGCAGTGGGATCACTGGATCAAAAGGCAGTTCCATGTTCAGTTTTTTGAGGAAATTCAGTAATGTTCTCCATGGTGGCTGCACCAGTCTGCATTCCCAACAACAGTGCAAAAGGGTTCCCTTTTCTCTGCATCCTTGCCAGAACTTGTTGTTTGCTGATTTGTTAATGATGGCCATTCTGACTAGTGTGAAGTGGTATCTCATTGTGGTTTTAATTTGCATCTCTCTGACAGCTAGTGATGCTGAGCATTCTTTCATATGTCCCTGGGCCCTCTGTATGTCCTCCTTGGAGAAGTGTCTCTTCAGGTCCTTTGCCCATTTTTTAATTGGATTGTTTGTCTTGGTGTTGAGCCATATGAGTTCTTTATAGGTTTTGGAGACCAAACCCTTGTCCAAAGTATCACTGGCAAATATGTTTTCCCATACGATTGGGTCCCTTTCTATTTTTCTGATGTTTTCTTTAGCTGTGCAGAAGTTTTCTAGTTTGATGTAGTCCCATTTGTTTATTCTTTCCTTTATAGGCCTTGCTCCAGGAAATATACAGGGGAAAATATTGCCGAATGGAATATCTGAGATTTTCCTGCCTACATTTTCCTCAAGGACTTTTATGGTGTTATGACTTATATTTAAGTCTTTTATCCATCTTGAGTTTATTTTTGTGTATGGTGTAAGTTGGTGATCTAATTTCATTTTATTGTATGTACCTGTCTAGATCTTCCAACGCCATTTGTTGAAGAGGCTATTTTTACTCCATTTTATGCTTCTACCCCCTTTGTCAAATATTAGCTGTCCATAGAGACATGGGTTTACTTCTGGACTCTCTATTCAGTTCCATTGATCTATGTGTCTCTTCTTTTGCCAGTACCAGACTGTCTTGATTACAGTCGCCTTATAATATAGTTTGATATCAGGTATTGTTATCTTTTTAAATTCTATCATAAACAATCTGATTTTTTAGGACAAAATAAACCAAAGACAAGTTTAACCTTTCTTATTATTCTAGGCTAACAATTTTCAACCTTTTTTATCTCATGGCACATATAAACCAATTCCCAAAATTCTGCAGCACACCAAAAATTACATTACATTTTTAGCCAATTTGACAAAAAAATAGGTATAATGTTGATTCATTCACACCACATGACTATTGTTATGTTGGCTGTTGTTATTTTTTAATTTGACAGTCTAAGGGGAAATAGGTCAGTACCTCTGACTAAACAGTTAGGGATTGCATGTTTTAAACATATTTGTGACACACCAGTTGAAAACGGCTGCTCTAGGCCATCACGTCTGATTAAAAAACATTGCAATACAGCTCTGACATATAGAGGGCTGTTTGCCCCCTAAGCAAATATTCCAAATTTATTTATTTTTTCATTCTTTTATCTGATTTTGTGGACTTAAAAAGTGTTTTCTACCTTTCTATAACCTGCTATGCTACTCTTAAAGCAATATCTACTCCTTTCCTCCTGTGCCTTCTAATATGTTAGCCAGGAAACCAGAAGCCTGAGCTAAAAGACTAAACTAGTCATGAGTGAGGATCTATGGCTGTTTGTCAATGAATAAGGTGCATGAGCTTCTTTATTTAGGATACACTTCTGAATATTTTTGATTCACATCTCTAAATAGGTGAGTTATTGCCATAGTGCAAAATACACGACTAAGACAAAAATCTATATCCCTACCATGGTAATTTTAACTAGTTAACTGGTAGGAAATACTGGTCATAGAATAATATGTTTAAAGTAAATTGAGGGATACTCAATAAATAAGATGATTTTGTCCGCTCCACCTTGCTTTCGTAATTCTAGTTTCTACTTCTAGAAGGTGATCATTCCAAAATCTAAATTCCCAACTGGGTTTCCTTTATATTCATGGATTATTGGGAACTGGGGGTCAGACCAACAAATATTATTTCACAATTTTTTTGGTTTGCATTTCCAAATTAGTTTGTCTCTATATTAGCAACAAGCACAATTGGGGTAGGCAAAAGTGAGAGAGAAAGAAAATTCACTACCAGAAAATATAGTAAATTCCAAAGATAAGATCCTACTGATATCTAGCAACATGTATGACACAGCCAGGGAAAAAAAGGGTGAAAATCTTAGAGAGAGAGGAAAAGTCCATGAGTAATGCTCACAATCACATACCTGAAATAACAATAGAGGCAACATTGGTCAGTAGGTTAAACCTCATAAGAGAATGAATAACGATGCCGAAATGTTCCTGCAGCAACCTGTTACTGATCATGGAGAGCACCTGGATCTCACTAAATACCTTCTCGGAAATGAAATTCTTAAGCAGTTTCCCAGATACACCATGTAGGCTTCATCATGAAAACTTTTTAGTCTAAACTAGAAATGTTTTTTGAATTTTCAAAACAAACTTTTACTCCCCCAGAACACCCATTCCTCCTAAATGCCTTAATGGTTTCCAAAGCGTAAATGGGAATTGCCTAGAGGATTGCTGGGATTATAGATTAGACTTTAGATTGTGGATTATACATAACAGTAATTCCCACAATGCATCATATAATCCTTCAGACATCAGTAGAGTTTGTAGATGAAAATACATATAAAAATACTGTGTGCCTTGCCTGGTGTGGCTCAGTGGATTGAGTGCCAGCCAGTGAACCAAAGGGTCGCTGGTTTGATTCCCAGCCAGGGCACATGCCTGGGTTGTGGGCCAGGTCCGTGGTGAAGGGTGCATGAGAGGCAACCACACATTGATGTTTCTCTCCCTCTCTTTTTCTCTCCTTCCCCCTCTCTCTAAAACTAAATGAATAAAATCATTTTAAAAAATATTGCATAACTTTACTCTCATAGGCTTCTAGATCATCAGTAGAAGACAACCATGGCCCATCAGGACTAGGACCTCACAGACTATAGCCACAACTCTAACTAAACAACTAGATTAATCACTACCTAAACCTTTGCTACTCAAAGTGTGGTCTGTGGATCCGCACCACTGACATCAGCTGGGTGCCTGTTAGAAACAAGGAATTTCAGGCCCCATTTCACATACTGAGTCAGTATCTGTACTTTAACAAGATCCCCACATGATTCTTATGAACATTAAAATTTGAAAAGCACAGAGCTAACAAATAAATATACAATATAGAATATGTTTCTATCTTCCATGTAATGTTCTAAAAGTTTATATACGTTTACTTAATGAATGCAAACAATAAACTCAAGAAGTAGGTATGGAGACCACAGTTTGATAGCTGTAGACAGTAACGTAATTTCACTAATATATGAGAGAAGTTAAAAATGGTATTTATGAGTGGAAACTGGTTTCCCTTCTGACATTCCCCTAATGGGCACACAATGGTTCTTTAGGCAATTTCTGTGGACAGCCGTGGTGACTGTGACATTCCTCCCCCATAACATTCTATTTTTGGTAAAGAAGCAATTGATAGAGGCATCAGGCCAGATGCTCATCCCAGAATTGTGGACACGTTTTTTGAAACTTTCAAGTTCTATGAAGAGCCAATGAATTTTCCATCTCAGTTTTTTTTTTTTCCTGTCAAGGTGTCTTACCTTGAAATTTAGGATCACCATAAGGGAAACCTATATTTTTCAATTAGTGTTAATATTCTTTAAAAAATTAATTTTGCATTACTGACCATACTGAATAAGTAGAAGGTGGAATTTCTTGTATGTTATTCCTGATAGAGATCCAAACTTGAAATAATTTCAAGAAGAAAATAAAAATAAACCTTGTGACTTCAGCATGAAGAAGGAAGGAAGGAAGGGAGGAAAGAAGGAAGGAAAGAAGGAAGGCAGAAGGGAAGGAAAGGAGACAGGGAGAGAAACATCAATGTGTGGTTGCTTCTCACATGCCCCCACTGGGGTCCTGGCCTACAACCCAAGCATGTGCTCTGACTGGGAATCAAACCAGCAACACTTTGATTCACAGGCCGACGCTCAGTCCACTGAGCCACACTAGCCAGGACATGTCACATCATTTTGATTAATAAACAACAAAAGATATAAACACTCAGCAATTTCCCCAGTTATCTTTAAGATACTATTTAGATAATATATAGATAATATTAGATAATATAGATAAACATTTTATGTATTGTTGTAAAGCAACCATGAGGTATATGTATAAAGATTTAATACAAAATATTTTCTATTTTTAGGTCTTATAGTAATCTTTAAATGAAGAGTTTTCTTCATGTGATAATAATTCCTAGAATTTGTGGCAAAAAAAAAAAATCTTCATTTTCATTTTGTCCCCATTTGAACTTTCAAACTAAATGCTAAGCATTAACCATGATTATTGCTGACATCTTTTTATCAGTGATCCCCTAAGGTTTTAATGCAAAACCCTGAAGACTACACTCAGGTTATCATTAAATTAGGAAGGCTGGTTTTCCTCTGTGTTTACTGACCGGAGCACATAGTTCTGAACTTCAAAGTGCATGCCTGGCTAAGCAGTCATGCTCAGTCTTCATAATTTATCTTTCTTTTATTGTCTTCCCTTTAATCCCAATGAATTCTTTGATTCTTACTTTCACATTAATATCCTTTACCTAGGAAAGTAAAAAAATGATAACACTTGTTTAAAATTAATTTTTTACTTTTCCCTCAGTGCAGTATATCTAAAGAAGCAAAACTTATTGAATCAAGTTTAATGACACAATAAATTCTACCTTTCTGACAATACTATGGTTTAATTCATCAGTGCACTAAGTTTTTGCCTTTAGCATCTGATAGGTCATTAGTCTGTATGCGATCCAGCAACCAGACTCCTCAGAGTCTAAACTCCATCCGCAAGCACCAAATCGGTCGTTTATGAAATATGACTAGTAGGTCAAGTTTCCTGAAAAAGAACAGAATTTGATGCTAGCACTCACTAAAGACTTCATTCATTCTAACTTATTAAACAACAGTTCTCCAAATGATGTGACTTCTACTTTTGATGTTTCTAGCCAGTAGGTCATGCAATGAAATCGGTTGCTATATGCCAATGGGCTTAACAAACATACTGTGTCATTGAGTTGAACATATTCTAATCATGTTTTACCCCAAGAATCTTTGTCTAATATCATGAGACAGTCTATGGAATCCATCAACCTTGACCAAAACAGGCAGATTACCGCACATCGGCCCCACATGTAAAATGCACTCTCTACTGGGCCACCTAATCCCTTTTGTTTGTGAGCATCTGCAATTGCTCAAAAATAGAGATAGAGATACTGTTAACATTTTTCCAAAATGTCCCATACGACTTGGTGAAACCATTTTTCTATCCTATTTTTCGTAGCTGAAACAACCAACTTACAAATTTTGCTGTAATTCTGTTATGGTGCTACATTCATTTAGTCATTCATTCAATGTTAGATACTGGGAATAAAGTTTGCAGTCCCTGTCAAAAGTAACACAGGCCATTTTTGAAAAGGTAGACAGATAGGTTCTATGGGCCTGCATCACCATAATAAACATCATCACCGTCCTATGTTTATAAAGGTTTATCACAAAACACACAAGACTAGATACTAAATATAATTGAGACCTGATGTTATGTCTGGGGAAACAGAAAGAAACTTCATACACCTCCCTCTAAAATGGGATTTTCAGTGTGTTATAAAAAGCATGTTGTTTCACTTCATCATAGTGTCATCATCCTAGAGGAACTTGGGAGAAGACTAGACCTGATTGTTGAACCAAACAACTTAGAAACTTAAAGGCCAGCATCTAAAACTGCTGTTCATTTGTGACCCTTATGAGCAGAGGAGTACGAAGGGCTATGGGAGCAGGAACAAAAGAGAGGGCTTGGATTCTGAACAAAAGGTGACTGTTGATGAGAGGGAGGAGAAAGAAAAACACGGAGTCTGAAAGAGAAGTGAGTAGAGATAGAAGCAGGAGGGCAGAGGAAGCAAGAAAGGAAGAGCAAAAGGAGAAGAGAAATTGAAGAGTGGGTGGGAGGAAGAACAAGTGAGAAGAGCATTAAACTACGGTACGTGTGCCTAAACCCATAAAATTAACATATTGAAAATAATTCAGTGTTTCCTTATAGAGAGAACAAGACGTTGGATCAAGTTGTAGGGCCTGGGACACGTGAAAGCCAAATACCCCACTGTGGTAGGCAGCGTCTAAAATGGCTCCTGCCTCCTAATATTCATATCCTTGTATAATCCCCTCCCACTGAGTCTGTGCTGGAACTTGTGACTCACTTCTAACCAACGGAACACAGCAAAAGTGAAGGGATGTTTATTCCAAGATTATTACCCAAAAGCTCTGGCTTCTGTCTTTCTGGTCCTTTCTTGCTCTCTCTTGTTTGCTCATTCTGAGGGATATCAGTTGTTACATTGTGAGGTGCCCTATGAGAAGGGCCATGTGACAAAAAACTGTGGGAGGCCTCCAGCCAACAACTACTGAGGAAATGGGGTCTTCAGCTCACCAGGAATGAAGCCTGCCAAGAACCAACTAAGTGATCTTAGAACCTAATCCTGCCTGAACCAATCTTTAGATGAGATCCACAACCCTGGCCAACAGGATGACTGTAGCTTTGAGAAGTCTTTGAGACAGAAGCACGTTAGGCAACCCTCAAATCCGGATCCACAAAAACTGTGAAATATAAATGTTTGTTGTCTTAAACTGCTAAGTTTTAGGATAATTTGTTAGACATCAGTATTTAAGTAATACACACATTTAATACAAATTTGACCATTTTGCTCAAGATTAACTCTAGGTTAGCAGGTGGATCACTAAGTTAGCCCTACCAGATTGAATAACCTAACTGTGAGGGCCCAGCCTATGATAAACATAAGAACCTGCTTTAAATTAACAAATCTTGCTCGTGTTTTCCAGTCACCTGGGTTTGAACACCAACCATGGCCCAGGTATTAATGAACTATGAGATAATGGCCAAGGCATTAAACCCCTCTGGGACACGATCTTCGCATGTAGAACATAGGGCTAATAATTATCCCTGCTCATCATGCCTGTCATGAGATTGACTTGAGGTCATGTAACTGAAACTCCTTAGGAAACTCTGAAGTTAGTCATAATGTAAGTACTTAGGAGGCTGCTGCAGCCTTACTCATGAGATTTCTCTGGGCTAATCGCATTTTAAATATTTGCAACTCTTTAAAAATTATTTCCTCTTTTTTATGAGGCAAAAGATATTATCTCATTACTTCTTAAGTTTTGCCACAACTGAAAATATCTCAAGTTTTCATTTTGTTTTCCAAATCTAAGGCCTTATTCTATCACCTGTCTTAAAACAGGCCATTTCTTGTTAACTGAAATTTTCAGTTAAAAATTCCAAGAATTTTCCCTTTAAAGGTGTACGGTTTCGGTGACTTTCCCTAAAAAACAGAGACTAAGATAGGCATTCTTATCTCCAATTGATTTTCTGTAGGAATGTTTGAGGGAGGAGAGGGGAAAGAAGAGGAGAACGCTGGGCAAGAATGCAGGCTCAGATGGAGACCAGCTTCTGTTGATCCCATGGAGAGGCTCTGGAGTATAAGCCACAAATTGAGGCATTATGTCCACTTTAAGGCAAAGAGGCTGGTCTTTACAAGCTTCCTCCCTTTCCAGCCTGTCACTGGGTCCAGGACAATTCTCCAAAGGAGAGGAGGCAGCTGTGAGTCTACTACCCACAGTCGAAGCAGCTGGGAAGCATGCACCAGCCACTGAAGGGATGTAGGCAGGGTACCAACAGCATCCATTACAGGGGGGGTGTGTGTGTGTATATATATATATCACATGCTGTCTCATTGCATTTTATCATCGTTTCTACAAACAGGTCCTAATGTGCTAAACAATTTCAGCATTTGGTCACTTTTACAACAGCCAAGTTAAATGAAATAGCAGAAAGACTAGCAGTATGGAAAAATAAAGATCCGTCTCTAATTAGAGTTGTACAACTCCACTAAAGTCAGATAACAAAAGAAAGTGGATCATTGGGAGACTTTTTTCCTTTGCTGAGATGAGGAGGGTAACTGGGAAGAAAGGGTTCCTGAACAAACTCTTCAAGTGGGAGAAGAATGAGGGGAGATGGAAGAGGAGAAGGGGGAGAGTGTGAAGAAGGTGAAGAAGTCATGAGCTCAGGTCCCTGAGAGAAACAGAGGCGACAGAAGTCCAAGCCAGTATCCTAGAGGAAAGGGTAGGGAAGGGCAGGGGAGAGGAAGAGAAGGAATGGTGATTTTTATTTCAAAGACGAGAATATATCTGAACAGTTTAGAACCATAACTGTCTCTCCTGCCCAAGCAGACCTGATGTTCCTGTCAAGTTTTCCTCTGTTTCTCAAATCTGACGTGGCCCACTTTTTTCCTTATAAATTGTTTACATTTGAAAAGTGCAATCATGAAACCGAAGATGGTAAAACTTCTGTTTATCCGATGGCTATTACTCACACTTCAGCTGAAGCTTCCTAAAATATTATTGTTCTTGGTTGCATGGGGAGGGGTAGTATTTATTGGAAAATGTATTTTGACATAAGTTGCCTAGAAAAAAGTCTGAAGCTTCAGAATTTATGAGAGCCTTTATAGAGGAACTAAAACAGAAATGTGAAGTCTGGGGTTTATACGCTCTACAGGCTGTACAGGATCCCAGCTCTCCCCGCCCCTAGAATGGATGTACGACATTGACAACACTACAGTGGCAATGCTATTTCAACCAGAATGCAGTCTCTTTCCATCATTCTCAAACATAGGTTACCACTTTTTAAAACTACTTCAGCTGAGGAATGTTTACGTATGATAAAACTAAAATGTAAACGTGGGTTTAAGGTGATTGCCCCACTTACTTTATATAACAAAATAACTGCTGCTTTTCAAACTTATATTGAAACAGTATGTTAGTTCTGTTCTGACAGTATATAAAGATACTGGCTTTCCTAGACACATAAGCAAAGTCTTTTTTATGAGCTCATAAAAGCTAGACATGAGAAAATTTAAGTAGTGGGTAATTCCTAGAACAGTATCTTTAGTTATTCAGCTAACATAGAGGGCAACCACAATTTATTCTTCTTAGATCTCTTCATCCCATTTTTTTAAATTCTTAGAAGGCAAAAGGTATTTAGAAAAGACCTACATACTTTTTTTTTATTATTATTGAACTATCAAAGACGTGCTCTCTTGTGGGACTCCCTTCACTTCTGAGTTCTATATATGTTCACCCACTTCAGAGAAGATGGTGAAATGAACCCAAAACGCCAACTTACTATTTGCATTATAAATAGAGGCACAAAAGGGTATTTTAAAACTTTTGGTTGATCTGGCATATCAAAGATTTCTTTCTAAGCTACTTCAGTGCCTGCATTGAAGTAAACTGAAAGCAATAGCTTAAAAGTAGCAAAGAAAAAAAAAAAGGGAAAAAGTCATAAAAATAACCCAGCTTATTTCCATGGAAATCTTCAGTTTACTCTCCACCCTGCCCCTCCCCCTCTAAATTACTTCTCTTTCTTACTCTCTATGCACAGGACTCAAATAAGGAAGAAATTTGGTATTTTTTAAATTCAAATGTTAAACTAGTTCTCATTGGAGTGCAATCCATTTTCCTTGCCTTGTTAGATTTGCACTCAAACTTCCAGCGGACCGCTTAACGGCCCTTTTTTATTATCTTGAGCTAATTACCAATACTCAGTTTTGACTCTACTCATGCATTTTGCAATGTCTTCCATTTTCCTCTACTTCATAAAGTACCAAACCAATCATTAGAGTGTTTACCTGACAGTCAGTATAAGTGATGCTAATAAAATCTCAGTAAGAAGTTCCCAGGTCTTAATCGCTACAGCTTTCCTAACTTCCACCTGGGCCTTCACAGACTCGTGGTTTTGTTTTCTGTTCTCAAAATGGAGGTGGGCCACCCTGAGACTCGCGGGAAAGTTGAACTGGGCTGAAGAGAAGTGGTATTTTAATTATAGCAAACAGCCACTGCACACCGGGGGACTCCTCCGTGGGCTCCCGCGGACTAAGCCAATCATAGCCCCAAGAAGGAGGTAAAGGTTGCCCTGCGGCCCTGGCAGTGCCTGGGGAACGAATTGCACTTCTCCTTTTCAGCATTATCTTGGGGCAGTTGAGCTGTAAAGGCTGAGAAATCATCATTGCTCAGAGGATTGAGAAATGTTAAATTCAGTGCACGGAATATGAAATCCTATTATCAAAACATTAGGGGGAAGGCAACTTTGACCACTACATTTTTAGAAGTAAAATATGTACTATTACTGAATTTGTTTAGTAAGTTATCTCTAAAAATGAAAAATGTATGCCC
Source organism: Glossophaga mutica (assembly GCA_039655065.1). Taxonomy (NCBI): domain Eukaryota; kingdom Metazoa; phylum Chordata; class Mammalia; order Chiroptera; family Phyllostomidae; genus Glossophaga; species Glossophaga mutica. Next base: position 75,813,137 of record CM077306.1, read on the forward strand.
GTATTTGACCATTTTCTCATTTCCAAGAATATTTTAACTATGAGAGAGAGATAGGGTATCTATTTCATAGTGTAAGAGTATTTAGACTAAATTAGTATAATATCTGACTTATGTGCACCTATATTATAGAGCTCCTAAAAACCATCCAAAAATTTGATTTTTTTTCACACTGTGTCATACTTTATAGTGATAGGAAAATAATTCATCTGGGAAGGGGTATCAATCAGTCTCTCTGTCCTGATTTTTGTTCACTGTAGCAAAGCTTCCCAGATAGGAAAAGTTGAGGACACAGAACTCTGGGTATAATTTCACCATCATTTCAGCGTTTTACTTTGAAAATACATACAAACTGGCCCTCAACCCTCTGAACATCCATCTCTCCACACACTCTATCATCAAAAAAAAAAAAAAAAGATATCACCACAGATTTAGTAAAATACTATTAAGATTAAACTGTGGGTACTACTGATGGAGGGAAATGCTAGCACTTCCATTCAACAATATGGAGCTTATTACACCAGAGGTACATCTGTCTCTAATTAAGTTAGGAAATACAGTATGTAATCATTTCTGCTTCACAACAAAATTCATTGTTTTAGGGTGGTTAGATACTTGATTTGCATTTGACAAGCTACTGTCTAATGCAAAATTTGCCTCCAAGTTAAGCCTAGAATATTTAGCTATCTGTCAAATTCTTTCAGCATTGTTTTTAACAAATCAGACTATTAAAAAAATCCATGTCACTAACTTAGGTATCACATCTAGCTAAATTGAAGCCATACTATGAACTTCAACTGTGAATTCTGAAAATATTTATTCATTGCCTATCAATTTACCAGCCTTTCTCAACTGCAAGTTTATACAAAGTAATAGATATTGATATTTTCTTGGGTCTGTATAAATCTTCAAATTATATTTTGCAATGACACATTCTAGAGGAAAACTTTAGTAATGTTCTATTATTGCCACATATTCCTGTGCTTGTGTTAGAAACACCTCAATATCTTTCTCTTTCTGACACCATGTCCCACCTACTACCTACTTCCTCCAGAGTTATGAGACTCAAGGCCATGTTACAACGACCTCTGCCATATTTCACCAAGATGTCTTTCCAACCTCAGCACCAAGTCTTCCTGAAAACACATCTCCCTTCAATTGTCCATCTGAATTTCTCAAGGGAAGTCTGCCTGACAGTCATAAGGAAACAAACAAAAATTCACAGTATGCAAAGGAGTCTACAACCACTGTATTTGAAAATCTGTTCTAGTCTCAACCCCAGTTGGCATTTCTGGAAACTGTCCATCTCACTGAGGTTGTAAACCATGTTGAATACTTGAGCACTTCCTGCTGGTCCTTAAGAAATAATTTTTTACAAGGTATGATAGTAGGACTTTATCGACACTAAGATCTATTCAGTGAAACAGTTCAATTGATTTAAAAGGGGAAAAAAGTCCATTGACAGTTTTAAAAGCAAATTTAAAAAAAAATGTGGTAAACTTTCAACTTCTCAGGAAAATAAAGTGTCTCAGAAATTATCTCTGTATTAATTGTCAGGATTTGAAACTTAAAAATATAAAAGTTTCTATAAATGGACATTTTATTTAATCTCTTCACTGCCCTAAGGCTGAGATATTTCTAAATAGAATAAAAATATTTTTATCTTCCTTTTGAGAAGAATTTAATCAGACTTCCTAATCAGTACAATTTTAAAATTTACTTATTATAATTTCTTAAGATTCCATATAAATCAGAAGTCAAAATCTCACTTATAAATCTTTATATTTAAACAACCTTATTTAGTAAACACAAAACTATTGGAAATAGCTATACATTTTATAGATTTAGACATGATAGAAGAAAAAAAATATAGAAAAAGTAGATCTTTTTCTATAAAAAATTCCATCCTTTCACTCAGGGAAAAAAACGCATGTTATGGATGGAGGTATTCAATTAGAAAAACAGTGACAAGTACTAAGTCCTATGAAATTCAATTAAGATCAGTCTGATGCTTAATGATACCTAACATTTTATTATTCCTTTCTAAACCTATCTGAAAAAAAAATCCCAAATTTCATTTAATCTCTGCCATGGTACCGAATATGTCAGAAGGCAATAGAATCAAGGACAGTCCAGCTTGCAAAAACTGCTGCTTTCAGTGTGCCTGATAAAAATGACGGTGCCTTCTCTGTCAGGTTCAGACACACCGGAGTGGGTTTTCCTGTTATTCTGAAGTATGCCTTTCTTCCCATATTAACAATAAAAGTTTGGTGCACTATCTGACTGCAGAAGTTCCTTCCTGCGCACAAGTGTGCCTTATCTGTTGAGAAATTCTGACACCAGGTAGATAGCTGTTTATGTCCAAAGCATCTCTCTTAGGCAGATAACTGAGTGTTTTAAGAACCTACATGAACAAGCAAGTTCTCTGTGCAAATATACAAAACACTGAGAATATCAGGCAGCTTTTTTCTGAAGAGACTATTATTCATTTCTGTGATGAGCAGTTCTACAATGCATACAACCCTGTCATATGTCCATGTTCAAAGGCTCTCCAACAATTGTCCATCTCCATCTAACCTCTGTATGGTTGGCCTCTGCTAAGTTTCTGCAATCTAGTCAAGAAAGACAAAAAGCGGATTGCTATTTTCTATTCTTACCTCCTTTTACCACTCTTTCACATAAGGGCCATGCTAAGAAAAAAAAAAAAAAAAAAAAAACCTACAAACTAGGCAAGTTCCTTTGCTCTTTCCTTGAATCTCTCTGCCAGTGTTAAAAGTTGACGTACACCACTGGCCTACACCCAAATCAGTTTGCTGTGTCTTGCCATCTCACCACCACTGTGCTCCTACTCCTGAAAAAGGGTCCGTCAGATAAAATAACTTTGGTTCCTTTGTTAACTCACTACTGATCTATTCTTCCAGGTAACTAGATATCTTATTGAAATTTAAATGTACAAGTCACCAGATAAGACTTCAATAGCCCGTATCTTATTTATTAAAAATTAAGTGTGTGCTGGACATTCTGTTGAGATTACGAACATGGATAAGAGACTTCTTCCCCTCCAGGTGCTTAGAGGTCCATGAAGTCGGCAGATATAAATGGCAAATGCAGTAACAGGGATATATATGTACAGGATGTACTAGAAAAACAGGGGAAAAGTCATGTTCATACATCTTTATGGAAAAGAATAGGTACAGAGATAATTCTAAACACACACAAATACAATCATCAGAAGCCCTGGAAACATTTTTAATTTTTCCCTATCGAGTATAGTGTTAGCTGTAGATTTGTTGTATATGGCCTTTATTATGTTGAGATATGTTCCCTCTATTACCACTTTGCTGAGAGTTTTTGTCATGGATGGGTGCTGGATTTTGTCAAATGCTTTTTCTTCATCTGTTGATATGACCATAAGATTATTATCCTTTATTTTGTTGATGTGGTGTATCATATTAATTGATTTGCAGATATTGTACCAACCTTGCATCCCAGGGATAATTCCTACTTGATCATGGTGTATGGTCTTTTTAATGTGCTGCTAGATTCAGTTTGTTACTATTTTGTTGAGGATTTTTGCACCTATGTTCATCAGGAATATTAGCCTATAACTTTGCTTTATTTATAAAGTATCTAGTTTTGGAATTACAATAATAATGGCCTCATAAAATGAGCTTGGTAGTCTTCCCTCCTCTTGAATTTTCTGGAATAGTTTGAGAAGGGCAGGTGCTAGTTCTTCTTTGAATGTTTCATAAAATTCACCTGTGAAGCCATCCAGTCCAGGACTTCAGTTTGTTGGAAATTTTTTAATTACTGCTTCTATTTCATTAGTTGTAATTGGTCTGTTCAGATCTTTCTGTTTTCTCTTCATTCAGTTTTGGAAGAATGTGTGTTTCTAGGAATGTACCCATTTCTTCCAGATTGTCCAATTTGTTGGCATATAGTTGTTCCTAATATTTTCTTACAGTCCTTTGTATTTCTTTGGTGTCTGTTACTTCTTCTCTTTCATTTTTTATTATATTTATTTGGGCCCTCTCTCTTTTCCCTTGATGAGTCTGGTTAAAGGTTTGTTAATCTTGTTTATATTTTCAAAGACCCAGCTCTTGTTTTCATTGATCTTTTGTATTGTTTCTCTAGACTCTCTTTTGTTTATTTCCACTCTGACCTTTATTATTTCCTTTCTTCTACTCACTTTGGGCTTTGTTTGTTGTTCTTTTTCTATTTCCTTTAGGTGTAAGTTTAGATTTTTTATTTGAGAGTTTTCTTGTTTCTTGAGGTAGGCCTGCAACACTATGGAATTTATTCTTAGGATTCCTTATGCTGTGTCTTACAGATTTTGGGTTGTTGTGTTCCCATTTTCATTATTCTCAAGGAATCTTTTGATTTCTTTCCTGAGCTCACTGTTAACCAATTCATTGTTCAGTAACATGTTATTTAGCCTACATGTGTTTGTGTGCTTTTCAGCTGTTTTTTCTTGTGATTGATTTCTAATTTCATACCATTGTGACAGAGACTATGCTTGATATGATTTCAGTCTTTTTGAATTTATTGAGACTTCTTTTGTGTCCTATCTTGTGCTCTATCCTAGGAAATGTTCTATATGTGCTTGAAAAGAATGTATATTCTGCCTCTTTGTGTTGAAATGCTCTGAAAATATCAGTTAAATCCATCAGGTCTAGTGTGTCATTTAAGGCTGATGTTTCCTTGTTACTTTTCTGTCTGGAAAATCTGTTCACTGATGTCAATGGGAAGTTCAAATCCCCTACTATGACTGTACCACTGTCATGCTCTCCCTTTATGTCCATCAAGATTTGCTTTATATAGCTAGGTGCTTCTATGTTGAGTGCATAAATATTTGCAAAGGTAATATTGAAAGAATATATGCATCCTTGTGTTCATTGCAGCATGATTTACAACAGCCAAGCTATGGAAGCAACCCAAATGCCCATCAACAGTAGAGTGTATAAAAAAACGCAAGCTGTGGTACATACATACAATGGAATATTACTCACCTATAGAAAAGAAAGAAATCTTACCCTTTCCAAGAGAATGGATGGAAATAGAGAGTATTATGCTAAGTGAAATAAGTCATTCAGAGAAAGACAAATATCATATGATTTCACTTATATGTGGAATCTAAAGAACATATAAACTAAGAAGCAAAACAGAAACAGACTCATAGATACAGAGAGCAGACCAATGGTTGCCAGAGGGAAAGGCACTTGGGTAACTGGAAGAAAAAAGTGAAAAGGATTAAGAGGTACAAATTGGTATTTATAAAATAATTATTGAGATGTAAAGTACGGCATTGGAGATATAGTCAGTTATATTGTAGCATCATATATGTTGCCAGGTGGGTACTGGAAATATCAGGGGGAGTATTTTGTAAAGTATACAATTATCTAACTTCTATGCTGTATACCTGAAACTAATCCAAAATTCTATGGAATGTAAACTGGGGGAAAAAAGAATTTTAAATCTTTTAAAAAGGCCTAGACTGTACTAGTGGGCTGATATTTTTATTTATTTGTGCATTAAACTTAGGAGTCATTCCAAACAAAACACTGTACTTTGGAACTACTAGTTCCACCTACTGAGTCTGTTTCTCATGTGCCCTCTTTTCTCCAAACCCACTGCCTCAGTCCACGGCCTCAGCATCTACCTGGACTGCGAATCATTTTTCCCTAGGTACTTCAATTGATCTTCTCTGGCCTCCAAATGGTTAGCATATTGAGCTTGCTAAAATACAAATCCATAACTCACCTGGTGGATTGGAATAAGGGCCTGAGAAAGACAATCTAAAGAAAGGACTCTCGACATGGTATAAAAACAGTAAGCAAAGAAAAGCAAGAAGGGCCTTCTGGAGGAAGGACCAGCCCAAGCACAACTATGGAAGTGAGATTAAGTGTGGTGTGAGCAGGAAAAAATTCTAAAATTCTGGCATTTGCATAAGGATAGACTCCGATTTGAATGATCTAAAGCCAATGCAAAAGATATTTTTAGTCAAGTTTTGGGAAGATATTTAGTCAGCCTTCCTAAAGCAGCAACTTTCTGTTTTGAGAATAAGACCAGCCCTAACTTCAGAATTTCTCTTCCGCTCTCAAAGATTTCTCCAAAGTATGTTCTTTCTCTTCTTTAGAATCCAACATACCTGGAGACCTTTCCCTAACTTTTACTACTCCATGCATCCCAGCATATTTAATTGGTTCATATAATTATGGTTATTTTGATATCATTCTCAATCATTACCTCTTCTCTCCTACAACACTTTGGAGGTAGGAGGGTTGAATTTAGTTTCTTTCTCTTCTCCCATTCAGAACATTTTAGAGCTCTGTGAATGCTGTTAATTTGTGGTCTAGTTTAGCATTTTATACGCAGAAGCAGAAAATTCTTTTTTCATAATTGTTCCTCAGCAATACTTTTGGATAGAGATATCAGGAAAGCAATTCACAATAGGAGTTAAGCGCCCAAGGTTATTAGATACAAAATAGTAATAAAACTGGCTACCATTAGAGAATGCCTACAATGGATCAGGTTTCTTACACCCTTTGTCTCATTTAATCTTCACAATAATGTCATAGTGTCAGTACTGCTACCCCTATTTTATCGATGAGAAAACTGAAGCTCAGAGAGATTAATTTGCCCAGGTTTTTCAGCATTTAATTAACAAATATTTATAGACACTCAGTTTTTCAGGCACTGTGCATATACTGAGGATACAATGCTTAGTTAAAACAAAACATGATCCATGCCCACATGGAGCTTGGTCTAATAAAGAAAACAGGCTCTAAATAAGCATCTACACAAAGGATTGTAAAATTGTGTATTTGAGAGGTTTTAACGCGATCTAGAAAATTAAAGAAAAATACTATTACAAGAGGGAACTATCAGTGACTGACCAGGTTTTAACCATGGAGAGGAAAGAGGAAAGATTCTTTCTGATGTAGCAGGACAGAATCAGGACTCAAACTTATATCTTCTCACCTGACTTAGAAGTTTACAATTTGAATATGTTTTAAATCCCTGAGTTCAAAATAGTACACTTTAAGCACACACAGCTCTCATTTGTCACCTATAAAGAATGCTACAAAATAGCTGAAGCTGATAAAAAGGGTTAAATCTAATATTTATACTTTATATATAAGTAATAATGAATATATAGTTCCTCAGAGTAATCAAATAATGTAAGTTTGTCTTAATAGAAATAGATAGTTCAACTACTGGTTAAAAGGAAATCAGTATATTAATAGAATTAATATATTGTAGCAGATAATGAATTAAGAGATCTAGGCAATAATCAATAATGGCTACTAATATCACAAAGAAAAGGAGGCAACGAAACATTATTTCCCTCCCAATAGAAATATACTACGTGTACATGAATTAGAATTGCCAAAAAAAAAATTTCCTAGTCTAATCATGCCTTTAAGTGCCAATTTACAGGAAACAGAAGAGACTGAAGAACATGTCAAAAGATAACACAGAAATTTAATCATTAAAATCAAAAAATTCACAGGAAAAATGACCCAGTTTCTTCACCAAATAGAAGGGGGAGGGAGAAAGAAAGCTAGAAGGAAACCTATAGATCAAAAGAGACAAGATATATTCACCAATAGCTATCTATGAACCATTAGGGTCCAGATTCAAACAAATTGTTAAAAAAAAATATGAGACAATTGGAGGAATCCGAACCCCAACTTGATACTGAATAATATTAAGAAATTTTTGTCAGATTTTTAGATGTGTTAATAATATTGCAATTGCCTTTTAAATAAAAAGAGTCCTTAACTTTTAAAGGTATATTTGGAAATATTTACAGGTGAAATTCTGTGCAGGATTTATCTCAAAATAATCTCAGTGAAACAAGATTGGCCATGAATTAATTGTTGAATCTTAATAAAAACATGGAGATTCATTATACTCTTCACTATATTTCTGTATATGTTTAAAACCTAAATTCCAATAATAAAGGGGATATAATTTATTAATATAATAATGTCTTTTAAGTCTCTTCTCTTTCCCATGTTCCTCTGCGCCTCCTTCTATGAGGCACTTTGCCTGTTGTTAAGTCTCATTTTCTCTTTTAAATACTCAATAGAAAAATAACACACCACGGATTTCCTCTGTTAGGAAAAAGGGATCATCCAAGCCATGGGCATAATTTCACTTTGATTAGCACCCTCTTTCTCTCTGGACAAGGCGGTTCTTTACCAAAATGCAGTCTGGCTAACTTGGAAATATGCAAGGGGAAGACATACTTCTCAGCCTTGACCTTAGGCAGCCTAAAAAGTGCACACCCTTCAAAACTATTTCAATTACACCCTGTCACACCTCTTCCTCATTTTTCAACTTCACTTTTTTACCATCCTGCATTTTGACATCATGGACATTTACAATTATCAGCAAGGACACAGTCCTTCTCCATAGTAACTGTAAGTTTACTTGGTGTTTACAGAGAAGAGTCCAGCCTCAGTGGCATGCATACTCAAAGGGAGCCTTAGAGATCCTTGCATTCAGTTCCCTCACTTCCGAGGGGCAGTAAGTGTGGCTCCAAAAGGTGAGGGGCCTTAACCCAAAGTACATACTGAAGGTAAGCCCCAGAACTAGGCACTCTGAAATTACAAACATAGCTTTCCTCTCCAATTCTCAATCTCCCAGAACAGAAGACCACTCAGAACTATGATTTTATGATTCATTTTAGCCAGTGTGTCCCCAAAACATACAATTCTAAGAACATGGCTGACTCCTTTAAGGCCTCCTCCTCTTCCCCCCGAGGGCGATAGGGTTGATGATGAGCAGCGGCAGGTCCCAGCCACAGCAGAAGAGTTCAGCAGAGGCCAGAAGGTGCCACTGAGCCCCAGATGAATTGTTCCATGAGCAGCGCAAGGTGGACCCTGAAAGGTTCTATGGACGTTTGAGCCTACAATGTTGACCCTCTTTTAGTCTTTGGATAGGTTTCTTAGCTTTATTTATAGTTTCAAAAAGCTTTGTGTAAAAGAAGTTACCAGCGCACATTTAAAGCACCTCTTTCTCTCATTTGACAATGTTAATTTTATTCATTTTTGTAAACCAATTCAAAAATGAGTAAAATTTGCATCTTTTATTAGTGCTCTGGCCTTGGTCACATTTTAGCTGAAGCAGTTGCCTAAGTGAGCACTGAAAATAATGTTAACATTTTTCTGTGTTAATTTCCTATAAATGCATTAAAACAACTCTCCATCACTTTCTATAAGTTTTATAGTTTTCCGAGGAAGCTATGACCGAGAACAACAAGTGAACTGCCTGAGGCCTCAGAGGTAGCAAGGATGATGTCAAGAGCTAGACCACTGTCTAACTGACCCCAAACCCACTCCTTCTACACAGCACAAGAGAGGAAAGTACCATCTGCGTGTCCTTCAGAGACCAGAGGAAGAGCAATCTCCCCAACAAGAGACCATCGGGACCTTAAGGCCATCTACTCTCTACTTCCCTTTCATGATCCTCCTGTGAAAAGGCCAAAATGAGTTCTGTGCTTTTTAGACAGCTGTGAAATGGCTGTGGGAGAAGAACCTTGGAGCGAACCTGATATTGGGTGTGTGTAAATGGTTCATGACTCTGCTGTTTAGTGTACATGAGTCACCCAGAACACAGCCAGACTCCAACATAAACCATGTCCTCAGGCCTCACCCTCAGCCCCTGCCACAAGCTTATTCACACATGATGTATTAGTGTGGCACCCAAAACCCCCAAATCATCTGTGAGTCAGAGCTCATTACATGGGACACTTCAGACTTGCTATCCTAATGTTTGGCTATTTGTTTCCTAATTGAACCGAGGCAAGGAACCTGGGAAATGAGGGGGCCAAGCTCTTACTTATGCAGTAAAAGATATGAAGCAGGACCGAAGGCCCCAAGAAGAAAACATTCCAAGTTTAGCTTTCCCTAGAGGAGGTCAAAGGCTCTGGAGCCAGACTCCTGAGGTCCAAAGTCAGCTCTGCCCTTAGCATGTGTGTGAGTTTAGACACATTAGCCCTGCCTCAGCTTCCTCATCAGTAAATAGAAATAAAATAGCATCTGCCTCACAGGGCTTATTCTTAGTAAAACGATGATGCCGACAATGTATACATGAACAAGTGCTATTATTCTTTTGCCTTCAAAATACATTGTCTTAAAACCATCTATGTCATAAATATATATACCATGCGGTTCAACCCATTAACCCATGACAAAAAAGTTAACCATGAAACTGAATTTGCATGGCTTTGTTAATTACAAATTTGCTCAATATTTGATATCTGGAGTTGAAAAACAAAATAAGTTGGAAACTAGTAACCAATATAAACCTAGATATCTTCAATAAATAAAAAAATATAATCTTTAATAATTTATCTTCACAGTAATTCTATCTTAGAACTAGTCTAGGTATCTTTTCTTTAACTTTCAGGTCCATGAGCTAATTTTTCTTCTTGCTAAAGTTTAAAATCTAATTTCTAGCACAGGTTACCACTGTAATAAACTCTACAAGCTTTAAAATGACAGGTTGAAAGATACAATTTTTTAGAGTTATGAATTAATAGCCATATATGTCAAAGACTTTGAAAGTGCCAACTTTTTCATATTTATAGATATATTATTGAAATGGTAAAAAATGAACTGCAGAAGGAGGAAAGAACTGAGAACCACATATAATGAATCAAACATACTTAACAAGACGTGTACAGACACTTTGGTGAGCATCTCTTTTATTACATTGCATTAATCAAACACTGCGAGAGACATCCATCTGAGCACAGTGTCACAATGTTATTCTATAAAAACATTCTTTTGGAAAGAGTCTGTCCTGACAGCCATATCAACGACATTGTCTTAAGTGATTGTCCGACCCACTTTCTCAGAAATTAAGACAATTTCTGTGTGTGCCTCTTGAGCTCCCCTCTCCACCCGCTCCCTCCTACCACAATCCAATCAAACTGGCTTTTTAGAACATAAGGTAGTTGGAAAAAATGCACACACTCTGATAATGACTCAGAAAAACCTGTGTGTAAATTATTTGAATTTTTGAAAGAATGATATCAACTTTAGCTTGTACATTTTCACAAATTAAAACAGAAAATTCTGGTTTAGTAAAATAATTAATCTATCCTTAAGGAGAATTTTTTTCCTAACATAACACAGACCTGATGGTTGTACCTAGTTATGATGGCCTATGTTTTCATTTTCATGCTGATAAACTACCTAAGTATTTTAATATGTAATTGATTATCATGTGTAGCTGGATTTCTGTTAAAATTCTATGAGTCCTACTTTATGGAAAACTAAGTCTATCACATAATATTCTATTTAATATTGAGAGAAACACATATAAGAGCAAACAGATGAGGAATATGAGTAATATCTCAAGATCAGTTGCCATCAGACTATGCAAAAATCATTGAATATCATTAAGTCCCTTCTGTTATACTCAGATAGTTCAGAAAAATTACAACAATGTATTTAAAATCACATTCTTTCTTGTCTTTAAATAGCCAATGTAATTCAGCTAATACATTCAGATAATGTTTATAGCTCTCTACACCTATGGATTGGTTTTGCCATACCTAAACTAAAATGTATCTTCGAACAATTTGGTACCAATTTTCTTTTAACCTGAGAAAAGAAACTTCAAAGGACTTCAAGGCTAGAAGTTTATCTTAATTACTATGCAATTGAACAATTAAAATCTAAAAACTGGCAGCTAGTAGCTGAATGCAAAACTGATTTTAATATCTTTACCTTTAAATGGAAACTATATAAAAAATTGGTGACTGGTAGAAAGAGCATAAAGGTGTTCATGAACTGCTTAGTCAACTATCTATAAAAAAAGCATTTGGGAAAAGAACAAATTGGGCCAATTACACCTTTGCCTTCATACGGATTCAATTTTCTCTTTCAGTTTGAGAATAAAGTTTTTAGTACTTACATGACTCCTTTCCCCTCAAAAAAACTTCACCTAACAAATAAGCAAATAATTTTTCAGTCTGAAATAATATAGCTAGCAACCTGTCTTCTAAAATTACAGTAACTACTTAGAAAGAAAATCCAGTGTGGCCATGATGATTTTTCAGACTGTGTCGAAGCCACCTTCAAAATCTGGTCCTCCTACTATAAGACCTATCTACAAGGCAAGTTCTTTTCTTCTAGTCCTTGGCTCATTCGGAGTGGCCAGACCAACTTATTGCTGTCACTCCCGTACAAACGTAATAAAGTCTGTCCATACACGACCATTCTCTAGTAACCTTGTCTGCTAGAAGATTTCTTACTTAACCTGGTTTAACTATGTGAAACAATATAGTTAACACAGTAACCTGGTTTAATTATATTTTTAAAAAATCACCCTCATCATTTTGTCTAGTAGACCAAGCCCCAAAATGTCTCCCTTCAGATTTTATATTGAAAAGCTAAATTTATTTCACTTTAACTTTTAAACTTTTTAAAAAACCTGTTATATAATTGCACTAGTGTTCTGGATGTCAGAATATAATTTTATTTGATATTGTTTAAACTAAAAATGAACTTTATAAGGAAAAATTAATAATATTTTTAAATAACCTGGAAAGGCATAGAAGGCTTTGATTTTGAATAAATATATATAGAGTGTGAGGTATATATCTGGCCATTGAGTTCAATGACCACAGTCTATTCACCTGTTATATGAAAGGTTGATAAAAGGAACAGTTGAAGTATTTTGCTCTAAGCCTGACCACAGTTCTACAAGGTAAGTGCATTACCCTTATGGGACCAGCGAGAAAATGGAGGCTGAGCCAATGGAGTGACCTGCCCAAGATCACAGCAGCTAAGCAGGCAGATCCCAGATCAAATGACATTTGGGAGTTTATAGCTCCTATATTGTGCTCTTGGGAGCCTCTATGGAACTGCTGGCCTGAGTGTGAGTCAGTTCTCCTCAGTAATGACCTAATCAGAACTAGCTGGTCAGGGCTCAGAGAGGTTCTTCTGTAGGAGTAAGCTTGAGAGAGTGCCACAGGGTTGGCCCAAGGAAGGCCTCAGCACGTAGGGAAGGCTTCAAACCAGGCAGACATTGTATAGGGAGACTTCCTAACAGGACTTTTCCCAAGTGTTTGGATATAACAACCACAAGAAAAGTTTATGAGGCAAGGAACTTGTTGCATGTGTAACTCCACCTTTGTTTTTTTCCTGTTTACTAATCTAGTGAGATTACCAAAAAAAAAATACCAAGTAGAAAAATATAATTTAAACAAGCAGCCTGTGCCCTGAAATAGTTTCAACCCCACAAAAGTTTAAATTTTATTAATTTAATTTCAATACTTTAAATATGGGATATTTTTTCATAGAATTCTAGATTTCTGGCTCCTGTTAAGAACCTGGGAAATCTGGTCACCCTGTACCCAGGGCCTAGCAATTGTCTAGAGCAAAATGGGTATCACTCAAGCTTAGAGAGGCCACATAACTGTCCAGCTTGCCATCACTTCCTTCCTCCCCACCGACATTTCAATATGTCCTATTGTGTTACTCACTTGGAAACTATATGTATTTTAAGAGTCAATCGCTGGTCCAAAGCATTTGTGGGATCTTTAGAGAACTGGTCCAGTCTCAATTTTACAGACTCTTTGCCCAGCTTTTCTTGCTTCAATACCAACAGCTTTCCATAAAGTTGAGGAAAGCTGATAAAACAAATATGAATTTGACTACTCTGGGTACCTCATATAAGTAGAAACACACAGTATTTGTCTTTTTGTGACAGGCTTATTTCACTTAGTTCAATGTCCTTGAGGTTCAATCATCTTGGGACAGGTGTCAGAATTTCCTTCCTTCTCAAGCCTGAGTAATACTCCGATGTGCATATACAGCACACTTTTTTTGTCCATTCGTCTATTGATTTGGGTAGCTATTTCTGGACCTGGATAGTAGTAATAAGATGTTCATCTTTAATACTATAAGTCATCAAACCATGCATTTGTTTCCTGTGGTTTTCTGTAAATATGTGTAACTTCATAATAAAAAGGGTTAGAATTTTTTAAAAAGAAAGAAAGGAAGAAGTAGGGTGTTAACAGGAAAGGAATGTCTGGCTCTGGTAACTCGTGCTTGTTTTCAAACAACCTGAGCTGCCATTGCTCTCCCAATCCCAGTTTCCTAGCACAGAGGCTGCGACTACAAAGATTGGTTTGATTCCAAAACAGAAAAGAACTTCTCAACAGGCCCCATCTCTCCCAGTAGGAGCAGCAGGCAGGTAAAGTAACCTGCCAATTTTCAATGCCTCTTTGGCGCTGCTGAGGGGAGACCTGGGGGTAAAATATGCAACAAATGGGGAGAAATTCTGTTCAGAATGAGACTCCCTGGTTGTTCCTCACCTTCTCTCTGTCTGTATCCTTATAGGCCCCCCTCCTATGGCTTTCCCACTCATCCAGAGTTTTGAAACAGAGCAAACACTCAGAAACAATTGGCAGGTGATTTCATGTCATTACCTGCCTGCCACGCTAATTACAAGCCATTACCTGCCAGCAGCATGTAGTTTTGTACAGTTTGTGAGACACAGGGAGGGTCTACTTAACTGGAAGGATCATTTTTCTCTGACTAAGTAATGCCAGCATTGGCAGCCCCGTGCCTCCCGGTGGTACGTAATGTTCACCTGGCACTCATGCTGAAGGATCATCCTGGAAGATGCGCACGCATGCATCTTGTGTGCAAAAGGCTGGAATGATATCCATAGTTTTCTGTCATTCAACACTATTTGCCTCAAATTTTACATTCTTATGTATTAAAGGGAAAAAATAACCCACGGATCCCATTCTGCAATTTTCCTTACTATAATGCCTCTGAAAATATACAGAGTGAATAAAACTCTATTGCTTTAAAAGTGCATTTTATACTAAATATCGCTTTAGATTGCCACCTGTTATTACCTATCAATAAGATAAAGTTCCATTATAATCTTAATTTCCACTTGCAGAATGGATATTGCTAATATCTGTAAATTATGCATGCCTCTATTAAATGAAGGTCCATCAAAAATTGTCATTTCTAATCCATTCGGTATAAAAATTGTGACACAATGGATAATTAAAAATTTTAATGCTTTCCAGTTACTTTTTAAATTATAAAAAGCCCAGTTCTGCTGCTTTTCTTTTTAAGTTTATTTTTATTTTATTGTTCTCCAACCTCAGCATAAGAAATACAGAAATTTATTAGCTTTTAACTGACACAGTTAAACCCCCATTATTTTACTCTTCTATATCTTGGCAATGAACACAAGACATACTAGGTATGTTACACATTGTATTTTAACTGAACTTTGAGGATAATTTACAGGATTTTCCAAAATGACACTTCCTTTTTATTCAGCAGCTTGAACATAAAGACAGAACCCTCTTCTGACTGCAAATACAGCAATTATACCAAGTTATGCTTTGACACTGTTACCAGAGGCAAGTGGCCAAAGCGCATCCACAGTCAAAATATCTAAGCAAGTTAACAAGCTCCCTTTACTCTCTACAGAGCAGGAGAAGAAAGGGAATCCAACCCCTGAGAGATGTTAAAATGAAGGAGAAAAAAGGCTGTTGGTGTTTGTTAAAGAAAATGGTGTCAGTATCTTGGGCTGATCAAGGTGTGGAATTGGAGGCCCTGACAGATGCCCAGGCCCACGTTCGACAGAAGCCTTTCCCCAGGTCAGATCCGCTTGATGATCTCAGCTAATGAACGACTGGTCTGCAAGCCCTTGCAGTGGAACTCCACCTTGCTTTCACCGTTTGGTCCTACTGGTCTGCCCTCTCTTTCACCTCCCTGCTCCCTCATCCCTTGCAAGACTGCTTTTGCCTCCTCTTTTATCAGCTCTGTTTTATCAAATATCAGCACATTACCACACAAAAGACATTGAAACTAATTAAGTAAACTCCAAACAACTATTACAGATCATTTTGCTTCAGCCAGAGATATCAGATTTAATTAGGTGATCGGTGTTGATGGGGCACAAAAACGAAAGCTATCAGCTGTTTGTAAAGGTTCAAGCCCTGGAGAGACCCAGTCTTCCCCCCATGACACAAATAACAATTGAGCATTTCTTTAAGAAAAAGGAAGAAGAAGAAGAAGAAGAAGACAGGCATGAAAAGGGTTTTCTGTTAGAGACAAAAGCTTTCATCTAAGATTTGTTTTCTCTTCTTGCCAGGTGATTTAAAAACAAACAAAAAAAAATACCATCCACAAAGAAATAGATAAAACCAACATTGATATCACCATGACACAGAATGTAAATTGCTTCAAGCAATTTTTTTTACAAGCATACTTTTTACAAGCGATTAATCAAAATCTATTTAGCCAGTCATCTCCAATGATTATCAACAGACTGGCTTAACAGTTCAACGAAAATAGTTTATTTTCACCCAGGATACCTGGCACACAACAGCTTATCTTTAGCAGGTAAAACAAGAGGTTTGAGGTTAAAGTTAATACAGTAGTTAAAAGACCAAAATTTTAGCACGATAGACTTCTTGTTCATAAGGAAAGCGGGAGAAAAACTATTGATTCTGCTTGGCCGCACTTCAGACACAGCACTGTGGACTCAAGCGAGCCCCATTTCTGCCACTCACTAGAAACGTGCCGTTGTGATACACTGGCAATGAGTAATAGAGGGTAGTAGGATAATTATTCAATCTTTGTCACGAATAAGTTGTCAAACTCCGATGCACAGATGTATTGGATCTTAAAAGAACATGGTATTCTTTGCAAAGAAACGTGGTTTACTTTTATTAAATATTTATTGAGTTAGAAGTTAAAAATGTGATGATCTTTTAAGTTTTTGCACTACTGACATATGACAACCAGACCTCTTTTGACAGTGAAAATTCATGTCATTATAATCTTAACTCTTATTCCTACACACGTGGACACACACAGAGATTGTGAAGGAAAACATACATACTGGCTTCCACATGATAGACAGTGGGTCTCTTTTGTTTCTAACTGATATTTATGGTGTGAAGCAGCTCTGAATAATGGCTCTTTTATATGCTATTGTTAAACAATTTTCCTGGAATTTTTGTCCAACAAATGCACATAAGTTTGTATGATGGAAGAGCCTTAAAGCAAGCCTGAAACAGTCACACTAGTTACCCAAAAGGCCAATGCAATCAATATTTCCTGAGTTCAAGTACACCTCAAAATTCCTTTCTTCAGCTGCTAAGACATTGAAAGGAAAATAATTTTCTGCATTGACATTTAAATGGTATCGTTCCTTGTGAAAAGAGTTACTGAGACATTTGTTGGAAGTCAACAAAAATAATTTGGACATATTTTGAACTTATTTTATCTGACTCCTAGACATTTAATTTGGTGTGAAAAACAGCAACGGTAGAAAACAGATGTTAAGGGGCCAAGTATACAGCAGAGGTCAAAACAAACATAAAACACCGCTTCCATTTCTAACAGAGAAAAAAAAAAAATGATTCCTCCAGCAACAGGTTCTATGTTAAACCTGCTTTTTTATTGTTCTGCTTGGGATATCTGTAGACTGCACAATGCAATGCTGTCTGCCGTGGAGCAATACCTCTCAGCACTGGTAATTTAAGACTTTCTTCTCTGTAATACACTGAACCATCATAACCTGTCTCTTCCCATTTAGTTTAACCTACAACCACCACATACTGATTTGGCTGTGTGTGGCTTTTTCTATTGCCATTTATTACTCTGCTCGACTCCTGAAATTCTGTTTGCAATTTAAGGCCACAAATTAGAAGCGTAAGTCATCTGTTTCCTATAATCCCCCTGTCAGGACTGGAATCGCATTTGGAGCTCAGCACTGAGTCTGGGCCTGGGCCCTTACAGACTTTCTGATTGGCTGGCCTCGCTAAAAGCTGCAACAGAATAAATAAAATGCTCTGGAAAAATAGATCTTTTTACCAAAATAATAATAAAAAAGGAAGAAAAAGAAAGAAAAATGAAAGAAAAGAAACTGGGTTTCAAATACTTTCCTCTCCCTTTCATAATAATCAAATCAATTACTGCAATGGTAGGGTTGTTGTTTTTTTCCTCCAATAAAAACAGAGCTGAATATTGCTACTTTCAGGGCAAAACGCTAAGTATCCATGTGGAAGAAGAGTGTAATCCTGCTTCAGTCAGCTATATGTTTGCCGCATATGGAATATCTTTGCTAAGACTTGCCATGTTTCTTACAAAACCGTGTTTTAAATGTACTAACTAGCCAGGTATTTTTTTTTTTAAATAGTGTCATAGATCTTTGGCTAAATTAAAAATCTATGAAGTCCTAATCCATCACCAGGCTTACCATTTTAAAATATTTTGGCAAATTTCACTTAGTGTCTTTTAGTATCTCTTGAATTTCTCTTTTTAAAAGAAATTTGTCCTTTAAAAAGCATAAGAATTTCAAAAATGTGGGAATATGACTGTTTCCTCTTTTCTTTTTTTCCTCAGCTCATTTTAATAGATTTCCTACTATTGTTGCTGGGCCTCAGTCTCTTTTAGTGTTTCAGATTTTGAAATACTTCCATTTCTTTTCCATTAAAATTTAAGTGTACAACATGTCAGATTATATAGTAAAAAGAGCAAGAGAAAAATATAAATGGAGAGAAATATAGAATAGCCACATCTAAAAACATATCCTAAGTTCCTGGCGTAATTTTGAACTGCATTAGGCTTTGAAAAACCATCATTAGTTAACAGGAATAAAATCCAACAGAGTGACTCAGGTTTGTTAATATACTATCTGTACCTGGGCCAAAAGGTTAAAAATAAATGGGTCAATATTAGCTGAATGCCCCCACAGCAGCTTGTCTTTTAAAAGAAAACAAAGTTCATGGGGAAAATTATATATTTGATGCAAGCTCAGTTTTAACTGAAAAGAAAAATTAAGTTAAAATAATAGCAATTTTGAGACAATTTTAAGAAAGACAAGAGAATTTTTAAGAAAGACAAAAAGTCATAATATTAAACTATTTTAAGTTTACGTGATTATTTACAAAACCACTCCTGGAAATGTTTTGTGCTTCTGTAACTTAAATTTGATTTCTACATTCTTTTACATCAATCTTTGTAGGCTGTTAGTCTATGGCGTGGCCTGTGATTTCTGCTTATTTAAAAGAAACAAAGGAGGAAAACTCGCCAAGACGTTGAGGTTTCAAAAAAAGAAGAAACAAATAGCTACTGTACATGCGCACTCTGATTATTTCCTAGATTTTTTTCAACTGTACTTTCTGTATTGCAGATTTATTTAATAAACAAATGCATCTTCTGGGCCCATAATACACAAATGCATGCTACTGTTAATTCATTTACAGAATGCACCGTGATGGCCCCTAAGCAAAAGAGCAATCTTGTTATAATGAATGTGTACTATTCTTAATAAGCACACTGTAGCAACGACCCACACTGCACACAAAAGCACACCCAAACCATTTGGTTTGTTCCCAGAGCTCGGACACCAGCACCACTATTAAGTAGCTGTGCGCTGGGAGAGCAATCCAGTATTGGCATGCAAATGAGCGCACGAAGAGGCCAGATGCTGCTCTTTAGAAAGGAAAAGTGCCTCAGCTCAAACTTGCTGGGGGGGGAAAGAGAACCTGTGAATGTTACCAGAGCAGGGCAGCTTCGAGATTGTGTTCCATTATATTTCTGACAAGGGCGGAACTGCCAGTGGGATGAGCTTGGAGAGAGAACAGAACTTTGCAAACCCATGAACATTCAAGCACTCCATATTTCCACGGATCAGCTAGAGATTGCCCCCCATGTTCTTGGTTTTGCCTTCTTTTATTAACTTGTTTATTTGGGAGTTTTTGTTTCTTCCTTTTTTTGGGTCTGAAATGATGCCTCTGTGTTGAAAATTTGAGAGACTTTATCTCTTTGCTTTTTAAGTTGAAACTATTATATTCATTGGAGCTCAATGATGCTCAAAAGCTTTGTCATTTCAAATAAAATATTAGGTTATTGAAAAGAACGTGGTTTTTTTAACTAGCTCATCAAGAATGATATTCATCTGAGTTTGGTGAGCTTTCATAATTTGTGGTGGGCATATGACCCATTAGCCGCTGCCTTTATCTTATCATAACAATTGACTGCCTTGGGGAGAGGGTAGGAGGGGAAGCCAGTCCTCCAGAGACAGAACCTGGTCTGGAAACAACTGTGGTCGATTGTCTTCCAATCAGAATCAGGACACTGTTTTTCCTGTCAACTCATTTGTCATTTTCTTCTCTCCTCAATGTTTAGGGAGTCATTGATTTATTTGATTCCTTGTAGATAGTTGGAGATGGTAAGTATGGAAGTCATGGGTACGTGGTTTGAGAAAAGGACTAATGAAAAAGCAGCAGGGACAACCATACATAGTGAAAGTCACAAGGGGAGATAACAGGATTCCTGTGACACCGCTAATTAAAATATGTAAGTGTAATGTGTCTCCTCTATAATAATGGCATTTGGGGACAAGACCTGCCTCTACCCTGATGTAACAATAGAATTTAACCATATTATCTTATTCATCTAAACATTTATTTGAATCACTACTATAGGCTGGATGCTGCTCAAAGCTCTAGGAAGCTGCATGTCACAGGAAAAAAAAAGGTTCATGGTAGTGGCCAAATCTACATATTAAACCTGCTGATCATGGGTTATTAATTACAGACCCACAATAAATAAATCTTCTCTGAAGAAATACTGGCTTTTGTAAAAATAGGAACAAATATAAATATATCTGGTGGGATTATGTCAATTCTTTTCCTTACTTGATCATAGCACTGTCTTTCAATTTCTTTCCTTTTTTAAAATATATTTATTGATTATGCTATTACAGTTGTCCCATTCCCCGCCCCTTATTCCCCTCCTCCCTGCACACCCCCTCCCATTCTCATCCCCTGCCCTTTAGTTCAAGTTCATGGGTCATACATATAACTTCTTTGGCTTCTCCATTTTCTATACTATTCTTAACCTCTCCCTGTCTATTTCCTATCTACTCTTTATGCTACTTACTCCCTCTATCTTTTCCCCCTTTCTCTCCCTCCACTTCCCCCGCTGATCTCCATGTGATATCCATTCCTGTGATCCTGTTCCTGTTCTAGTTGTTTCCTTAGTTTGTTTTTGTTTTGGGGGGGTTTTAGGTTCAGTTGTTGATAGTTGTTTGTTGTCATTTTATTTACTGTTCATATTTTGATTTTCATTTTCTTAGATAAGTTCCTTTAATATTTCATATAATAAGGGCTTCATGATGATAAACTCCTTTAACTTGACCTTATCTGGGAAGCACTTGATCTGCCCTTCCATTCCAAATGATAGCTTTGCTAAATAGAATAATCTTGGATGTAGGTCCTTACCTTACTTGACTTTAAATACTTCTTTCCACGCCCTTCTTGATTGTAAAGTTTCTTTTGAGAAATCAGCTGACAGTCTATGGGAACTCCTTTGTAGGTAACGCTCTCCTTTTCTCTTGCTGCTTTTAAGATTCTCTCCTTATCTTTAATCTTGAGTAATGTAATTATGATGTGCCTTGGTAGGTGCTTACTTGGGTCAAACTTCTTTGGGACTCTCTGAGCTTCCTTTGCCAGATTGGAGAAGCTCTTCTTCATTATTTTTTCAGACAAGTTTTCCATTTCTTGCTCTTCCTCTTCTCCTCCTGGAACCCCTATGATTCAGATGCAGGCTGTTGAATTCTTGTTGTTTCATTCTGTTCTGGTTGAAATTTTATTTCTTCCTTCTGGTCCAAACCATTGATTTGAGTCCAGGTTTCCTTCCCATCACTGTTGGTTCCCTGTACACTTTCCTTTATTTCACTTTTCATAGCCTTCACTTTTTCCTCTATTTTGTGACCATACCCAAACAATTCTGCGAGCATCCTGATTACCAATGTTTTGAACTCTGCATCTGATAGTTTGGCTATCTTTTCACCATTTAGTTGTATTTTTTCTGGAGCTTTAATCCGTTTCTTCATTTGGGCCATTTTTTTTTTTGTGTGTGTGTGTGTGTGTGTGTTGGTAGGCCTGTTGAGCCTGTTTCGTAGTAAGGTGCGGAGCCTTAGGTATTCACCAGTGCAGGGAAAGCTAGTCACTGTGTTGTGGTGCTGTCTGTGGGGAAAGGGTCTGAGAAGGAACAATGCAGCTTGTTCAGCTCTCTGCCAGTTTTCAGTCACTTCCACTGCTACCCGCAAGCAAATTGGAACCTTCTGGTGCTAATTCCCAGGTATGTGGTTTGTGTACATTCTAGAACCCTGTGGGTCTCTTCAACAAACTCTTCTGTGAGGCTGGGAATTTCTCCAGCTGCTGCCTCAACCCCCACAGGTGTTTTCAGTCAGAGGTTTGAGACCTCATTTCCCCCACACTGGGGCCCTGGGTTGCGTGGTCTGTTTCTCTTCCCAGTTGCTCATCCCAGTTTATCTGCACCCAAATGTGGAACTGCCCCCTTTGCCAGCCGTCATCTCGCCTGCCCCAGTCCTCCAGCCACCGCCTTGCTGCGAGTCCTCTC
This sequence comes from Glossophaga mutica, assembly GCA_039655065.1. Lineage (NCBI taxonomy): Eukaryota > Metazoa > Chordata > Mammalia > Chiroptera > Phyllostomidae > Glossophaga > Glossophaga mutica. The sequence goes on from CM077306.1 coordinate 75,835,576, forward strand.
CACCGCAGCTGCCCTCATCCACCCCTCCTACCAGTCAGGATGAATGTTTCTTCTTTAACTCCTTGGTTGTTGGACTTCCATACAGTTTGATTTTTCTGTCAGTTCCGGATGTTTTTTGTCTTTAAATTTGTTGTTGTCCTTCTTTTGGTTGTGTGAGGTACAGTGTATCTACCTAAGCCTCCATCTTGGTGGGGAGTTTGTCTTTAATTTTCTGAGTAGCCTTTTCCCATCAGTCAACTGGTTCATAAAATTTATTCATACACTTAATAGATATTTATTGAGTACCATATTAGTTTCCTAGGGCTGTATATGTAACAAAGTATCACAAATCAAGTTTCTTGACACAACAGAAATTTAACCTGTTACAGTTCTGAAAGCTAGAAATCCAAAACCAATGTGTTGATAGGGCCGTGTTCCCTCTGAAACTTCTCAGAGAGGAAGCTTCTCAGTCTCTTCCAGCTTCTGATAGCACCAGGCATTCCTTGGCAAGTGGCAGCCAACCCCACTCTCTGCTCTATCTTCCCATGGCATTCCCTCTGTGTCTGTGTCTGTGTCGCTTCTACTCCTTTTAATGACACCAGTCACCTTGCGTTAGGGCCTACCCTATGTCAGTTAAGACCTCATTTTATTCTGATTACATCTACAAAGATACTGTTTCCAAATAGAGAAACACTCACAGGGCCTAGAGGTTAGGACTTCAACATCTTTTGAGGGGAAGCAATTCAACCCATTATAAGTATTATTCAGTACCAAGCACTTGCACTGGGGAATTTCATCTATGGTAATAAGATCCTATGAAAGGTGTTGTAAAATTTACTATAAAGATGTTATTTAGGACATTCTTACTTCATCATAGAATATGTTCTTAGGACTCAGCATGAGAAATCTTGGAGTTTCTTCCAATTGTCCTTTTAACATTTTAGATGCTGTTAATCTTATAACTGATCTTATTTTCATCCTTGAATGGGTTACTAGCAAGTTCAGAATCAAATTTCGACCAACCACAAATAAGTATAACAACCACATAATTTCATCTTATATAGTGAACTTAACTCATTTCTTTCTTATTATTCTACCTTTTATTTCTTTTAACCATTTTCATGTTGACGAACTATTGGAAATGTATTTAATAACTAATTATGGAGCAAAGCAAGTCAAAAGTAAATATATTTTTTAATTAATTAGGATAAATCCAAATTAATTTGATTTCCCCTATACCAAAAATAATTTAAAAGATGAAATATACTGTGAAGAAGAATACGTTCCAAATATTAACCTATTTGCTCTCAATGAGTGGGATAATCAAGTATTAATGATATGACATAGGATGTTTATAAGATAGATGGAATCTTCATGTGATACTAAAGCTTGAGGGAAATCTTTGAAGTAATAAAGTTTCTGAAAACTTCTCTATGTTCTATAATGAATTTAAAAAGAAAACCAAGTAACCCCCTGGCACACACCTGATTGGTGGTGTTGCTCTTATATCAGTCAGGGGCAAAGCAGTTGTACAGTCCTTAGTTCATCCTAGCTTGTTGCCTGCATTGGTGGCCAGAGCTGGTTCATGCCCAGGGCACATAAAAAGAAAGAAAGAAAACCAAGTAATTGACATGAATACTTGCTTCAGATAACGGAAAGCTATCAAATAGCAGAAGGAACAGATATTGTATTCTCAGAGACAAGATTAGTATAAATTGGAATAGAGTGTTGCAAAGCAGAGTGAGAAGAACTAATAACCCAAGATGATCAACACTGGGAAAAGGATGCCCCATTCTCAACTCTCCTATATTAGAAATGTTCAAGCTATGATATACCATGAGTCAAGGATCTAAAATAATGAATCTAAGCATTTAGTAAGAAGTTGGCTCAGAGAACTACTTTTCCTTCCATCCAACTCCAGAATCTTTAAGTTTATTTTTAAAGATTTTATTTATTTATTTTTAGAGAGAGGGAAAGGGAAAGAAAATGAGAAGGAGAGAAACTTCAATGTGTGGTTGCCTTTTGAGCAACCCTCCACCAGGGACCTGGCCTGCAACCCAGGCATGTGCCCTGACTGGGAATCAAACTGGTGACTCTTTGGTTTGCAGGCTGGCACTCAATTCACTGAGCCACACAAGGCAGGGCCCAACTCCAAAATCTTAAGATTAATGATTTTTTAAAAAAAATAAAGCCATTATTTTAATATAATTGGACCCACATTAGCAGTTTTTAATTTATAATTTCATATTTAGACATAGCAATGGGTCTATACCAACTATACAGTAAAACTTTCTTTCTATAACTCTACTGAGTAACATAGCCACAAAACCTAAAATTTGGATAAGCAAGCAATATTTCAACTTAATAATTTTTTAAATAAGCAACGGAAATTTAGCAGGAGAAAATTATTTGTCCAATGACATGCAGCAAGTCTAGAGCATAATCAAAATTATAAGTTACCAGTTCTGACACTGCAACTGGAGATGCAGCCATACTACCTTCCAAAGAATCAGAAAACCATGACAACCATTACTCAACCACTCAATTCAAACCATATTGCCTTCTCCCTATGCAATTCCTAGACATCTAGTTTCTGAATCTAGTCACCAAAAGGCATAGATGACCCTGTGGCTCTTCAGGTGACAATAGTGAATGTGTTCCAGAGTTTCATAACTTTCAGACCTCGTCCACACACCTAGACCATTGTCATGACTAACCTTTCTTTCCTACTCACACACCACTAAGCCTAATTTCCTTATGGCAGATGGCAGGATTTACCCAGTAATCTCCCTGTAAACATAGCTAACGTACTGTGCTGCCCCTTGATTCCTAGATTTTCTTTCAAATGAATGTGCACCCAGTTTAGTAGACAAGATCACTATTCTTTTCTCCCTTTCCCTGAGGGATGACAGACTATTGCGACAAAAACTGAGAAGACCCCTCCATGTTATTTCTGGCTTTACCAGTGGCATGCTCTGTGCCTTTACCCAAGCCACTCACCTTTCTATGGACAGGGTCCTTCAGTGGCAAACCGGAAGTTATTAGTTTCCCCGGATCATATTCAGGAATCACTGAAGTCTGTACTCGAAAGTTCATATAGACAAGGGAAATAATTATCATTATTGTTGTTGTTGTTATTTATAACTAATTCAGCTGTAGAACTTGAAGATTTAAGATCTCCCCATGGATTTAACTGTGGCCTCCAGAACCTGAGATTTAATTTTAAAAGAATTAAATTTCCAGTCTGCTTTACAAGGGTGACTGTGAGAATGTATGCTGACAGACTGTTGTCTTCAGAGGCAAAATCCAGACACACAAAGACAATGCCACAGCTCGAACAGAGGGTGACCCTTTCCCATTCATCTTAATGGAGTGTTAAACTTGAAGCCTAATTAGGTCCACTTAAATGCCAACATTATTATACTTTTCTCTGCTTATCTTCATACCAGAAACAATCAACTAATGCACTCATTTAATCTGAGTGCGTGCAGCGATCACATCCAGACACCCTGTCATTTTGATAGCCTGCTTTACAGTCATAAAAGTACAAGTTTTAAACTTGCACTTTGGTTGTTTTTAATTATCAACATAATTAGATTACTTTCTATTACCTTGAATTTTTAGAGGTGAGACTGTATACACATGTGGATGATGTTTGTAAGGCAGTGGGGCCTGATCACTATTCCCACAAGGAACTGGTATCAGACTTGCTCCCAGGATAACAAAGGAGGATGTGTTAAATGAAAGATCCCATTCCTGCCCTTCAGAGAAGGTCACAGCTTTATAGTTTATACATTGTGTATGTGCCCAAGGTTTCTACATTCCCTTTCAGATTCACCATTGCCTCCTGGATTCCATTTTAATTTGCAATTCCTACAACAAACCTTGGAAGTAACAGAATTTAAAATATATAATCCATACTTGCCTATTTTGTACCTAGGAGAATCCATATCTAGGCCCTCAATTAAAAGTCCTTGGAGACCTTATAAAATATCTCGTAAAACTCTATTTATTTACTCATGGCTATAAGGAGATTAGTCTGTTTTTCTTTAATGGTCTCTGTGCCAAAATGGCATACAAGAAAACCTTTGGAAGTTCATCATCCAGGCTTATAGATAAAGCCATTGGTGAGCATCATCCAGAAGAGGAAGTTTCTCACCCCTCTGTCCATGCACTCTTCCACCAAAGCCCCTACCTCATGTGCCCCAGGCAGCCAAGTGTCAAAGAACAGGATGCTTGGAGCAACATTTTCCAAAGGCATCTGCAATAGATGCTGATAGTACACACCTTGGTTTTCTGACCCTTCCTAGGCAAACAGAACACTATGTTTCTTAGCCCCTTTTGAAGGTGGATGGGACTATGACTAATCCTGGTCAATGGATTAGGACATGGAGGGATGTCACTTTGGAGAGAAAATATTTGGGAGCCAATGTATAACCCCCAATGCTTTCTTTCCCAACTTGGACAAACACTGAAGCTCCTTGCTGAGAGAAATGTACTATAAAATGAAAGTCACCTGTAATGCTTGGTCCCCACATGGGATAATCCCTAGAGAGATGTTTGGGCCAGCAGAAGGTTTACATGACAGAAAATAATGCTATTTTGGTTAACCATTAAGACTTCGGTATTGTTTGCTGCTTCAACATGACCTAGCCTTTCTGATCTAAAACAGTGTCTCAGAAGTAATTCCCAAGCCTAATTTCACTAGATGAATATCAAATATAATTGTCATCACTGCCTTCTTCCAGAATCAAGTACAAGAGGGTGAAAAAATGAAGCAAAAGTCACTCCAAATAGTCCACCTAGCTCTGATTTCACTCCTTGTGACTTATACTTTGATCTTGAAAAAAGTGAATTAAGTCCCATCGCAAGCTGTTCTTTTCCACCAAGAAAGAGACCTGGGAGGCAATGGTTGCTCATAATACTCAGAGCATTTTCCAGGGACAGAAAATTAATATCCAAAGACAGGCCAGTGTCAGAGGATTGGAAGAAAAAATCTCTTAGGTAAAACCCTAAAATTAAGGTTTGTATTATCCAAACAGGCACCAGGGCAAATGCCCATTAGCTAACTAAGAAATAAGAAACTATCCAGGGGGCTATTAAAGAAAATTGAAAAAACAAAAGTTGTAATAATCTTTTAAAAGGAGGCTTATGTGAATAAAAACATCAAATTATATCTGAATTGAGCTAAGCAGTATTTTTATTGAGCCTTTTAGTTGGCATTTGCAAACATCTAAACTTTTAAAACAGTTGCTCTGACAACTTTGAAAGGCAAAAAACTAATTTTTACTTTGACAGGAGTACGTTTAATGTGTTTACATTAAATCAGGTCACATGGTTTCTAACATCAGAAGGAGTTTGTTTCCTATGTACACACTCAGTTATGAAAAATCCCTAGATAATACATAGATACTAATGAGCTCCAGCAGGGACTTAAGAAGGAAAATGAGCCTTAGGGAGTCTTAGTAATGAAAGGAGTAAAAGTGAAGTAAAAGTGAGAGATGGAGAGAAGGGGAAGCTACCACTAGTGAATGGGCAGGCGGCATGGAAGGGAAGCCCTGTGAATTATCTAAGTAAAGATGAGCTTGGCTGGTACAGGAGATTGCTAGCCAGGAAGACCAGGTGCAGAGTGGAAGGTATGCTCACATCAGAGCCAACTGGGGCGGGGAAAGCGATTCCCCAACTTACTATCTCTCACTTTCAGCATGTCAGTCTCCCCATAAGCAAAATAGAGATAAAAATACCTACCTCACAGTGTTAGTGTGAGGATTAAATTTTGGATAAGACCATGCATGTAATGTTTCTAATACACTGAGCACACAGAGTAGGTTTTCAGTTAATATTAATTCCTACTAGATTTGCATGCTCTGTGAATTTGGCTTGTTAATAAAACCATGCGTGCACAACAAATAGTAAGAATAGCACCACAAGTGAGTGGCCTCTGTGATTACCTTTCCCCAAGTGAGAAGGGAGACACAAGTCTGACATTTCTTCAGCTGAGCTCAATTTCTAAATGGCTGTCATAGAGTGAGTCTCTCCCAGGGACATATAAGTAATACAGTGAAATTTTCAGGAAATTTTTCACCTAAAATTTCATTTGGAATTTTACCTTGAAACACTGTATGAGGTGCAACTCTGCTGTATTAATACAGTAAGGAATCCTTGTACTGCAGTTTGTGAAGGATCATTCGCAGTTTTGCTAAGCATAATTTGTATTTGTTTCCTCCTCCACTATGAAAAAGTAACATGGTGTTGCAAAGACAACAGCACTGGGGTCAGCAGACCTGGGCTCAAATTTTGGTTCATGGGCTAGCACTCAGTCCACTGAGCCACATCAGCCAGGGCAGTGGGTTCACATTTTACCTTCTCCATGTACCAGTTCTGACAGAAACACAAGTCTTGAACCTCTTTGAACTTCTATTTCCTGGTCAGTAATTTGGGATAACCTCTGAGGAATGCAGTGAAGATTGAATTAAATAACATACACAATGTACCTAGCACAATGCAAGCAAAACCATCAACTCTCTCCCAAGCCCATAAACCCCTACAATTGTAATGCAGAGTTATCAGAACAACATATGATTTGTGTGAAACCTTCTCTCACTAGATTACGAGTTTCTCAAAAGCAACTTATAATGGCAAGGATCTTCTATACTTTGTACTCCACTTATCTGGAAAGAGAAAGTTAGAAATTCGGCTATGGAAGAAAAAAGAATGATCATTGTTTGCTGAGCACAAATGAAATAGGTAAACAAAACTATATTATCCCTCCCTATGTCATTCCTCTTCACCCTGAAAGAAACATGAAGATGCTACGTGTAAGCATTGTCTCAACTCACCTCAAATTCTCTCCTCTGTACTCCAAATGCATCCGTTTCCATCATTTTGCTACTGCGGTGGCCCGTGTCACCACTAGCATCCATGTTGTCAGCTCCAGTCCTCTCCATTCTCTTCCTCAACCTATCAGCACCCTTCAGTGTAGTTGACTGCTGTCTTTTTCTTAAAACACTTTCTTCTTCTGGCTTCTATGACACCATGCTCTCATGGCTTTCCTCTATTCACTCCCCTTTGCTCACTCTTCCCGTTGATAGACTTCTAAATTTCGCAGTACCCAGTTCACTCCTGGTCCTTTGCTCCATCTACATCCTCTCACTAGTGAGCCCTTCCATTCACTCATTGGATAGTGAGAATCATTTGAGTGCTAAGGATCCCACATCTTTATTTCTAGTCCTTCCACTCCTCAGAAATCCAAACTCATCTAACCAACTGTTACTTGAGGTCTCCACTTATAGTCAAATAAATGTTTCAAAATTTACATGCCTAAAAGATAATTCTGATTTCCTTCCCCTGCCCCATCTGAATCCTGCCCCTGGGTTCTTCATCTTGATAAGTATCATGATTCTTCTTTGGAGATCAAGACGATGATCTAGCACAGGGCTTCTCAAACCTTAATGTGAATATGAATCACCTGGAAAAGGGGGAGGGGTCTTCTAATTCAGTAGGTCTAAGTTAAAGAATATGATTCTGCATTTATAACACGTTCCAAATGATAAGATGCTGCTGGTCCTTGAATCATGTCATTGAGTAACAAGGATTTTGGAGATAATTATTGGTGCCTCTGTTTCCCTAATGCACATCTCCATACACATACTCAAAAAATCAGCAATGTTCATCAACCACATTTCTCCAGAATCTGACTGTTCTTCAACTCACAACACCTGGTCAATGCCACCATCATCTTTCTCTTGTACTACTGTTGTTAATTCCTAACTAGTCCTCAGCTCCTAATTTGTCCCTTTCCTGCAGAATGTTATCTCCACTACAGCCTTATAATACCAGCCATATCGCATCACTACAATGTTCTGTGTTGTTGCTTTTTTTTTACCAGACCTACAGTTAAATCTCATCAATGACTCTTAAGTGGCCCTCACCTCACCTTCAACCTCATTTGATGTCACTCACTCTCTGGCCAACAATGCTCCAGCCACACTGATTTTTCATTCCTTAACCTTGCCAAGCTAACTCCCATCTTAAGGCTTTTTCACTTGTTGCTCCCTCTGCTTGGAAAGCTCTTGGTCTTTGACATGGCTGGCTCCTAACTGTCATTCAAATCACAGCTTAAATGTCATCTCTGAATGACCTTCCCTGACCACTCAATCCAAAATAGCCACTCTGTAACTTGTCACTTGATATCAAGTCACTGTTTTATTTCTCTGCATTTCCCTTACTGCTATGTGATATTTTTTTACGGATTTTTTATTTATTGGCCTATGTTCTCTCTCTCTTCCTCCTTCCTGTTCTCTTCCTCCCATGCGCACTAAGAGGTAAGCCCCAGGAAAGCAGAAACTACGCCTATCTTATTACTGGCTGCGATCTCTGCATCTAGGTCAATTCCTGGTATTTAATAGGCAATCAACAGCCACTTGATGTATGATTAGATGAATAAATGATTCAATAAAGAGTTCTGGAGTCTATTACAAAATGAGAGGGAACATGAAGCTCCTTGGCATCTGGGCTTTCCACTTTGTCCTGCAGGATCCTTCTTAACTCCTCCTCTGAGTCCTCCCAATCCCACAACACTTAAAAGAGAAGATGAACATCTGGGGATAAGTTGCCAGCCATCATTTCTGTGATTAAAGGACCTTGTGCTTCATAGTTTCTGCCACAAGCACTAGAATTTGGTTCATTTCTAAATAAGCCTGTAAGTTTCCTAAATAAAAAGAGTAGCCCCTCTGACCATGAACTTAATTTCTATGACTCTCCACTAATCACTTTCAAAAGCTTTACTTGACTCTGTTGCTACTTATTATTTGAGGGCTGGGTGCTCACTCATAGTGATTTGAACATGGAATTTGATTAGATCATTAAAAACCCCATACATGGAAGTAGAGTAGTTCCAGTGGATCACAAAACTGTGGTTCCCCAGCCAGCATTATCTGCATTGCCTGGAAACTTGTTAAAAATGAAAATTCTCAGGCTCTAGCCCCAACCTTCTGAAAAGAAACTCTCAGGATGGGATCAAGCAATCTGTGTTTTAAGGATTCTCCAGATGTTTCTGATGCATGCTAAAATTTGTGAGCCACCAATTTAAACCATTTACACACACCATCATGAGTTTCCATTGCTCGGGAAAGTTGGTGACCTCAAGAACACTTCATCTAAGCATTAGATAATGTCCAGAAGAGTGACTCATACCTGTGCAAGTGGGGTATTGTCAGGCATATATTCTGGAATACTTTTCACTGACCTAAGTTTGTCCAGGAAACAAGACTTAACCTGACTCCTTCACTCAGCTTCCTTTTATCTTCTGTATCTCTCTCCTTTGTTCCCTCCAGTTTAGCTGATACTACTGAATACCAGTGAGACCTCTGGTATTCAAGGCAAGAAATAACACCTGAGGTTAAAACTAACCATGTGGGGTAGCTCTCCTATAAATACACACACACACAGTACCTATTCAGTTGCTAAAAGAAATTCCAAGTATGCAGTCATATCTGAACTATTATATGTATTTCACCCAATTGTTCAATGAACCAAATCTCAGCAACCTCAATGTATTCAATTCAGGCAGTTTTGATATTTTTAGCTACATAACCACGGCATCTACCTGCTTTCAGTTTTGATCCTAGAAATATTTCTGTGTCATCCATCTCTAGTTTCAAGATGAGAGCTTACATAAGTTAGTGGTGAGTGAATTAGTACTTTAAAGTTGATTCCCAATGTTGGTGGCTAAAATCCATGGAATCATGGTAGATTCATGTTTTATTTTCAAATTTAAAACAAAAGCAGATATACTATACTGTTATGTGGCTCACAATTCACATAGTCACATGTAGAGGCAAACCCTTTTTCTCTGCTACCCACCCCAAGGTGACTCCTATTTAATTTCCCAGTTGTCAAAAAGAGAAAATGTTAGTGTTATGATCACAGTCAAAAACTGAGGATGATATTATCACAGAAGGTTCAGAAAAAGAGAGTATAAAGGACACTCCGGAAAACTTGAATAAACTACATGGTTATCACCTGGTTATATTTGGGGATATACAACTAAGGAAAACATGTTAATGAAAGTGATAATAATGTTGGAAAGTTGTTACTTAGATTGCCCTAACACATTCTAGGATGTCATTCATTCCTACATACATTTTATCTTTTTATCAATCATATTATGCTTCCTATGGTGCAAAACACTGAAACCAAGAAAAATTTAATCCTATTCCTCAATGTCAATATTTTGAAAAGATTCTATTTTACTTTCAATATTGCCATAATTGCAATACTATTTTACATCATATGAGACTCGATCACCAAGCACCTTGATATGCATATAGTATAATTTTAATAATCATCATGAACCTGTGAGTAGAACAAAACAAAGATTGTTTTCCCCATTTGAAATATCAGTATCTGAAAGTAAGACATGTTAAGTGACTTAATCAAGGCCACATAACTAATTTGCACGGAGCTGAAGTGAATTCCAGGTCTAGCACATTTTCTATTATAAAATACACATGTGGCTAAAATTCCCAGACATCCTGGGAAGTGATAGGAAAAAATCTTTCTTCAGAAATGCAATGTTGCTTTACTGTACCCTGATTAAGCACTTTTTTTCGCCATAGTGACAAATGCTGGTTTAAAAGCAACTGTGTTCACTGACTGATTAAATTACCTTCTAAAGGTGAGAAATTACCTTCTAAAGACGCAGGCCATCCCACGTGCTTCAATGTTCTTATGCTCATGCAAACTGCTGGGGATAGCGACAGCAGGGAGTGTGCAGAAGAACATTCATTACCTGAAGAAACAGTACATATTGATTTTTCTGTCCATTGTGGAGACAGGTAATACAATTTCATTGCCTATTCAATATGAAAAGAGGACTTAATGGAGTTATGGTTTATGATTTGGCCATTGTGTCAGACGTCTTTTCCAGCAATTTGTTCTCCATCTCAGACTCCATCCCAGTACCCTAGGTAACCAGATAGCTAGATGTACCCCTTTAGCACCAAATGCCATTGATCCCATAAAATATGGGACAGAATATATGAAAAAATAATGAGCGAGGGGCCACTCTTTACAGGTTATTTACCTGCAGTCACTGTGGCTGAAGAGCACTGGAGATACATGCCCACAGGAATGTCCTTCAGTGGCACAAAAGAAAAGTCCACGCTGAGCCCTGATGATCGCTAACAGTCCTAAGGTCATAGCAACTTGAAAATGTATTCATTTTAGCAGTTTCTTCCAAATATAGTTCAAACAGCAGAAGGTTTTTGGTTAGTTGTTCACTTTTTGGCTTATTTCCTTAAAATGAGTTGTGCATGTTGTCAGAAACAATTCCCAATAGGTCTTTCATATTCTGCATGTCTTGCAAGCAGAAGCACTGAATTCCTTAGTTGCAGACTATCTATACAAGGATAGTTGTATAGTGAACAACCGTGAAAGATGCTCTCTCTCAAGCAATGGCCCAGCACACATGTTGCCCAGTATGGAAACTTTAGACTCTCTAAGTGTAGAATTTCTACCCTACAACACAACTTAACTGCATGTGCAGGTGGTACCACCTGGCTCTCTTGGTCTTGCTCAGTAAGATTGGAGGGGTTAGGGTACCAAATATTCTGCTGCTTATGCTGCTTGCTGAGTTGTAAATAATAAAATCCTTTGTCTCTGACCCAAGTCTCTCTCGCTGACCTGACCTTGAAATAATCAGGTATAAGTAACAGTACATAAGGGTTGTGGCCATTCATATTCAGTTTTTCTAGATGTTTGTTAAAGTCCAGATTTGTGGTGTTAGTTGCACTTTCCTGCTCCAGAGATTTGTACTGGCTTTTACTGTTGATCCTCCCTGTTGCCAGCTTAGATGAGCTGGTCTTCAAAATCATTGGACTAAAGAAGGAAAACAACAATGAAAGTGTTTCTGTTAAACAACTGTGATGCAACACTGAAAAAAATGCTAAGAAATTATCCAATACTCTACATGTCTGCTTGTGTGGACAAATTAGGTTAAAATAAATTTCATACATAAATTCCTCTGACCAAGCTCGACCTCCTCCTATAAAGCTCTCACACGTATTTCTGGGACTTCCCAAGAGGTGTCTCCTGTGTACTCCATTCCTTCCATGTCTACTGCGCTCTGCCTTGTTGTGTCTCTAACTTTTGATTCTTGCCACTCTGACCATTTAGCTTTTCCAAAGTTGTTGACACAGTTCTTCTGCTCTGATGTCTGTGGGGGAAGGAAGATGGGTCTTCCCCTGCCGTGATATACTCAGCGCTAACTCAGTGTTGCTTGGGCAACAGAGATCCTTCTAGCCATATCCAGAAACAGATTTAAATGTGGACAACTGTGCAGGATCTTTCTGTCCCTCCTCATCTTCAGTGACTCATGTGTCAATTTAATTATTCATGCAGCTTTCTTCCCTTAGGACCTGTTCTCCCTCAGATTGCTTGGACCCTCTTTTCAAATAATTTTGTAGAGCCAGTCTCCCACTGGACCACACATTCCTGCACCCCTGGGGGTCCTTGCCCCTGGCATCTTCGTGGCTCAATTTTTCACTGCCTTCAACTTTGACTCAAAAGTCATTTGGTCAGGGAGCCTTACCTGACTAGCCATTTTTAAATGTCAGCCTTTACTCCTCTCCTACTCAGGCTATCCCCTTCCCTGTCTTATTTCACTCTGTCGTACCAGTTACTCCCAAACATTTTATAAAATAAATTTCTTATATTATTATTGTCTCCCCCCACTGAAATGTAGTCCCAAGAGGGCAAGGGTTTTTATGTCTTTGGCTCACCGATGTGCTTAATATGGGGCCCAACACCCAGCTGGTCCTCAATAAATATTTTTAAAATGAATGAATGAATGAGTCATAGCTGAGGCCACATTAAACCTGATGTCCAGTAAACCAATTTGGCTGAAAAGATCATTGTGAATAGTCATGTCAGGAAGATATACCCATATGAAGGACCAAGTATTTGGATAAATAATGATGATCTAGTCACTCATTCTGGTTGCTTTTCACCTTTGGAATTAAGACAGAAAATACATAATTTTGCCTGGCTTTCCTGTTCTTTGCAATGATTAACCATATTTAAATCTACATAGGTCTTATATCCAATAATACGATTCTTTTTAATCCCTTTCTTTTTCTGTTGCCACTTAATATTGCTTCAGAAGTTAATTATAGTTATTGAAACTATAACATGATGTAAGATACACTGTTGCCTGCATTAATTAGCTAGGATAGATTTTGTATGTGTGTTAACCACAGGGAAAATTAGTGAGAATTTGTCCATTTATTATGTAGGAGTAACAGGTCAAAGTGGGAGAGAGAGTCACAATAGTCTTGGGGTTCACAAATCTATGAAGCAAGACTGATGGGCAGGTAAATTGCTACAACTTTTTAGGAAAGCACTTAGAATATCATTGACCTTTGAACAATTCAATAGGGAAAACTAACCCTCCCCCCTGCAGTCAAAAATTCATACATAACTTGAGGTGGGCATCCTTAGATGGGGATCCTTAGATCCCCACTCCCAGTGTAAATCACTGCCTTCAATCTGTGGTTAGATTCACAGAAGCTAATCCCAGGAATGCAGAGGGCTGACTGTACATTTAATGAAAAAAATCCATGTATAAGTTGACCCATGCAGTTCAAACCCCTGCTGTTCAAGGGCTAACTGTATGTAAAATCCCTTATATATTTGAATGTATCTATTATACTTTTAAATATGTATGTAGAAGGATGTTCGTGGAAATGTTATAATGAATAAAACTTTCAAGCAACCTAAATATTCCACGATAGGGGAATATTTAAATAAGTTACATTCTCATTATTTTGTGTAATAGAATATTATTTACTCACTTAAAATTGTGTTTTTGAAGACTATCTAAAGAAACTGTTTTTACAACACAACTCTACAAAACTAAAAGAAACTGTTTCTACAACACAACTCTAAAAAACTAAAAGCTAAAAACATTAAAAGGTTCACTTTTTAAGCCATTTATTTTTTTTATTTTTTTCACATTTTTTATTGTTATTCAAGTACAGTTGTCTCCATTTTCCTCCCACCACTCCCCCCACCCCAGCCACCCCCACCTCCCACCCTTGATCCTATCCCCCTCTGGTTTTGTCCATGTGTCCTTCATACAAGCTCTTGAAAACTCCTCCCCTTTCCCCCGTTATCCCCTCCCACCTCCCTCTGGTTACTGTCAGTTTGTTCTTAATTTCCATGTCTCTGACTTTTCAAGCAGTAAGTACATAATATGTTTCTTCATAGGAAAAAATGGAATAAAAATTGCAATATATCAGTAGAGATTATTTCTGTCTTAGTCCATTTGTGCTTCTATAACAAAATACTATGGGCTGGGTGGCTTACAAACCACAGAAATCTATTTCTCACAGTTCCAGATGTTCAAAGTCTGAGATCAAGGTGCTGGTATGGCCAGGTGAAGCCCTTCTTTTGGGTCACGAACTTCTCATTGTGTCCTCACAAGGCAGAAGAGGCTGGGGAACTCCGTGAGGCCTTTTTCATGAGGTCATTGATCCCATCCACGGGAGCTCCACTCGCCTCACTTAATCATCACCCACAGGCCCCCACCTCCTAAGACCATCACACTGAGCATAAGGATTTCATCACAAATTTTGGCGGGGGACACAAACATTCAAATGATAGCAAGTTTTGATTATAGAATTAGAAGTTATTTTATGGTTAACTCCTAATATATCAAAATATCCCATTGCATTGGCCACCATGTTGTTAAGTGATGTTGATAGACAAAACATTTCTGTGACAAAAGATTTTTAAACAGTGAAATATATTTAGATGATGATGCAAAATAAAATTAATATACTCATAATAAGATCAGGCATTTAATGATTGAATCAGGGACTGTGCTAAATACTTTAATTCCTCTATGAAGTAGAGATCAGTCTAATATGTTATAGGTGAGGAAACTGAGGTTTTTATATTTTTACTTTTTTGTTTTTTTTGGGGGGGGTTATTATTTATTTATTTATTTATCAGTATTTTTTTAATTGTTGATCTTGTACAGTTTTCTGTCTTTTACTCCTCCCCCACCCCACCACCCCAGCCCTCCCCACCTCCCTCCCATTTCCACCCCCCCATAGTTTTTGTCCATGTATCCTTTATACTTGTTGCTCTAAACCATTCCCCTTTTACCCTGAAATTCCCTCCCCTCTCCCCTCTGGTCACTGTCAGGCTGTTCTCAATTTCAGCATCTTTGTTTATATTATGCTTGTTTGTTTGTTTTGTTGATTAGGTTCCTGTTAAAGGTGAGATCATATGGTATTTGTCTTTCACTGCCTGGCTTATAAGCAACAAACAGTAAGTGTTGGAGAGGTTGTGGAGAAAAGGGAACCCTAGTGCACTGTTGGTGGGATTGCAGACTGGTACAACCACTATGGAAAACAGTATGGAATTTTCTAAGAATACTAAAAATGGATATATATTTGACCCAGCAATTCCACTGCTTGGGTTATATCCTAAGAACCCTGAAACACCAATCCAAAAGAACCTATGCACCCCTATGTTCATAGCAGCACAATTTACAATAGTCAAGTGTTGGAAGCAACCTAGGTGCCCATCAGTTAATGAATGGATCAAAAAACTGTGGTACATTTACACAATGGAATTCTATGCAGCAGAAAGAAACTGAGGTTTTTAAAAGATGTCAGCTGAGGCGTAGCTCAGTGGATTGAGCGCGGGCTGCGAACCAAAGGGTCGCAGGTTCGATTCCCAGTCAGGGCACATGCCTGGGTTGCAGGCCAGGCCCCTAGTGGGGGCCACCTGAGAGGCAACCACACATTGATGTTTCTCTCCCTCTCTCCCTCCCTTCCCCTCTCTAAAAATAAATAAATAAAATATTTAAAAAAAAAAAAAAAGATGCCAGCTGATTTCTCAAAAGAGACCTTGCAGGCAAGAAGGGGCTGGAAAGAAATATTTGAAATCTTGAAAAGCAGGGACCTACATCCAAAATTGCTCTTTCCAGCAAAGCTGTCATTTAGAATGGATGGACAGATAAAGTGCTTCTCAGATAAGGTCAAGTTCAAGGAGTTCATCATCACCAAGCTCTTATTATATGAAATGTTCAAGGGACTTATCTAAGAAAAAGAAGATCAAAAATATGACAGTGAAAAGACAGCAGACTCACAGCTATTAAGAACCACACCTAAAACAAAAGCAAACTAAGCAAACAGCTAGAACAGGAACAGAACCACAGAAATGGAGATCATATGGAGGGTTAGCAACAGGGGCGTGGGGGGGGAAGGTACAGAGAATGAGTAGCATAGATAGTGGATAGAAAATAGACAGGGAGGGCAAGAATAGTATGAGAAATGTAGAAGCTAAAGAACTTATGACACAAGGACATGAACTAAAGGGGGGAATGTGGGTGGGAGAGGGTGTGCAGGGTGGGGGGAAAGATGGGGGAGAAACGGGACAACTGTAATAGCATAATCAATAAAATATATTAAAAAAACAACAAAAAAATAAAAATAAAAGATGAAATAACTGTTTTGGTGTCACATGGCCCAGTCAGGAGCAACAACAGATTTGATCCTGACTGTTCTGCCTGTGGAGCTTCTGCTTTTAAACCCTGTGGTCCATGGAAACAGTTGATGATGACCTACCATGAGTTCACTTGTAATTTACTTTAGTAAATTTAATTTACTTTTGCTGAGACAATGAATTATATTCAGGTAGTTAGCATTACTGATGCTGTTACCACTCAAATAATTACTATCTTTTAACTCTTGATCAGATATTCTACTGTTTCTATCTAGGGTATTTCAATTTCTTATTGCTAAGAAAATATAAAGAACGCTTTGGCTTAGATGCTAACAAAAATGGGTATATTTACAGTTTTAATCAATTGTAATGAAATCATAATTATAATATAAATTCTTTTTAAGGGAAAAATCCTTTCAGAAAAGATGCCTTTTAAAATAAAATTAGCACAACATTTCAAGCTAGAAGACTAGAGTCAATTTCCTGATAAATGAGAAGAATATTAGAACCACAGAAAAGTCAAATTGGCCTTCAAAAGAACTGACAGTCTTGCAGACTCTGCCTCTGAATGAAATGTTGAGGACTTTCTTGTCAATTCTCCCAGATGTCCAGGTAGAAGAGGGTACACTGATTACTTTAACCAAAACAGACTGCTTTTGCTCAAACTCACCTCAGGTCTAACCAAGTGTGAAGCTTATCATACTGCCAGATGAAGAGAAAGACAGTTTTTACCTGAGAGAGAAACTAAGCAAAATGCACAAGACACCATGAGCACTTATAACCTAAGATACTCAAAGTATCATGTCAGCAGGAAGAAATTCTAGATCAGAAAAGTTCCTAGAGACAATTCCAAAATACGCAAAATAAAGAGAGGGAAAGTTTTACAAATTGCATTTAATATGAAACAAAGAAAACAAAATTAAGACTTTTATCTCAACTTTTAGGAAGAATTAATTTCTAGAAAACATTTACATAAAAGTAAGGTACAGAATTGTAGACTAAGCTCATTTAAAATGCTGTCATTTTAGTTGGTGAATATCTTAATAATCCTACAATTTAATTATTTTAAAGGGAGAAATTAATTATCACAATGTGTTTTCAGTCTGTTCTAAGGAATCTGTTAATTCAGAATATGGTGTGTTATTTTGGAGATCAAACTCTTGTCCAAGGTATCATTGACAAATGTATTTTCCCATACGGTTTTTTCCCCTTTTCATTTTGCTGATGTTTCCCTTAGCCGTGCACAAACTTTTCATTTTGATGACATCCCATTTGTTTATTCTCTTCTTTATGTCCCTTGCTCTAGGGGACATGTTGGTGATAATATTGCTGTGTAAAATATCTGAGATTTTCCTATATTCTCCTCTAGGACTTTCATGGTATTATGACTTATATTTAAGTTTTTTATCCATCTTGAGTTTATTTTGTATATGATGTAATTTGGTGGTTGAGTTTAATTTTTTAACATGTAGCTGTCCACATGTCCCAATACAATCTGTTGAAGAAGCTATTTTTATTCCATTTTATGCTTCTGCCCCCTTCATCAAATATTAATTGACCATAGATACTTGGGTTTATTTCTGGGCTCTCTACTCTGTTCCATTGATCTATGCATCTGTTCTTATGCCAGTACCAGACTGTTTTGATTGCAGTGGACTTGTAATATAGTTTGATATTACGTATTCCGGTTCCTCCTACTTTGTTCTTCTTTCTCAAAATTGCTGCAGCTGTTTGGGATAATTTATGGTTCCATACAAGTTTTTGAAATGTTTGATCTATATCTATGAAATATGTCATTGGTATTTTAATAGGGATTGCATTGAATCTATAAATTGCTTTGGGTAGCCCTGGCTGGTGTAGCTCAGTGGATTGAGCACGGGCCTGCGAACCGAAGGATCGAGGTTCGATTCCCAGTCAGGGCACATGCCTGGGTTGCCAGGCCAGTTCCCGGCAGGGGACATACAAGAGGCAACCGCACATTGATGTTTCTCTCCCTCTCTCCTTCCCTTCCCCTCTGAAGATAAATAAATAAAATCTAAAAGAAAAAAAAATTTTTAAAAAAAATTGCTTTGGGTAGTATGGACATTTTGATGGTGTTAATTCTTCCAATCCATGAACACGGTATATGCTTGTTTATTTGTATCTTCCTTAATTTTTTTTCTCAGTGTTGTGTAGTTTTCTGAGTACAGGTCTTTTACCCCCTTGGTTAGGTTTATTCTTAGGTACTTTATTTTTCTTGTTGATCTCCAAAATATATAAAGAATTCATATAACTCCACTCCAGGAAAACAAACAATCCAATTAAAAAATGGGCAGAGGACGTGAACAGACACTTCTCTGAGGAGGACACACAGAGGGCCCAGAGACATATGAAAGGACGCTCAGCATCACTAGCCATCAGAGAGATGCAAATTAAAACCACAGTGAGACAGTACTTCACACTGGTCAGAATGGCAATCTTTTTTTTTTTTTTTTTAAGATTTTATTTATTTATCTTTAGAGGGGAAGGGAAGGAGAGAGGGAGAGAAACATCAATGTGCGGTTGCCTCTTGTATGTCCCCTGCCAGGAACTGGCCTGGCAACCCAGGCATGTGCCCTGACTGGGAATCGAACCTCGATCCTTCGGTTCGCAGGCCCGTGCTCAATCCACTGAGCTACACCAGCCAGGGCAGAATGGCAATCTTTTTTTTCCCCAATTTTTATTTTAATTGTTGATCTTGTACAGTTCTTGTACAGTGATCTTTTGTCTTTTATTTTCTCACCCCAACCCACCACCCCAGCCCTCCCCACCTCCCTCCCATTTCCACCCCCCATAGTTTTTGTCCATGTGTCCTTTATACTTATTCCTGTAGATCCTTCCCCTTTTCCCCTGAAATTCCCTCTCTTCTCCACTCTGGTGACTTTCAGCCTGTTCTCAATTTCAATGTCTTTGGTTATAGTATGCTTCTTTGTTTTGTTGATTAGATTCCTGTTAAAGGTGAGATCATATGGTATTTATCTTTCACTGCCTGGCTTATTTCGCTTAGCATGATGCTCTCAAGTTCCAGAATGGCAATCTTAAACAAATCAACAAATAAGTGCTGGCAAGGCTGTGGAGAAAAGGGAACCCTTATATACTGTTGGTGGGATTGCAGACTGGTGCAGCCACTGTGGGAAAACAGTATGGAATTTCCTCAGAAAACTAAAAATGGAACTGCCTTTTGACCAGGCAATTCCACTGCTGGGATTATACCCTAAGAACCCTGAAACACCAATTCAAAAGAACCTATGCACCCCAATGTTCATAGCAGCTCAATTTACAATAGCCATGTGTTGGAAGCAACCTAAGTGCCCATCAGTAAATGAGTGGATCAGAAAACCATGGTACATTTACACAATGGAATACTAAGCAGCAGAAAGAAAGAAAGAACTCCTACCCTTTGCAACAGCATGGATGGAACAAGAGAGCATTATGCTAAGTGAAATAAACCAGGTGGTGAGGGACAAATGCCATATGATCTCATCTATAAGTGAAACCTAATCAATAAAACAAACAAGCAAAATATAATCAGAGACATTGAAATGAAAAACAAACTGACATCAACCAGAGGGGAGGAAAGAAAGGTATAATGTGGGAAATAAGGGCAGAGTCGATAGGAACTTGTATGGGGGACACATGGACAAGGTCAAAGGGCTGTAGGATCAAGGGCTGTAGGATCAAGGTGGGAGTGGGCACAGAGGGGGGATTTGGTGGTGGGGGAAATGAAGACAACTGTACTTGCGCAATGATAAAAAAAGAAATAGAAAAAAGAATGTAATGTGTTAAATATAGGTTGTATTTCTCAGATACACTATAAAAATGCTTATGTTTTTTAATTGACTATATTGTTAAAAAATAACATCTTCAAGTTAAAAAAAAACTCTTTTAAATGTCCCTAAAATTATGTTCCTTCCCCTGAGCTACCCTTGGAAGGTAGTAGTCAGTCACGCAATCAAATGTGTAGGGTTACTTCAGCTGCCTGCCAAAATATTGCTCATGACTTATTAAAGTATGCTGAAAAACACCATTACATCAATGACAGAAAGGGCATGATTGTTCTTATTTCTGGAATTCTTCTGATGTGAGTCAATTCACAGGGTGGGATTTCACTGGAAAATGGCTTTAGGAATGTTTTAAATGAAGGAAGAACAGAATCAAGCCTTCAGACACAAACATAATGGAAAACCATAGAGTTGAAATTCACCCAGCAAGCAGTGACAGACATCCAATTCAAAGTAAAAGCTATAGCTACAAAAACTTCAATTTCCTGTGCAATTTTCATTTCTATTAATTTAACATTAATTGTTTTTTTCTTAATACTCCAAGTAAAATATCATCCTCGATATACAAGAATAAAATTATGTGACTTTGCTTTTCACTTCAGACCCAGCAATATCAGATTGAATAAAGAGAGACTATGATGTGAGGTTATCTTAAGTATTGCTTTTGTGTTTGCCTCCAAATCCATAAAGCACTTAGGAATGTAGATAATTTGGAGTTGCAGAAATAATCCATAACAAAAGAAGGACTTTTTGATATATATTTTAAGTCCTTGGACTCAAAGAACTTTAAACCCAAACAGAATATGGCATCTCTGATATGGCATCTCAGCCCACTCAACCGAGGCTGGTCATATGTACAAACTGTCTCTTGTAACTCCCTCCAGATGAAGATGAGGTGATCCAGTTTATGATTGTCGGGTGCTGCCCACCAAAATCAGTTCTTCTGTTGATTCTATAATTTTATAGAATTATGTTTGCTTTGTCTTTTCAAGTAAGTTAAGCTAAGGAGCTTTCTTTTATCTGTCTTATTATTCCCCCAAAGGGTGTATTATAGAGCCTCATCCAGTGTGAACATTCTCTATTTATTTGTTAATTCCAGATAAGTTCAAAATGTTTTTTGGTTTTAATTAAGAAGATGAGCTCTCTATGCCTAGATAAGACATGTTCCCTATTATTTGGGGTTAGGACTAGGAAGATATTTGTTTAATAAATATAATAACTATGCTAACAATTAATATGTAACACACATTGTTTAGTCTAGTAATTTTCAAACTCTTTTTTCATTAAAGAAAATCCTGCTCAGATACCCAACGAACAGCACTGAAAGCCTTGTGGTTGAAGCAAGTGGAGAGGACTGGGTGAGAAATAGATAACAGCAGGTGGGAGAGGTGGAGGCACAGAGGAACTGAAGTCTAGCCAGTTGGCTGTCTACCGACTCCCTGACAAAGGCCACTGGGAATTTCCAGCCACCCTAGAGAACTGCTTAAAAGCCACTAGTTTAGTCTACTGTGCAATGCATTTTAGTAAAACGAAAATCTCTGCTTCTCCCTCATGCCAATTCAGCGTCATAAATTGAATCCTATATTTTTAAAGTCTACTATAAATACAATGCCATTTGTGACAACATGGAGGGACCTTGAGAATATTATGCTTAGCGAAATAAGTCAGTCAGAAAAAGCCAAGAACTAAATGATTTCACTCATATGTGGGATATAAAACTGAAACTCATAGACACAGACAACAGTATGGTGGTTATCAGAGGGAAGGGGGTGAGGGGCTGTTAAAGGGTAAAGGGCGCCAAATGTATGGTGACAAAAGATGATTGGACTTTGGGTGGTGGGTCCACAGTGCAACATGCAGATGATGTATCATAAAGAGGTACACTTGAAACCTATATGGTCTTAACCAATGTCACCCCAATAAATTTAATATAAATAAATAAATAAGCATTGAATAAATGAATTGACCAAATGAATGAATGCATATTTATAACCAAACTGAACAAAATCCTTGTTATAGTCATAATATCTTCTCTAGTTGACTTCAGTGGAATATGAGAAAGTAAATATAATTGGAACTAGAGAAATAAACAAGTAAAAGTATCAACTACAGCTGACTGCCAACATCTGCACTTTTCAGAGGTTATTTTACAAAGTAAAAATGTGTGCTCGTTGCATTCTTTTCTATCTATGGTAATAAAATGGATTTTAGCACATATGTAAGTTTCTGTTGCCCTGAATCCCTACCTCCGTCTTTTGGTAACAATGACTCAAACACTTTTTTTTCCCCCTTTTGAGACCTACCCCTTCCCATGCCTCCAGTCTTGGCAATATGTCCATCAAAATGTTGCAATTACTCCCTCCCCTCCTACCTCAAGCCCAGCCAAGGTGTAGGCACATTACTCAAGCTAAACTAGTCAGCCTTTTAACCCTGAAATGTGAGAGTGTCCTGGGTTGACAGGATGTTGGAGGAAAGACTTGAGCTGCCCTGGGGTCCGGAGCAGAGTCTCCATTAGGCTCTGCTACTTGAATCCCTGGAGCTATGCTGGTTGGGATCTTTCTGAGCCCTGATTCTTCAGCCTCTTCTTTTTGTCTGCAGGCTATAGCACATCTTTCCAATAACATCCTTTATGTATTTATGTATTTATGTTTCTTTATTTGTATTTAAATTAGCCAGAGTTTATTTCTGAAACCCAAGAATGCTAAGAGATACAGGGGCCGTAAACACTGATAGCAGCTAGAAATACACTGAAAGAAGCTTAAATCAAACGAGTCTTGTTCATATTCCACAATGAAATATATCCCAAAGTTTCAATTTGGTTTACTAGGATTCTTCTCAGTATTATTAGGTTTTTTGAAAATGATGCTTATAGTATCCTACCACCCAGCCAGATACAAACTAAAGACAATTGAACTGAGATCAGGAAAACAGTTTACCATAGTCTGGGACGAGCTATAAAATTTTTTAAAATCTCCATTTCCTCATGTACGAAAGGATGAGGTTAAAGTAAATCCATAATACCTCCTATAATTTGACAAGCTTTGAGCTTTTAAGTTTACAAATAAAGAATAACACGCACCACCAACTGTTGATTTTGCTTTTAAGTCAGAAGTAGGCACTCAAAAGTCCCTACAGTCTCACTTCAAGGCAGTATTTAAATTTAACAACAGACCCACCCAGGATCAGACCATGCTGTGGCGTGACTTTCCTCCATAGTTTTGCAGAATCCTTTTCTGTGATGAAAATCAGTGCCACTTTATGTACTCAAATTTTCCCTTTTCCGTTCTCCTTCTATGGTTGGGGGAAAATGGGTTATAATTAGAATCAAGAAAATACTGCAAGGATAAATACAATGTATCCTGTTTTTATAAAAGGTCATTCTTTCGATCTATCAAAGCACTTTACAACAAGCACCTAATTGATGGTCAAAGCCTCCTCTGTAGGAATAAAACACTATGCCCAGTATACAGATGAAGAAAGGAAAGAGGGAGTCAACAGAATTTTAGCTGACCATCTCAAATCTGGAACGACAAATTCAGAGCACTTTCATTCTAAAACACTGTGTCTGAGTGGCAAATTAGCTCAGTTAGTTGCAGATTATTTTAATGTTGACCTACAAATATGTGTAATACATTTATAATGAAAACAAAGCAAAAGACATTAAGTAGCTAAGAGTCAATCCTAAAACAAATAACTATTACAGTGGTTTTCGGAATAAGTTCTTTGGTGACTAGTTGATGACTTCAGTGAAAATCCCATGTAAGTGTGACAAGCTTAATTTACTGTAAAACTGCACAAAATTAGAACAGAGTCTGCACTTAAGACCGAGTTATACATACTAATAAACCAATACTTGTAAGTGATGATCATAACAATAACTGCACGTCACTCATTCAAACCAGAAACATGCTTCCAGCACCACCATGACTGGGTTTTCTCAAACAGTGTCCTGAGCTGGACCATCCCAGGATGAGAAAGGAAGCTTACGTGCCTCGATCATTAGATGATGCCTATTTAGCATTCAATCATCCACTCTTATTTATTCAAAAAATAATTATTCCATGTTTCGGGCACTATGCTATGCATTCCATCAGATTACTTGCCCTCATTTCTGTAGAATTCATTCTCTCAACTTAGAGCACCTGAGGAACTCAGGAGCATGTCAATCAGTGAAGGAACTAGATGCCATTTTCTGACTTGTTTAACAGAACACCTTCATGCCTTTTCCCTTTAATTACTTTGTGGAATGAGTAAATTTCCTCAGGGGGATGTCATCAGTCAGTTATGACAGATGCCTATAGAAAGTTCCCATGTCATAGAGGAGCTCGCTAAAAGGCCAGGAGACCTGGTAAAATCCCAGCTGAAGATTTCCCAACTGCCATTAGTCTTCCAAGATATAACTTAGGAGACACCGCAGACATGAGCTCCTACCAACAGGGAAACACTCTTCCCTGCCCTGAACACAAGAGCACACACATAAGTCACACCTTTGGTTGTGCAAAGGGAAGGGAAAGGACCATTTTTCAGTGCCTACCTTTCATCAGGCACTAAACTAATCTCTTTCAGCTTTATCATCTTAATCATCAGCTGCCCCTAGTTCTGTGAGACTTTCCCTGATCATATACCACATATTTTATTTATTTGTTTACTATTTGTTTCTCTCCTCTAGAATATAAAATTTCAAGGGCACAAAAAGAGATTCTTACAAGATGTACCACTGGTCTGATTATAGCAACCCAATCCTTTCCCCCTCCAGTTACAAACCAATTAAGAAGTGGGAGAGCAGGGCAGAAGGAGCTCTAACACTTTCACTTCATTCCGAATCAAGAGTATGAGACTGCTGCCGCTCTCCAAGGCAAAGTGGCAACCCCACATCTGCCCCGCTACCAACCCCTGAACTAAACATATTTGCTATGGCAGGCAGAAGACCTGAGGAATCAAAGACCTTTCCCATGCAGCGGGAAAGGGGAAAACATGGTTTACCCACAGGGGACAGCTGTACGCAAGGGAGGCCAGACACTTCAGGACCTCACTATCCCAAGTGTGATCTTTGGACCAGCCCCATCAGCACCTGGAAGCTTCTCAGAAATGTAAGCTCAGACCCCACTCTAGGCTTTCTGAGTTGGAATCAGTATTTTCAGAAAATGCCTAGATTCATATACATTGAAGAATTCCAATAATGTATGTGATATAAACCTGAACACTACCACAGATATGAGTTATTGGACTTAGATTAGCAATCAGACAAAATACTCTGCCTTCCATTGTTAGGTGACAAGTATATGAAGAGACAGGACAGCCTTCTCATTCTGAATTTTTCCAAGAGAGGACAGAAGTGATGATTTTAAAATATGAGCCTGTTTGTTTCTTTGCTTTTTAGAGACAGCAGAAATAGGGGTGGGGGAGGGGATGTGATGAATCTTTATCTCCACCCTTAATTTATCTTCTTTCTTTAACTATAAAAAGGAGGTAATAACACCCGCTGTATGGGCTGCGGTTAAACTTTAATAAGGTAGTATACATCAGAGTCCTTAGTAAACTATTAAACAATATTTTTAAAGTTTATTCTTGTTACACAGAGAAAACTTGTGTCTGGAGTACTTCATATTTTAGAGATTCAGCATATTGTGTCATTGTCAGATCACAGACACTTTTATAAATATTTTTATACTATTGTGCTCATCAAAAAATTGTGCAGTAGTAAAAATAAACAATTTGATATTAAAAGTGAGCAGAGGAGCTAAATAGACATTTTTCCAAAGAAGACATGATGTTCAACATCACTCATCATCATGGAATGCAAATCAAAATGACTGTGAGGTATCACCTCATACCTGTCAGAATAGCCATTATCAAAAAGACAAGAAATAGCAAGTGTTGGTGAAGATGTGGAGAGAAGAGAACCCTTAGTGCACTGTTGGTGGAAATGAAAACTGGTGCAGTCACTGTGGAAAACAGTATGGAAGTTCCTCAGAATTTAACAATAGAGCCACTATATCATCGAGTAATTCTACTACTGGGTATCTATCAAGGGGGGGAAAAGAAAACACTGACTTGAAAAGATATATGCATCCCTATGTTCATTGCAGCATTGTTTACAGTAACCAAGGCATGGAAACAATCTAGATGTCCATGGATGGAAGAATAGATGAAGAAGATATATGTACACATACATATACACACATATGTGCATATGTATATATGCATATATAAGATGGAATAGTATTCATCTATATAAAAAGAATGTAATCTTGACATTTGGGACAACATGGATGAACCTTGAAGGCAGTATGTGAAGTGAAATGAACAGGCAGGGAAGGACAGATACCACATGATTTCATTTATATGTGACATCTAAAAAACAAAACAAAACCCAGACTCGTAAATACAGAGAACAGATTAGTAGCTGCCAAAGTGAGGGGATTTGGGGGAGTGAAATGGGTGAAGGGGATAAAGTATAAACTTAGAGTTATAAAATAAATGCCGTGGGTATCTAATGCACAGTATGGGAGATATAGTCAACAATATTATATTAACTTTGCAAAGTGGCAGATGATAATTAGATTTATTGCAGCCATCATTTCACGATGTATACAAATATCAAATCATTATACTCTATACCTGAAGTTAATGTAATAGCATATGTCAATTACACCATAATAAAAACAAGAAAGAAAATCCTGTTGATTTAAATAGGTAAAAATTCATGAAGAATTTTTTGAAAATTTATAACTAAGAAGATGCTAAAAATCCTTTATTAAATCTTTGCTTTCAGCTTCCAAATAAAAGTTTTGTAGAATGTATCTTTTTTAAAATTTGCAGTAGTGATTTTGTTGGCAAATCAAATTTAAAAAATTTAATGTTAATATTTAACAGACCAGTTTCTATGAGATAAAAATGAAGAGCAGAGAAGGGAATATTTGAATGCCAGCTACTGTATTTTGAACAAAACTAAGATGTATTTAGCTATATTTAGACTATATAGGTATTTTTCATAGCTAAGATTACAAAAATATATCTGTATTTTTTAGCTTTGAAAATTCAGAACTAATGTCTGTGTCTCTGTGGCTGCAACTTGCCCAGTGATGTAACGTAGAAAATGGTCATCCTGAAATATGCCCTCAATAAAACAGCCAGTTGCTTTTTTTTAATTAGCAGGTAATGAGATATTTTGTCTATTTATGCAGAGACACAACATTTGTTTCAAACTGATTAAACGACATATTCATATTTCAAAGATTATGAAGCTTTTCCTTGGGACTGTCTTTTTATCTTTCAAAGAAAACAATGCTAATAGTTTCCCTTTTCCTATATTCAATGACTATTTACTACTCCTTCTTAGTGTGGGCTTTCAAAATACAAAGAAAGTTTGGCAAGTTTTCAATGGCCCTTTCCAAAGTCTTCTTAAGCACTAGTATAAAAGCATAAAGAGTACTTCTTTGGAGATCTGATAGTGTCCCATGGTCAGTATTTGTACATTAAGGATTGTCAGTTACATTTAGCGCATTCATTCATTGGAGGCCGCCCTGTTCATCCACATGCAACCGATTTCAGGGGAACAAAGTGATCAGAAGAAGTCAAAGTTAACATAACAATTTCTTTTCTACAAAAAAACAGCTCAACACGTTATGGGTCCAAATTTCAAAGCAAGTTACTATATTTGCAAGTTTTAAGTCACACTTGGCAGTTTTTCCAAACACAGTGGTCAGGAACTGAAAAAAATAAACATGTGTTTCCAGGATTTTCTTTTCATATGCCACACAAAAAGTAATGTTACAACTATGTTTTCACTCCCTTTAAAAAGCTCTTCTTAAGGAAGAAAACTTTGCCGGTTTGTATTATTTTAAGGTAGATTTTACGAAATAACAAAATAAATATTGCCTTCACTGTATAAATGGAAGTTTAATTTCCCCAAAGGGATTTCTTGAAAAATCTGATCTATCGTGATGCAGTGCTGTTCTGTACTTTAACTCTCATACTTAAAATCAGAACACTTAGCACTTTCCATCTTCCAGGTGCCCCAAACAAAAGAGAAAGTAAAAGAATCAACCAACAAACAGTTGTTAGGGAGCAAGTCTAAAGCCATTCCCATTTTGCCGAACGAATAAGTAAGGTAAAGTGAATTTATTGACTTCCAAGGCTTACAAAAGTCTTAGTGGCTGCAGGAGGATGAAAATCCACAGGTGTGGTTCTTATTCGAGACAGAGGAAACAATCAATCTTAAAGTGGGATCTCAGCAGTTCACAAAGGCCTCCAGACCCAAAAATATCTCCATTACTGGAAGGCCAGGTGGTCTAAATCTCCCCTCTAACCTTCCCACCGCTTGAAAAGTCTTGAAAATTCTGACCTATTAAAATGGAAATATCATACTTTGTACAATAACAATACCAGCCAGCAACTCATTAGAAGGAATTCATTTCTGTTTCCTAACA
The DNA here is from genome assembly GCA_039655065.1 of Glossophaga mutica. NCBI lineage: Eukaryota > Metazoa > Chordata > Mammalia > Chiroptera > Phyllostomidae > Glossophaga > Glossophaga mutica. Next base: position 75,864,305 of record CM077306.1, read on the forward strand.
AAGGAACTACAGAGAATAGAATCCAGGGCGGAAAGTGAGTTAGGTAAAGAATAAAACAGGAAAAGCATTCAGTGTGGAATCCTCTTTAGGCAAACTGAATCCTGGTAGAGACCATGGGCTGCTGTGGATAATGGCGTGGCTCAGGCACCCGGGCCAGGAGGGAGAAGATGAAAGAATGAGAGGATAAATTGACCTCTCTGAACAGGATGGGCACTATCAGAAGTGTATGCCTGGGGAAGGAAAGGAAGATAAGAGAGGGTTATCATAAAACACAAGGAGAAAAAACTGTTCCAGGTATTGCATACCTTGTCCTTTACCCAAATAAGTTAAAAACTTATGGCCACACAAAAATCTGCACAAGGATGTTTATAGCATCTAAAACAATAAATGCCAAACATGGAAGCAACCAAAAGGTCCTTCAGTGGGTGAACAGGTAAACTGTGGTACATCCAGATAACAGAGAATTGTTTGAAGCCAAAATAAATGAGCTCCTAAGCCATGAAATGCACGGAGAGATCTTAAATACATTTTACTAAGTGAAAGGGGTCCGTCTGAAAGTCTAGATACCATACGATTCCAACTATATGACATTATGGGAAAAGCAAAACTATGGGGACAGTAAAAAGATTAGGCATTGTCAGAAGTCAGGGGAGGGGGAAGGATCAATAGGCAGAGCACACAGGACTTCTAGGGCAGTGAAACTACTCTGTATGCTACTGTCATGGCGGTTACACGTCGTTATACAAGTATCTGAATCTGTAGAATGGGTAACAACACCAAAGGTGAACCGTAGTGTAAACTATGGATTTGGGGTGATAATGACGTGTCAGTGTAGGCTCATTGGTTGTAACAAATGTATCACTCTAGCGTGGGATGTTGATGGTGGAGAAGGCTGAGTGTGTGAGGTCAAGAACTAGATGGGAACACTCTGTACTTTTCACTCAGTTTTGCTAGAAACCTAAATCTGCCCTAAAAAATAAATCCTATTTTTTTTAAAAAGCAACTGTTTAACAACTTTGTCTAGAACAGTCCTTTTTTAATTTTTACTTTGGTTTTGTTTTTACTCTTCATTTTTTTAAGTTATAGACTTCATCGATACTCCAACAGCTATATATTCTCTCCCACCCTCAAAACAATAAGTACTTCCACACATTCTCACAAAACAGTGCATACAATTTCCAGTGTTCACAAAATTCCCTGAAATCCATCCACACAACTAATACTGGCTAATTTTATTGCATGCTGCCAAGTACCACACTCTTGGTAAGCACCTTATAATTCTCTGTCTTATTCGTCCCAGCAACAATATTATAAGGCAGGTATTAACATCCTTATTTACTTAGGAAGAAGTTTAACTGCAGGAAATTTTTTCAACAGCTGTTGAGTGTTTGAGCAGGGACTCCTACCTGGGCTGATCTCAAGGAGCATGCTCCTAACCATTCCTTACAAGACAGTCCTGCTCTGGTAGATCATGGATCCCCCGCTAAACAGCCCTCATCTAAGAATGTTTCTGTTTGCCTATTCCCAAGTTCCTATTCTTCTGTCAATAAAGTATTTATGCAGGGCTAGCATGTGGAGATTACACAGAGCTGGACCTTCATTGGAATAGAAGGTAATCATTGCAGCTCATCCAATTTCCACAATTGACCCTACTCCTACTCCCATCTATCCTGCCACCTACCAGGACATAAGTGATGGGAAAGAACAGAGCCCCTCTGTATGTACTGGAGAGAAGAAAACTTGGTTATGCTTGAAGGATCAAGCATAAAACTTGAAGGATCATTGCCACAAACAGAAAAAAACTGGGTTCGCCCAACATGCATCTCAGTGTTGGTGCCTGAAAAAGAATACTCCATAATCAATAGAGATTCATACCAGCTAACACACAAACCACATGTGTTAGTAGAGATTTGCAAACTCTGAGTAAATTGAATCAAACATGAATAAATGGAATAAAGAGCAAAAATAAAGTCCAAATCCCTTAATATGGTACAGACAAAGCCCTCACAACCTTCTTCAGGCCCAACTTTATGGCTCTGGGTGTAAGGTATCTCTCTGAGGCTAGACCAACAGAGAGAGAGCTCTCTTCTCAATGTCTCAGAAGAACAACCAGTCCAAGATGTGGGAAAGAGAATGCATTGTTTTCCTTTCTGGATAAGTTTCTAACTCTAATTTTTAAATCTTAGTGAATAAAATGACTGTCCACCAAGTCAAAAAAAAAAACCTAGAAAAAATGAATGTTAATCTGAGACACTTCCTTCTCTCATCCCTACATTTAAATTTTCACATGCCCTAAAGATTCAACCATTAAAATATCTTTTTAGGCTCTTCCATTATTTGCCAGTATTATAATAGCCTCCCAACTAGTCTCCCACCACCAGCCTTAATCCCATCTGCAAGGCTCTTATCAACACTGTTGAGTGAGTCATTTATTCTAAAGCATGAATCTATTGTTCTCTTACTGAAAGTTCTCACTGTGTGCTCATTGCTTTCAGATTGCATCCAAACTTTTCAACATGTCATAACAGGTCCTAATGTCCACAAATCTGTACTCCATGTTCCACCCACAGCAAGCTATGGGCACCATTTTTTTCTTAGTGCATATTCGCAGAGAATTTACATGCCCATAACACACATTACCCCCAAAATCCTGCCCTTTCCTGCACCCAGCCAGAGCACCTCACAATTCCCATCATCTACATTATCCCAAGCTCTTCAACATTCAACTCAGGTATCACCTACTCTTGGAAGTCCAGCCTGGGTCACGAGTGTCCATGGCTAGATGATCTAATAGGCCCATTATATGCTAATGGCCCCAAATAGGAAGGGCACCAAAAAAACTGAGAAAAAATATTTGTTTGAAATCTTTTTATTCCCTTTTTAAGCAATAAAATATTTATCCAAGACTAAATCAAAATTTTGCTGATATTCATTGCACTGGTTTTATAGTTAAACATTATTTTTATGTTTAATTACAAAAGAGTACATGCAATATCATCTTTACAGTGGCACACCCTGGGCATCCCTCCTTTGTATTCCTGTAAGTAAAATACCCTTTATAATTGTTGTTTTTCTTGAACAGCATCCCAACTAAAATGCGAGTTTCTCCTGAACAGGAACTGGGCTTTCCTTCTTTACATCTAGTTGTCATTATGCCTGTCAAATACTAGGAGTTTAATAAATGCTTACATACAGAAGGAAAAATCTAGTAAAAGAGGATGAAAGGGAAGAAGAAAGAGAAAGAAAAAAGAGGGAGGAAAGAGGGAAGTTCCCTCTAGCCCTAATATCCCATGTTTCTAATTCTGAAAGTGATGCTCCTCAATGCCCCTTTTGCCCTGATATCTTTGTTAGCAACAGCAGAAAGGCAGCTTTTAACTTGGGCAACCAGGAAGGCAGCTAAAGTCAGTCCTTGTCAAGCCCAGTTTATTCTAAAGATGAGCTAATTGTTCGATAGCTCTAACCTAAAAAGGTTTTTAACATGAATCCAGTCTCAACTTTGAGCTCCCACAGGGTACATAATAGACACTATTCACCATCTTCCCTGACCTGCCTGGTTTTTAATACATACCTGAAGATATTCTCTGAGCCACCTGGGTCTCAGATACAGACCAGAGGATCCCAGAAGCTGGACACCTCCGCATGACAACTTGCAGAGGAATCTTAACCCGAGGCAATTCAGTAAAAGCAGTGTGTTCCCAAAAGCAGTGTGCTCTGCTCACACCAAATCATGGGCAATGGCCTGCCCCTCTACCCTATTTGCAAACTGACAAAAGCCTACAAATTCAAGGCCCTTTTCTCTATTAAAAATAATAAAAGGCTAAACTGAGACATATGCTAAATGAGAGCCAAAGTATTTTGAAAAGTTATAATGAATTCTTGTGACAGAAATTGTATTATACCTAATATAAACATCTGTATTTAAGAAAGATAATGGTTTAGCCCCAGGAAATGATAGCTAAGTAGTGATGACTTAAGCAAATGTTTTACAATTAATGGAAATAAAAATTACATATCATTACAGTTAAGAGATGCAGGAAGAATGCGACCAATGGATTTTAATCCAAGAGATAATTGAAGTTTCTAGAAAAAAAAGACGCCCCCCCAAAAGGAAGCTACAAAGAGATTAAACTTCTTGAAGTTCAAAAATGTTACATTCTACTATTTAAACCCCATTATATACATAGTGTAGTTACTGGCATAGCCATGTCTTACTTTCATCAGAGCCAATTCACCTTTTAAAATGAAATATTTAGAGGCAAGCTGGTGGCCTGGTGCCTTGGGTGGCAGATCAGAGTTTCAAAGCCCTTAAGACATTGTAGCCCTGGTTGTAAGTCAAAATTGCCTTCATTAGAAGTTATGTGATAGCAACAGATACAACAGAATTTGGCCAAATATTTTATTTAGCATTATTCCTTAACGTGATAATTACTACTTTATTGAGAATCTCAGATAAGAGACAGGGGCTAGAATTTGACCTACAAAGAGAAGCATATCAAGTAACTGGCCAAATTTATAATGCCAATAACAGAGAGTATTAAAATCTCCCCTGAAGACAGCTTCCTCCAGGGCAAAACTCCAGAGGCCAGCCAGTGGCATGCCCCCTCTCTGAGCCTTCCCCCACACAGAGCAACAGAGCAATGATATGGGTTGCCCACTCTGGCTTCACACCATCCAACTTACTGATGCATTTTCTGTAATAGGCTACCCTACTCTAACTAAGATAGGAAGTCAAAGCAGCTCTACCTAATACATAAAAACAAACACAGGGAGGCTGCCAAAATGAGGAGATAAAAAAAATATGTTCCAAATGAAAGAACAGGACAAAGCTCCAGAAAAAGAACTAAACAAAGTGGAGATAAGCAATCTATCATGTGCAGAGTTCAAAACACTGGTTATCAGGATACTCCAGGAATTCACTAAGTACTTCAACAACATAAAAGACCCAGGCAGAAATGAATGTTGCATTAAGTAAAATAAACAAAATCTACAGGGAACCAACAGTGGAGGAGATGAAGCTGAGAATCAAATCAATGTTTTGGAATATAAGGAAGGAAAAAGCATTCAACCCAAATAGCAAGAAGAAAAAAGAGTTCAAAAAAAATGAGGACAGGCTTAGTTAGGAACCTCTTGGACATCTTTAAATATACCAGTATCTGAATCATAGGGATACCAGAAAGAGAAGAGGAAGAGCAAGAATTTAAAAACTTATTTGAAAAGATAATGAAAGAAAACTTCCCTAATTTGGTGAAGGAAATAGATATACAAGTCCAGGAAGCAAAGAGTCCCAAACAAGATGAACCCAAAGAAGACCACACCAAGACACATCATAATTCAACTGCCAAAGGTTAAGTATCAAGAGAAAATTTAAAAGCAGCAAAAGAAAAGCAGAGAGTTACCTACAGGGGGGTTCCCATAAGACTGTCAGCTGATTTCTCAAAAGAAACTTTGCAGGCTAGAAAAGACTGGCAAGAAGTATTCAGATTGATGAAAAGCAAAGACCTACAACCTATATTACTCTATCCAGCAAAGCTGTCATTTAGAATGAATGGCAGATAAAGTCCTTCACAGACAAAGTAAAGCTGAAGGAGTTGATCATCATCAAGCCATTATTAAGTATGTGAAATGCTAAAGGGAATTATACAAGGAAAAGATCAAAATGATGAATATTAAAATGGCAATAAATTCACAGGTATCAATAATTGAGTCCAAATAACAAACTAAGCAAACAGAACAGGAACAGAATCATAGATATGAAGATAATTTGGAAGGTTATCAGTTGGAAGGGTGAAAGGGGAGAAGGGGTGGAAAGGTGCAGGGATTAAGAAGCACAAATTTGTAGGTACAAAATAGAGAGATGTTAAGAATAGTATAGGAAACAGAGAAGCCAAAAAACGTATATGTATGACCCATGGACTTGTACTAAGAAGAGAGGATTGCTGAAGGGAATGGGGGTACTGGGAGGAGGGGGGGCAAAGGAGAAAATTGGGATAACTATGACAGCATAACCAATGAAGTATATATTTTAAATTAATTAAATAAAATCTCCCTTGAAGCATCCCTGTTAGCTCATTGATTTCATCATGAATACAAATTCAACCAAAGCCCTGGCTGGTGTGGCTCAGTGGATTGAGTGCCAGCCTGTGAACCAAAAGGTCACTGGTTTGATTCCCAGTCAGAACACATGCCTGGGTTGCTGGCCAGGTCCCCAGCTGGGGACATGAGAGAGGCAACCTATCAATGTATTTATTGCACATCATTGTTTCTCTCCCTCTCTTTGTCCCTCCCTTCTCTAAAAATAAATAAATAAAATATTTAAATTCAAACAACATGATGCCTCAGATCCTTCACCAAGTCTCCAGGAAGGGCAATGTTCAGGGGGAAATACAGGGAGGGATACCAGATAACCAGTCTAAAAGGGCAACTATGAAAAAACTAAGGAAGAGCTAGATGCTATTTGGCAGTTTAATAAATTTTTGTTTATAGCCGTCTCCCACCCCCCAAAATAAGGAGCCATCACAGCTTTAATTTGGGCATTAAATATCTGAAGAATAAGATTTAGCCCAGTTATGCTTCAAAATGAAAACCCAATACTAGGTTAAGAATGATAGTTATAATGATAGTTGTACATTAGAATACCTTAAAGTATACAGTATACTTTTTCAGTGTCATTAACCATAAAATACAGCATTTCCTAAAACACAATCACAATTCTCTTTCAACAGTGTTGATATAGTTTTTATGACCTAATTTTTGTCATAAAAGTGGAGACCTTTTTTGGCTGGCTTGCTTTAAATTACAGTATTTAGTTGGAAACTAATTTTAGGGTATTATCAATTTGACATTTGAGTTTAAAGAACACTCAGAATCATAAACTGACACAATATAGAAAGACTACATTTTTTGTTTTTTATATTCAGCTAAAGGCAAGTTTATTGATTTTAGAGAGAGGAGAGAAAGGGGGAAAAGAGAGAAAAACATCAGTGGGTTGCTTCCCATATGTGCCCTGACCAAGAATTGAACCTGCAACTTTTTGGTGTACAGGATGACGCTCCAACCAACTCGGCCACCTGACCAGGACAGGAAGACTATATTTTTACAATATATTCTTGCCGGTGTGCTACCTATGTTCCTCCCGGTGATTCACCTGAGACACTGAACAAGACAACTGTTTCATTTCCTGAGAACCAACCCACAATCCCCTTGATGCGGTGTCTTGGACAGACTTTCAGTTGAAGGCCTGAACAACTTTTCCCAATAGCTTTGAACTGACTCTTCTTTGTCATTGAAGTCTCATTCTTCACCACCAACACCTCACTCTTAAGCAGTCCTTAGTTCTCAATGGCCCAGCGTTGGGAAACAAATGAAAAATCATACACATGCCCTACCAAGTAAGGCACATTGCTGTCCCATTGGCCAGCTCACGTATCAAAGCACCATGTTTGTTAACATTCCTAAAGACATTTGTGCAGAGAACAAATTGATGGCACCCATGTTTATATCAGAAATTTCAGAAACGGCAAGAGATTTATTCATGGAATCTTAACACCCATTCAGACTGTCATAAAACACAAAGGACCAGATTCAGTAAAAACTCTGTCCAACTTTCACAACACTAAAGTCTGTGTGAGCCTTCAAAACAAAATCAATTTTTCCAGTTTTGCGAAGGGCTGTTCAGGCTTCAGTAGCATGGAAGCCAGCTGGGGCATTTCCGTATTCATCCCCTAAATTAGTTTCAAACGTGGTTTTGAGGACCACATTTGATCAGAAGAATTTCATGCGCTCTCTCTCTCTCTCTCTCTCATGCTCTCTCTCTCTCCCTCTCAGCATATTTCAGAGTACATCACATGCAGAACAAACAACAGAACTGCGGCATATGTCTCATGCAGTTAAAAGCTTTAAAACTGGCCCATAAAACAGAATTCTTTGGTACACAGTGAAAAATATTTTTTGATTCCATAATCCATACTGCAGTAAAGTTGGGTATAATCATTTTGAAAAGTTGCTGTGTCCATAGACAGCTGTTCTTCATACATACTGGGAATGTTTCCTTTACATTCCTAAAGACATAAGAGTTTGACATTAAGCCAACACCTCTAGAAATGGTGAAAGCTAAACACACCCCATACTGATGCTTTTACTCTCCCAACAAACTTTCTCCCACAACTAAAATGTTAAAACTTTTACCCCACAGCCCACATTCAGAGATTAGTCCAATAACTAATGTTCTGTCCAAGTAAAATACATTTTGTCATAGCTTGAAAATGTTACCTTTCACAGAAGTATAGTATTTCGGACCAGCAGGGAACATATGTCAACATTATCTATTATTACCCAATGTCAGGACCAAAAAGGGAAGGTGGGTGGTGGATGTTAATAACGACTTAAGCGATTTCTAAAAGAGGCATTTGAGAAGTACAAAGCCAGAAGTTTCAAATGTTTTGTCTTATTTTCGCTGTGTCAGCAACCTGCCCTCCCCCCCACAAGAACAAACCTAATGCTGCCTCCAACCCAACGCCTAGTTCTCTTTTCAATTTTAGCCAACGCTTTGCTAAGCTGGAAAGTTTGAAAAATACCCTAGAAAACTTCTCCACCAGAAATGAAAAACAAAAACATATGACCAGCAATGATGAAAGCAACTCCCACTCGCTAAGAAAAAGATTTTCAATCACAGAAGCACACAGCTTTTGGATTTGAAAATTTATTTTCATTTTTCAAGCTACTTGTCTGGTGTTTAGATTTGGGGGTTTGGTTTCTTGTTTGACATTGGAGGAGCTGGGGGAAATGCTGGTGGGGAGTGCAATTGTATTTAAGCAATTTTGACAAAGGTAAGCAGAAAGCATTCTCCTCCGCTAACAAGGCTGCAGAGGGGACAATGCCCATCCCCAGCTGATACAGGTTTCCACTGCAGGAAGATCTGCAAGTCATTTTCCAAGACAGTCCAGAAGAGAAAATGCATTTCTCACTTTTCCTAAAGTTGTATCAAGGTGTGGCACAAAATATACTGTGAATCTGTGTCTCACCATAGCCTTTATCCTGGACAGCCAAGACCATAAGATGCAAATGTGCTTGAAGGTACCATGATTGGAAGCAATTAAATTGTTGCTCTTCTGGGCCATGTGGTTCTACCCACTATTTCTCAAGGAAAAGAAATTTGAGTTCTTACCTCACCACATGAGCATCTTGGGGAATTATTTTGGGTCACAAGTAAAGGCCTGTGTCCTGGTTGAACACAGGTACAGGAAGTACTAGGGTAACATGTCCCCTGAGTCCTGGGAATTTGTATGCTGGCCATCAAGAGCACAGTATTTTGGATTTCTGGGCCTGTTGGAAAGTGGATTCTCATTCACTCATTTGTTTGGTTGCTGCCAAACTGAATCTCTCCCTTGGAAGAAATAATTCGAGAAAGATTGTAATACAAAAGCATCTAAATAAATTGTTCATGCTAGGAGACCCTTAGAACCAAGGAAATTCAACCCATGGCAGAGCACGTGTCATGAGACTGTGGAGGAAGGGGGCAATGCTTACTGCATTGACTTTTGGAGGAAGTTATCTTCATTTGTTCTTCCTCATCTCATTCAGTTTCTGAAGACAGAAGTCATAGACCTGTAGGTTCCTTCTAGATATATCACTGAAGCAAAAGGATATTTCAGTGCGATTATTTAACTAGTTGGTATTGCTACCCAAACAGTATTTTAATTGCTAAGTGGCAGAATTCCTTATTCATCCCACAAGTGAATGGTGGATTTCAATCAAATTATAGAGAATTTTCCACTCTTCATATGATATGATTTTGCCCAATGCCCCCGGCACTGGAGAGTGCTTTGAAGTAATTTCCAGTGTCATGGGAGAGGTGGAGCTCCCTTAGTTCCCGCAGTTGATCAATCTTCTCTGACCTGCTCCTCTGGGACCATGTTTAAAACATGGCTGGTGAGGTCAAGGGTTTCATTTGCACTTGGGGTAGAGGACAAAGTTAAGCGGACACCTCTCATTTAGAACATGGCTTCAGTGAATCTCCCCCTGAACTAAAAACCATAGATGATATTGTACAAAAATGACACTAATTTAGATATTAGAAAAATTGCTAAATGTTGAGATGGAAAGAATCCTTAAAAGTTCAACCTCCTGATTTTCAAAGATGGGAAATGAAGTCAAGAGACTTGGAACAATTTGCTATGTCACACAGAGTACTAGGTGCCCTGATTTCACTCCATTTTTTGCATGACATCATGCGAAACTAAGTAATAGTGTTGGAAGTTAGAATCCTGGTCCCCTGGGGACAGGGAGCGTGTGGTAGCAGATTAGAAAGGGTGTGAGGGGATCGTCCCTGGTGCGGACCCCTGGGTAAGGATGCTGTTTACAGAAGCTCTCCACGTAAATTTGGGCATCGTTCTACAAGGATATTTTTCTTCAATTAAAAAAAAAAAGAAGGAAAGGAAAGAAAGAGAAAAATGATTAAATACAGTAAGCTAGATATACAGGGTGCGGCACAAATAATGCCCCTCTTTTATTACAAAATCATAAGTACATAATTCTGTACCATAACAATATCACACTCAAGCACACCATATGATATTTTAGGTGAAATGTTCAAATTAAAACTATAAAGTATTATACCCATATCATTACCCTACCAACCACACTCAGGCAGATGTTACCTCTGCTGGACCCTGTGTGTGTGTGTGAGTTTGTGTGTGTCATTTCTTATAAAAATCTCTAGATACAAAATTTAAGATAAAATTAAACTCTGCATACAAAGAGGATTGACTTAAGTTAGTTTATATTCCAATTCCAACACTGGGGAATAAAAATACTGGGAAATAAGAAATAAAAGCACTTATTTTCCAACACTGGGAAATAAGAAATAAAGGCAAATAGTAACAGGCTGAACAAAATAATAATAATAATATTAATAATTTTTATTTGAAACGTACTAATCAGGTGACTGAATGTTCTATTACTTTATGTTCCTTGAACTTCAAACAACCTATCCTCTAAGGAGAAAAGTTAATTCATGTGATCATTTTACAGCCATGCAAACCAAAGTTCACAGAGATTTATTAACTTGCCAAAGGTGACACAGCCCATAGCTGGAACGGCAGGAAGGAAAAGCTGGGTATTTTGAGCCCTGCATATCTAGGTGTTCTCTCCACTCCAGTGCACTGCCAGTAATAACAGTATCCTGCTTTTGTGAAGACATTGAGCATTCTCATTCATTCCACAAAATACACACAAAAGATCAGGCACTTTATAGATTACAAACATGGAATAGAAACCTATCTTCAAGAAATTTGTTTTTTGTTTTTTTGTTTTTTTGTTTTTTTTGTTTTTTTTTTTTTTTTTTGGTAAGGAAGTGAAACAGCTTAGTTTTTAAGATATAAATTCAATCACCAAAAATTAATCTCATGGGCAAGTTTTTGTCTTCACTTGCATTTTGAGGTGGCCAGAGTCTAAGAAAAGCTGAGGAAGCATATTAGAGGCTAAAATTGCCAAGAACTAAGTTCCTTTTTGAGGCTAGGAACATTTTTAGGGGTAAAAATGGGGGAAGATTTGATATTTTAATTTTTTCTCTGCTGCTGCATGACTCACAGATAGACTTTCTTCCTTGTGGAGAGGTTCATAGATACTAACAAAAACGTTAGTATCAGTTTTTGTTGGTTTCCAATTTGGAATAAAAAAATATAAATGATGCATAATCTCTACCATGCTCCATGTAGTGGAATTTGCAAAGAAAATTTTAAAAGCTTGGAAATGTCAAGATTAAAAGATGAAATTATGTCTGGGTCTTCTTCCTACAGATGTCGTCTGAGCAGCAAACCTGAATGAGCTTTGGAAACATTGCCAGTTTTAATGTTGAGCACATTAATTTGTATGAGAGCCTCCTGGGTGAAGAGGTCAGATGTTCTGCTTCAGAGTTATCCTTGAACCTTTTCCTGGTTAATATCATCACAATTCTTGCTTGTTATATTGGCCTATGATTAATGGATGACATTTGCCTGAATTTGGATTGAGTGTTAATATACCATGTTAGACTACAACTGACAGGCTCCCTTTTTCAATTTATTTGAGGCTTCTTGCAGAAGAATTGTAAAACATAGGATATATCCAGATACAACCAGCCAAAAGCAGACAGCAAAAAGAAGTGTGCCAAATTAATATAACTCAAATAATCACGCCGTTGCAGAGTTTAGCCATTTGTTTTTGACCCTTACATTACCAGTTTGGAGCACCACACAAGGCAGTATCTGTGGTTGCCACAAGAGGAACAGCTATGAGGTTTAAAAATACCAAAATAATAAGCCACAAACCTAGTTCACATGTGAATTAGCGTAATCTTTCTGAAGGAAAGGGTTCTAATATGAACCAAAAGCCTAAAATCCATACATATTTTTACTCCAGCAATTTCACACCTAGAGATATGTTTTAAGAGAATAATCAAGAGTATGGACAAATATGTGGCTACATGAAACATTTATGCCAAGCATATTTACAATCTTGAAAAGATTGGAAACAAACTAAATGTTTAACAATAGGGACTTAACTAGATAAATAATGGTACAGCCAAAATAGTGCTGTGAAAGATATTTAATGATACTAAAATATATTTAATATATGCTCTTTCATAAAAAGAGATTTTAAAAATTACATCAGGATTTACATTTTTTAAATGTGCATATAACATAGCATACATAGATGAAATGTTTGGAATTATGTGAACCAAAATATTAATGAGGGTTATTTATAATTGTGTAATTGTGGGTGGTTTCTAAAATTTTCATTTTGTACATCTGTACTTCCTAAATTTTACAAAATGAACATGAATTTTACTTTGGTTAAGAGAAAAACAAAATATCTTTTAATAAAAACTGGTCACCACTATGTAACAGAAGTATTTGTCAACACAACAGATGCAAAAAAAAGAAAAATGTTACAGGCACATTATTTATTTAGGTTCTTTTCCATTCCAAGTGAAATCCCTTTTTCAAAAAAATTAAAATAAAATATGATGGTTGTTTTTAATTACTCCATTTTTCTGCATCCACCCTATAATGTAAAATATAAAATTATCTGAGGACAATATTGCAAGTACCTGTTTAAACATAGCAGTGCTGTTCAGTGGACTACAGACTTGATATTTAATCTGCTGTTATAAGTTTACATAATCTTTCAGTGTCTCAATTTAATTATTAATATAAGGGGGACAGGCTGTGAGTCATACTTAGATAGTTGAAGAATATTAGACCAATCAAACCAAAAGGGTGCCTTAATTTCATTTGGTCCTAGTTCCTTCATTAGAATAGGATTAAAAATAAATACAGAGAAAGAGATGGAGAAAGTGAGTCACCTAATTTACATCTAAAATAATGCAAACACGTATGTCTTTAATAGATGTTCAGTAGCTGAAGTGCTAAATCATAGCAACTTAGATGTAACTTCTTAATGTAAAATCTTAGCATTTTTAATCTTACTGCATTTTTTTTTACCTTGTCAACTCATAATTCATCTGATTTTGATAAAGAAAAATTTTTTACTTGGAGACAAAGTTAAGCCACAGTACACCTCAAACTAAGTAAAGATGAACCTCCTCTGGAACAATGGTACAAAGGAAAAAGCAAATTATATTTTATAACTCAGACAGAACAGTCATCCGCCAAAAGAATATTACCTTCTTTTAATTATTAGAACAAATCATTCCATGGAAAACTGTTTGGCACATAGTGAAGATAAGAGAATGATAAACATAATACAAAACAATAAAAGGATATAGATTCTTTATTCAAGCAAACTCATCCTAGTTTCCAGTGAAACCCCTGAAGGACCACATCACAAGGTACCTCAGAGTCCTCATAATGTCCACGGTGCTTCGGGTTCAAGACCTGGGTATAACATAGTCTGGTTAACACTGACCCAATTTAATCTTCAATAACTAGCCTTTGGTAGTATTCCAACGAAAACAAAACATCTGAAACTCTCAAAAAAATTAGTTGTTAGGAGAAAACATGTGGTAGGTATTTTATTCACTAAGCAGGGCTTGAGTAAACCTGGAGCTAATAACCTGTGCTTGACCAGTTAGGGTACTAAGCATTTGGGGGTAAAAGCAGTAGATTGGAGCAGAGCATGAGATGCTGTTTGGGTTCAATTTTTAAGGAGCTTCCTTTTATCTAGAAACATTTGTGGCACTAAGAACCCAGGTAAATTTCTAGAAACTTTTCATGTCTTTGTTTTTGAGCCCCCAGCAGATACTTGGAAACTACACTTGCAACCAGAAGTCTGGTTGCTTTGTTCTTTTAGTTAAAAGAAAGAAAAAACACTAGAACAGGAACAGAACCACAGAAATGGAGATCATATGGAGGGTTAGCAACAGGGGCGTGGGAGGAGGAAAGAGGGGGAAAAGGTACAGAGAATGAGTAGCATAGATAGTGGGTAGAAAATAGACAGGGGCAGGGTAAGAATAGTATGGGAAATGTAGAAGCTAAAGAACTTATGACACATGGACATGAACTAAAGGGGGGAATGTTGGTGGGAGAGGGTGTGCAGGGTGGGGGGAATGATGTGGGAGAAATGGGACAACTGTAATAGCATAATCAATAAAATTTAAAAAAAAAGAAAAAGAAAAAAAGTAAACCTAGTAAGTTATTGCTGTTTCCCACCCTTCTGAGCCAACTGCCCAGTGATCCTCATGGTCCCTGGATGAAGTCTATTTCCATAGGCAGGTCTGCCCAATCTATGACCAGGTTTTCTGGCAGTGCTGAAACTATCACTTCTCACTTTTTCTAAAAGTTGTTTTGCTATGGTGGCTGGATCACTATTGTGCACTGACTTTCTATGAAGTCCATTCTTCAGACTCACCTTCCAGTAGCACTTTTGGCTCTACGAAATGGTACATCACCCTGGGAAGTATCTCTTCATGCAACATATTTCCTGTACTAATAATTTAGCTCTCTCTAAATTTTCGTTTGGGTCTCCCTCAAAAACCATACATCCCCCTTTAATCTAAGCTATGTTGACCTTGACTAGAAATCTGTCCACTAACCCACCTCCCAGTAAGATTATTCAATACTTCCCTTCTATAGTTCTTCCAATGATATCTGAAAGGCTGTGGAACATTTAGGAGAAAATCTCAGTTCTCTGAGGCCACAGGCTAGTTTGGTGAACTTTGGCTCATTGGCCCGTTCTCCTGAAGGACTGGTATTCATGATGAAGTGAAAGAGAACAGATACATGAGAAATAGGAAATCTCCAATAATAACCACGGTTTGCATAGAAAAATCGAGAGCATAACATTTAACACTAGACAGCACAGGTCTCACTCTGTTCACATACAGCAGCATTATGAGAAAAGGAAGAGAATAAATATAGAGCATATTTTTTATGAATTTTGGCCATGAGTATAAGTGATGGGCAAATAAGAATTATTCACAAAGAGTAGAGCTGAGAAAATTGGGTGTGGCGTTTCCATTTATGTTAATTTTTTTCAGTTAGGGGAAATGTGACTATAATAACATTTATAGCTTCCATTTAGTGCATACTCTGTATTAGGGAGTTCTTTACCTACATTTTCTTATTTAATATGCACAATTTCCTTCCTTATCCACATTTTATGGTGAGGAAATCAAGTTATTTAGATAAATTAAATAACTTGTCCATTGCCAAACAACTAGTAAATGAGATAACCTTGTTCAAACTGAGGTCTACAGTCTCTAAAGCCATGCATGCAAATGAAGGCAGTGAAGAAGGGGAAAAATGGTTCTATATTAAAAGGTGACATTACAAGTAAAATGGTATTTCATAATCATCAGACAGCTTAAGTTTGTAGGAGTCTTTAAAGCTGAATGCCTGTACTGGATGGGATGCTAAAACTTTGTTGAAGAATAGAATTTGGTACAACAGGTCTGTCTTGGATGTCAGCCAGTCACTTAGTTACTGATCTTATAATTAGTTTCATTCACTTTCTAAACAACCCCACAATTTAAGCCAGAAGCTATGCATACTGCATTCCTTAAGTCAACATAATACAGTCTTACACAGTAACAACAATAGTAACTGCAGTATGGTTCAACAGTAAGTGATTTAGGTTGAGATTCAAGAGATCTAAGTTATAGCTGAAGATTTACTAACTAATTTTGTGAGTCTAAGAAATCCACTTAACTTCAATGTGACTCATATTTCAGTCTGTGGAGGAGGAGATTAATTTATTCAACAAATATCTGCTGTGGGCCTACAATGTTGTAGGCACAATTATATGTGCTACAGAGTGTATTCTATACCCAAAGTCTCCATTCCTCTGGAACTTACAACCTAGTAATATGTGGCACAGCCAGAAAATCACAAAGGAAGCTAATCAAAAAAAAACAAAAAAACAAAAAAAAAACCTTAGAAAGTAATATATAGACAGTAACACAGGGAAATGTGAGAGAATATGCGGCTCAGAGATGAATTTCAGGCTCTTGCCATATTTACAGGTAATGGTGGGTCTTGGAAAAGTATTGAATATATTCAAGATAGAAAAAAATAAGATTTACTGATAGATTAGATATAGAGTGGGAAAGGTAATAAGAAATCAAGGATAAGTCCTTTTTAACACCTATATAGATGAGGTTGGCATTCACTGAGCTAGAGAAAAATGATGAAGAGCAGGTTCGAGGGTTTGTAAATTACAAATTTTGTTGCTGATTATTAGACATTGTCCTATGTGACCTTGGAAGTTATTCCCACTATAATATTGTGTGACTCTAAACTGTAATGAGATAAGTCTTTCTGAGAGATGAGAGATGATAAGTAAATTCTAAGTCCATGAGGGACTAATTGACATAGGATAGAAAAGGTAGCCAAAAAAAATCTAAGACATAGAAACTGTATGGTAAAATCATGAACTCAGGTGTCTAATTCACTGAGTATTAATATCAAGAATAGGAAAAAGAAGAAAATTGTGGACCTAGAACCAAAATTGTTAGAGACCTAGTACATTGCCTGGGAGATTTTTTAGAGAGCGGACAAAAGTATAGTTGTGAGTATATGAAACAGAATTTATTCTTGTATTATTATTTATTAATTATTGTATTCTTCCCCATATGAACCACTGTAAACCCACTTTTGCCCCACCCCGTATGATGTGCAGAACATGGCATCTACATCTGGGAGACAGGAGGGCACAGCAAAGATGGCGGAGACCTCTCTCAGCCACCAGCTTGTGCAAGAGATGTCATTGCCTTCTTATTCTCATAGAATAAATGAGTTAGGAGACCATAGGAATATGACTGGGTGGGTTTAGTGTGAAACCTGCCATTTTATTTTGTGAGGGCTGGACTTATCACCTCAGAAGTGTGAAAACAGGTGTGAAAAACATCCCCCCCTTGCCACTCCTATTTCTCCTAATAAATGTGTTCTTTTTAAAACCTTTTACTCGGACAATGAGTGATTCTAAATACCCAATGGTCCTTATTCCCCATGCCTATTCTTCTTTTCATTCAATGGAATCATCTAAAACTCCCGGGATAGGAATGCGGTGTCATAATAAGTTGAGGGAGATGCAGGGTTAATTGCTATGGAACTCACTAGCATTCCACTTTGCCACTAGTTACTATACTTGAAAATACTGGTTTGCAGCATCCATTTCATGGGAGGATGCTCCTGCAATGTTGTTAGGCAGCACAAGGAACATTTTTGCCCCCTTAAAAGGACCGGCATTGCTGGAGTCATGGCCACTGGCACAGGACAGACGACAAACTGTACTGTTCCCATTCACAACCAGAATCAGATACACTCGAGGATCATGGGAGATGTCGCAAGTGAAAGTATTCCATAAGTTGTAGTGTACACACAGATGTAAGCTGTGATTCTTATATTCTTTTTTTTAACATATTTTATTGATTATGCTATTACAGTTGTTCCGTTTCTCCCCCATCATTCCCCCCACCCTGCACACCCTCTCCCACCAACATTCCCCCCTTTAGTTCATGTCCTTGTGTCATAAGTTCTTTAGCTTCTACATTTCCCATACTATTCTTACCCTGCCCCTGTCTATTTTCTACCCACTATCTATGCTACTCATTCTCTGTACCTCCCCCCACTCCTCCTCCCACGCCCCTGTTGCTAACCCTCCATATGATCTCCATTTCTGTGGTTCTGTTCCTGTTCTAGCTGTTTGCTTAGTTTGCTTTTGTTTTAGGTGTGGTTCTTAATAGCTGTGAGTTTGCTGTCTTTTCACTGTCATATTTTTGATCTTCTTTTTCTTAGATAAGTCCCTTGAACATTTCATATAATAAGAGCTTGGTGATGATGAACTCCTTGAACTTGACCTTATCTGAGAAGCACTTTATCTGTCCTTCCATTCTAAATGACAGCTTTGCTGGAAAGAGCAATTTTGGATGTAGGTCCCTGCTTTTCAAGATTTCAAATATTTCTTTCCAGCCCCTTCTTGCCTGTAAGGTCTCTTTTGAGAAATCAGCTGACAGATTCTTATTCTTATTCAATCATGAAGAAATGGATGTTGGGTATTAGTGGCTAGAATTCCTACTGATTTTTCATTCCTTAAGGCTGGTTCACAAGGGTACCATCACAACCACAGCTGGTTTTGAACAATCTGAGCAAACACTATTGCTGGGCAGAATGGTGGCTTGATAAGTGTAGAATTTTACCATAATAGTTTCACTTCAACACTAGATATTTGACATTCAATAGCACTGAAATAGGTAAAGGGCGGTTTTTCACGCCTTTTTATATTTGGTAAGTGATAGGTTCCACCCAATTAGAGTTCTAATTTATTTTAAATGATAGATTTTACAAAAAAAAAAAAAAAAAAAAAAAAAAAAAAAAACCTCACCTAAACCCTCGTCACATGTATTTCTATCAAATTTAAGCCTCTTTTTTAAAGTACTGAGGACGATATAACCACTAAAATTTTGCCCTGGCATACTTATCTGAGCAAATACATTTATCTCATAAGTTTGTTTTATATCTTTTTTCCTGCTCAGAAAATGCTGGCTCCACTATTTTTTTCTCTCCTAATACCATCCATTTTCTGATTCCATTTTTTTCTAAGGTCATACATTATGACAGAAAATATACTATTTAGTAGTTTGACCCTTCCATCCTCAATCATGTTTAAAAATGCTTTTTTTCTCTACCTTATGTCAGCAAAGTTAGAAAATAAAAAAGACACATCACAACATATTTACAAAGTAAAGCAAATATTTACCATCTTTGGCTTTGTTTTAACTAATGTGCTGGACATTTCCAAATGCATGTCCTCCTTTAGGGGTTGCCCATGTTACATGAATTTTTTTTAATGTGAGCTTTTAAATGATAAGGACCCAGTCTCCAACAAGCCGGGAGCACCGCAAATTCTCTCCCCCAGGAATTCACTGTGTTCCAATCACTGACTCCAACATGTTGGGGTTGCTTTAAAGGTTGGAACATGCTTTAAATACAACAGTTCACGTGGATTTCAAGTCTCAGATTATAAATATGACCAGAAACCTTGCCATCAGGCCAATGCGTAGTGTCCTGCCTCCATGTCCGCGTCATTAATTCAACAGCATAAAAATGTTAGTGCTAACTTCATTTTGACCTTGCTTATTAAACATTTCCTTTATTTAAACAAAAGTTCTATTGGAGTTATTAATAAATTCTTCTCCTTTTACTATTATCAATTGTTTAAGAGACTGCAGGTATTGGGAGGAAATAACTAATTGATACACGCTCCAAGCACAATCGACTTGTTGCCGTCTTTTCCAAGTCATGATTTCTACAAGTCGACTCTACGCTCAGCTACAGAAAACAAACCAAAAAAAGACAAGAGCCAGACAGCAGTAATCAAGACATTCAGATCAACAAGGCTTCCTAAATTCACTGCTCTCCAGGTCAGAGTCAAGATAGAAATTCCACACAAAGGGCCCTCTAGTCATCAAATTCAAAACCCATTCAAAATACAAGGACAAAAATGAGATCAAAACACAAAGACACCACAGCTTTACTTTAAAAGTGCTATTTAAGCTATAAAGGATTTCCTGTTGTTCTTGTTTTAAATAATTTTATAGCATTCTTTTATTCTTGGGTTACTCTATATCCAAATAATCATGTATGTAAATGACACACTACAACAGTGGATGCCACTGACAATGTAAACATTACTGTTTATCCAGAAGCATTATATGTTCATGCAAAAATGGCATTAAAAGCTTGTGGTCAGATCATAAAACCACAACTGTAATTGTTTATTTATATAGCTCACCATTACTCTGTAGTGTAAGTTTACATTTTTTTTAAATTTCTAAACATTGCCGAGTTAGTCTCAGAAGAGTGAAAAATGCATCTTTCGCCTAAATGATTAAAGACAAACAGCTTAGGCCTATGCATGAAGCAAGATGCTTTAATATGGAAATTATTTACTTTGCCCTGGCTTATAGTTTTCATTTTGATGCTGCCCTTGAAACTCTATGATAACAGAGCCATTCAGTGGAATTTCTGCATTTTTTTCCTTTAGTTCAGGGCAGCTGGTTTCTTTCCTCTCTAAGCAGAGAGCTGAAGTATATTTATCACTCTAGCAGTGACTCAAAACAAACAGGAAGTCTTCATCAGCCGGCTCCTGGGCATAGCTGATATTAGGTACTGGCAGAAAGGAAACAGAGACCTCATTCTGTGGGAGTCCGACAGAATGTACACGCAGATGCAGGCGATAACAAAGTTAGGGATGCTCCAAATGACCACCGTGTTCTCCCAAGATTAAGTGCTCTTGCAATGCTCGCCAGTTTTCAGTCTGCAAAAATTCCTCAGTTTTCCTTTCCATTTCAGTCTGAAAGGGTAGTTTGAACTGGATACCACGAGCCTTAGAATCCTTGTGAACCTATGCGCCAAAGGAAACCTGGGAGGGAGCTATTCTGGGAGATTTGGCTTTGATCTGGTTGCTAGGAAAAAGCCCTGCTTTTGTCTGGAAGTATTCTGAATGGCTCCTTCAGTCAGAATGAGGCAGGCCTGCAGGTCACTGTCTGAATTAAGTGAAGAGGATTTTTTTTTAATGCTAAAAATGAAGTTGTTGCTGTGTGCCATAATAAAGCTGGGGAGAGCGAACTAGGCTGCGGAGCAATGGCTGCAGCTCTTTGCCACAACTTAAACTCCAAGGTATACTGGGAAAATCACCGAAGCATGCTTGCAGATCAAATATATGCAAATGTTCCTCAGTGGCACGTATGTTCCTAGAGACCTGTGTCTTCACCTCGTTTTTCAAATAAAACCTGTTTCAGATGCTAAGCCCACTTTATTTTTATTAATACAAATGTGTGCTATCAAACCATTTTTTAACCTTATAAACAAAAAGGGCAAATATTCACACCTAACTTTCTGTAGCTAAATCAAACTCAGAATGGATTAGACTACAAACTGCTGATACTGGTTCAAAAATTATTAGACAATGAACTTTGTGAGGTCCTTCCAATATTTTTTTTATTTGTTGATTAATCTCCTTAATGATAATGCTCGTACCTTTGTATAAGAACTCTACAACAATTATCTAATCTTCACAGATCCTGGCGAGGTAGAAAGGGAGCAAGTCTTATCTCCGTTCTACAGATGAGGAAACAGAGATGCAAGGAGGTTGAGTAACAAGCTCACGTTGTGTGGCAGCGTGTTCTGTCCCATTGCAAAAATGATCGGAAGCCACAGGTTTTCATTTTTCAGGAATGGGGCTGGATTTTCACCTTGTTGCTCCTATGTTTGCTGGTCCCCTTAAAAACCAGAATTTCTATAGTGGCTGCATTGAGTGCCCATGCAACCTGTTGGAAAAATAGGCAGCAAACTGGCACAAGTGAATATCAGACCCTTCATCTTGGTACCACTGGCATCTGGTGCAGATGAGCTGAGCCACAGACTAAAAGCCTAAGTAGCTCAAAGCAGAAAGTTCCATTGCTCGCCTTCTAAATAATAGTGAGCTTATCTACTTTTGTTCTCCCTAAAGTTGGCAACATATTTTACACTCCAAATCCTGAGATTTAAAATATAAATACAAAAATAAGAAGGAGCTAAGAGGTAAACTACACGAATGAAAATGTAACTGTAGTCAGAAAAAAAAATGAATGAGTGAAAAGTGTACAGAAGCTGGAACCTTCAGGAGCATAGCATTGTCGTGGGTCTGAAGTGGTTCTTCCCTTGTATTTGTACCTGTAGGTCTAGGCAGTAAAGATAAGGAAAGGTTCAAAATGAAAGGGATCCCTTTCTACATGATGTTAGATGTTCCATATCTCTCTCTCTCTCTCTCCCCCCTCCCCCTTTCTCTCTTGCTCCCTATTTGTTTTTCTCTATCTCTCCCGATCTCAGCTTTATTGATATGATTTATAGACTCCTTTAAAGGAAATGGGGGCCCTTATTGCTCAGAAAAAGTTACACGAAGAATGTATGCAAAACTACTAAAGTGTTAACCTGATGTGACCTGTATTATTAACCAGGCAATGGGTGATTATCTCACAAAAACAGGCTGGGGAAACCTCTATGATATCTGAACACCTTCTAGAGGTTTCAGAAGCAGGATGGCAGCCCAGCGTATCTTTTGGAATGCAGATTTTCCTGCAGAACACCAGGCAAAAAAACTCAGGAAGCCCAAACCAGACATCTCAGCCAAAAGGCAAAACAGAAGTGTTTTCAGGGTAGCATATCCTTTCTCAGTCTACCTATTTACTTCAATTTCTTTGCAAACTATATATAAAGCTGTAGGTCTGTGAACTGTGTATCTTTGAACACCACAATAATGTCCTTATTCTATCTCTGAGAGCCATGGAACCAACCTATGTTTTAGTATCAGATAGATGGATTCTGAACTCTCTCAATCCAAGACTACTAGTATGCTGGGCTCAACTCCGAATGTGGAGAGGGACCAGATTGTTTTCCTGGATCCATGAAACAGCAACAGGCTAGCAGTACCAACTAGCCATACTGCACTGTGCTTCTTCAAGTTCTGCCCAAGGCCAACTCCGAAGACCCACTCCTGAGTGAGATCAAACCCTGGAGCATGCACCCCCTCACTTATTCACTGCTGCCTTGTACAAACCTCCCAGCACCCAGGAGACCTTGGCATTTATTTCTGTGTGTCACCATGGTTAGAACTAAGCAAAGGCCAAAAATGAATTAGGTAAAATATAGTTAGTCAGTTCAGGCAGAAATTCAGCAGGTGAATTTATTTCAGATTACTCTTTTGATCCTTCTTATTTAAGATTCTCTTTGCAGCCATAGAAGAGAACTTTGTCATTCTTAAAGTAAAGAAAAGCAGTGTTTGATTTCCATATTTAGTGCATATTTAATCATACAAAAATACTTACTAAAAATCCTTTTTGAAATTATTATGCATTTATTACAGGATTATCGATTTCAATAATGAGAACTTTATGGTTAATATTGGGTTGATATGAGACAATTTATTTCCTGGAGATTTCTCTATCACTTAATTGAGTCACCTTATTCCTTCTGCCCCAATACACAACTGTTCCTGTTATTCTTTGAATTAATCTGGAGAAAAGCCTTCTGCAAAAGCCATCTTCCTGGATCCACAGCCTCCTTTATGAGCATTTGTTAATATAACATTATATTATACTAACGTGAATCTACCCACCAGAAATTAGACAGTCTATCCTGGTTTTTATATTTTTCGAAGGCTTACAAAGTGCTCATCACTAAAGCAGTCATCCCCATCCCTGGTTTTGTGGTAGCCTAGGGAAGCTCCAATTACCTCATCGATCCAGAAGAAACAAAATTCCAAAAATTTTTCCAAGGAAAATTAATTATTGTTTTATTTAATTTGAAAGGTAAATATCTGCCATTGGAGGTAGGAAGTGTGTCACCCTGGGACTTGGTGGGCTGGAGCCTTTGTAACAATAGTCCATTGAAACTCCTCAAAGCTCAAAATCATTTTGCTTTCCCAGAAAAAAAAAAAGAAAGAAAGAAATGCTATTCTTATTCTTATTCTTAGGAACTGAAATTCTAACACACACCTTATGACAGGCACAAAAAGGAACTAGGACAAAACCCATTCCAGGACATTTCCTCAAAAAGAATACAAATTAGGTGTGTCACACATTTTCATGAATAAAATAAACACGATAATATCTAATAATACCATTGCACTATTATATGTGCCTAAATTACAGTTGTTCTAAGAAATGAGAAAATTTCTGGAATGGGACCAGGATTGCCTTTTAATTGTCCATTAGAAAAAGCAAAGAATAAAATTGCCTGCAATAGTTTTCTTTCGAGATCATTCACCTTCCTTTTAAAATACCAAATCAAAAAACATAGTGAGATGCATGGTGAGACTGAGCAATAAAACCGAAGCGAACTATCTCCTTTCCCCAGCTCAGGCTCAGCAGCTACAGCAAGCCCACAGTGCCAGCTTGAGACTGGCAAGGCAACTAGCATTGCACAAAACAAAATCTTCATTTTTCAGTTCCAATCTGATTCCATGGAGGACATCTCATTTTCTCTCCTCACCTTTTCTTTCTTTTTTTCTAAATTGAGGTCTTCTCTGTTAAGGGTTGTTCTTCCATTATGTGAGATGCCCCCTAAGCCAGTGAAAAACAATGACAATTTTATTTTCACATGAAGATTTCTCTCCCAGGGCCATATTCCATGAATGAATGGCTTGTAGGACACACTGCTAATAATAAACTCCACCAACTGTGCCAACACAAGTGTGAGAAAAGCACAGGGAAGCTCAGGCTGGCCAAAGGAGTTCTCCCATACCTGCCGCAGCTGACTCCTTCCAAGAAAGCTGTTGAGTCAGCTTGCTTATTTACTTGCTTCCTTGCCAGGAAGGTATTCCTTTTAAAATGTAAAAATAGATAGCTGCTATACCTCTTCCTTGTCTTGAAATCACTATTTCTCTTAGAAAATAAACTCTGTCTATTAAGATACTAGAGAACTGTGCTGGACAAAACATACCCACAGTTGTTGAAGGGGCAGTCCTATACTGGCTGGGAAAGGAACTGGAAACAAGGTCATTTCCCATTTAAATGTGAATGTCACCATGAAATACTGGCTAAAATCAAACATATCAAGACTGATTGCTCGTGTCATAAACTCATCTCATCTGACCTCCCCAACACTTGTACCAGAGTGTCACTGTCACTGAATTGTCTAGATTCCAAAGAGCATTCTGGCTGAGTTCTCACCCACTCTGTGGATTAACTGACACCATTTTTTTTTCTTTTAAATCTCAGGCTTGTTTCCCCCCTGTAACACAAAAGCTTTTTAGTTCACCTACTTGCCATCAATAAGCTGGTATGCAAATAAGAAAGCAACTTGGTTATTGAAATAAGGATAGACAAAAATTATATACATGATTTATTCCACAACCTACTTCATTTATTGGATAAAATATAAGCTTCTGCCTATTTCTCAAGCTATCCTCACTCCCATTCTTTATATTTATTCTTCACCAATTTAACAAATATTTATTGAGCACCTACTACTTTCAAAGCACTTTGTTGGGCACTGAGTTTACAGCACTGGATACTACAAAACAAGTCCTTTGCTCTACAGCCAAAACTCTCCTGGGAAGAGACAGACATAGACAGGTATTGTTTTAGACAATTTTAGGAAATTATAAGAACTCTGAAGAAAATATACTTGGATAGAGAGATAAAGACTAATTTGAGTACAATACTCTAAATATAGAGAGCGTGACTTGTTCCTTAACAAATCACGGATGTAACATTTTAGTTCTCTTGTCCAGGGCAAGGCTAGGATATTTGAGCTGATAATCTGTTGGAAAATAGACAACCCGCACCCCCCAAAAAGTAAAAATGCCCTGTAATGAGAATGAGCTGTTGAGTCTTAGGAACAGAAAAAATGTAGGAAGACTGAAACATAATGAAAAGCAAAATCAAGAAAGGCTGGAAGTTTGAGGGACTCGGACGCTGGAATTTTCTGAAAGCAATGGGCAGCTATTGGAGGATATCAAATAAGGAAGAAAACTGATCTGATTGAGGCCTTCAAACATCAGAGTGAGCGTCAGCTTCCTGTGGAATCTAATAGAAGATGGAAGCAAGACAGATTCAGGACATATTTGTGAGTGAGTAGAAGAAAGAGGATCAAAATAACTGTCATGTTTTGTTTTGTTTTTTTTTTTACTTGAACAGCAAAGTGGATGGTAAGCTGTTAACTGAGGTGGAGATGATCAGGGGCAATACCACTCTACGTGTGAGAGAAGGAAATTCATTTACTCAACTTTGTCCCTCAGCAGTTCTTGAATGCATGACCAATGTGCTTTTATCAGCTTTCATCAATTTTCTTGTGTTCTAGTCTCCTATTAAAATCACGGTATTCCAGTATTCTAGGTTGCCGACATGCCCTTTCTACTCCATTCTTATCAACTTAAACTCTACTTTAAAATCCAGTTCCTCTAAGAAGGTTTTGCTGATTGAAATTCTCCTCCTAAAGATTTACCCCTTATTAATATCCATCCTCTCCATTTTTGTTATGATTTCTTTACTTTACTTTATACTTAGTTTCTTCTGGATTCAGACCAAGTTCCCTGGCCTTTCTCTATCTTTCAGATCCCAACTGCATCTTTTACATATTCCCGATGCTCTGCCAGGCTCTTTGTTACCCAGGCCTGAGCTCTGCCCCCTCCACAGTAGTTCTCTAACTGCCATTCCCTCCACAAAGCTCTACCTGCCGTAGTACTGCTAGTCTTACAAGACCTGGCTCGAGGGTCTCTTTTCAAGAAACTACTTTTGACCCCTACCCAATCAGAGGTGATTTCTCTCTCCCCATTCCCTAGGAGGCAGTGGAGTATAATGGTTGACATCTCTAGCTCTGGGGTCAAACTCTCAGTTCACAGGCCCACCTCTGCCATGTGGTAGCTATGTACCTCTGGGTAACTTCTTAATATGTATAGTTCTCTACTACTTGAGCTGGAAGGTTGGGGAGGGTGGTGGGGCAGTGAAGAAAAGAGTGCCTGTAATTCATAAAATTATTGTGAGGATTGAGTCAACACACTTAAGATATATCATATAGCATTTGACACATAGTAAGGACTCTTCAATACTAGGTAATTCTGTCATCTTCCTTTCAGTGTTCCTTGGCTATCTTGTAGAAATAGTCATGTACTTTGTATTGTGCTTGTCTATAACCCATCAGATTAAAAGCTCTCTGAGGATATAATGGTGCCTTCTCCATCTTTCTATTCAGTTGATATTTTATGGCTATTCATTGATGAATGAATGCTGAACATAAAATAATATTAAGGATTTTCATTTCTTTTGCTCCAGTAGATTGATTCTTCTTAATCAGTCTATTGGATTGATAAATGATATATTTTCATATCTTATTTAAAATTTCATATTGCCTAGTATGCATATGTACTGTGTGTATATATATACTGTGCCCAGTACTCATACATACTGTGTGTATATATGTATATACACACACTATGTATACTGCATATATATTGTATACAGTCTATATTTTTAAGTTTTTTTTTTTTTACTTTTCTGAAGTAAGAAACTCTTGAAAAGTCAATGTATGTAGTATGTATATCTTACTAAATTCACCAGTGATTCTGCTTTTAAAAAGGAAAACTACTTCTTCAATTTTCCTTCACATAAAAAATTACCACAACAGGACATAGCTCCAACTCACAAAACTTTTCAGGCCTCTGCAGACCTGGAGTTAGACAGAAGGTTCTTGTTAGTGACATGTTCTCTCTCATCAACATCAATTAATATTTATTGGACAAAGTGTGGGTGTGGTGCACTCTGCTACAGTGTGTGTGTTGGTGCACACTTTCTAAATGTGAAGATACTGTCTCTGTTTTCTTACATGTTAAGAAAGACTATACTCATGATCATAAGTGATAAAAACATACATGTCTCTATAGGTTTATCAATAGTGTTGTATCTCATCTCATAAAGGAAAGAAAATTTTTAATGAGCAAGTAGATTGTGATTTATCTTGAGACATGACAGAGACAATGTCTGGTGGAGAAATAAAGGGAAAGAGGTGAATTTGAAATAAAATCAAGGGTTGATTTTAGTTTACCTTTTTTTAAACTAAGTATAACATGCCAAAATAAGGATAAAAATTGAATTAAAAGATAAACTTTGAGTCTCTGCATCTTTTTCCAGAAAGTATCACTTAAGCTAGGAAGGATTTCCTGTAGTTCCTAGTAAACAAAATTTTATTATATTCTCTGTCCCTAGATTATCCCGTATCCAAATAATTATAGATCTAAATTACACAACCCCACCTAAAGAATATTATATTTTCCTGAGTGATAAGCTAGTATCAAAACTCCAGAATGATTATGTCTTAATATAAGCCTTTGTAGTCTACCCTTGTTCATTTGCTTTTTTCAGGTTTCAGTCCTTTATTTCCTTCCTCCTTTCTTTTCTTCCTTCCTCTGACTTTTCCAGCATTTGTGAATAATTTGGTCGATGCTTCTAGCTGACAGTGCGCACTGTCGGCCACTATTCAGCAGCTATATTCTGTCCCACAGACTGAGTTATTTAACTGCACAAGTTCTTGTCTCCAACACACGCTCTTCTTTTCTTGGTTGAAGTATAACACATACTTTTTTCATCAACGTCTAAAAAAAGTAACAAAGACTCCATTCTTACACATAAACTCAAGAATTCGGGATAATTTTTCATGTAGCATCCATTTAAACTTCCAATATTTCCATGTCACATTCTAACTGCCTGTGGCATAGCCTGGATTCTGATAAAAACTTGTCCACTTCTGTGTGTCTGACTGACAAACTACTGAAAACACATTCAAACTGAAACAAGTGGGTAATAAATCCACCAAGATAACCATTTTCTGCCTCATTTCTTAATTTCTATATACTTCTTTGTGTCTTCCGTGACCTCACACCTCACAGAGACCCTATGGATTACACATTAGTTTGAATTGAACACAGTTTTGACTTACGTTTTCTGCCTCACACTATTTCTCCGCTTGGCTGCTAATAGTTATTTTTCCATTACTTTTTAAGCTAACTGACAAAACTCATAATCTCAAATACCAAACCATCAGCTCCATATGAAAGTAAAGTACCTCTCTGAATTTTGCATCCTGTATTTACTCCTCAAAATAGTAGTAAAGACACAGCCACTCTTACCTCTCCTGTTTTGTGTTTTTTTAATCTCCTTCCTCAACAAAACAATGTATGTTAAATCAGACATTTATTTTAACTCATCAAAATTGGTCTTTGCCACTGTTTGTTTGCCTTTTTGCCTGCTAAAACATGGAACTTGGAGTTTCATGAGTGAGATGTCTCTGGATGGAAAGATTATTCTATATATTGTAACAAAAGATCTCTTACGGTACATGCTTCAAAACTGACTCGGACTTTGGAAAATGAAGAGCAATTACTTTTTTAAGGGGAAATTTAAGTAAAAAGTAAAAAAAGTTTAACTACTTTATTTTGAAGTAGTAAGCTCCTATAGGGGTGAGTTTTGGTTGATTTTATTTACTCCTGGATCCACATACCTCGAATAGTGCCTGCAACATAGTAGGGGTTAGTTCAATAAATATATTTTAAATAGATTAACTACTTAACAAAAAAATGTTGCAACTTGTTTACTATCTCTCAAAAGCAGGTTCCTTCATGCATAAAATAACATCAACTGTGTAATTTGCCCCCACTTCCTCCTTTTGCAGAAAGGCAACAAAGGAACTGTAACTTTTTACCTAGGGATCAAAGGTGTCAACCTATTGGCTCATGTTACTTTAAAGTCTAGGATAAGTCCTTAGCTATTTTTAGATAATTTCTTTTGTTTCAAACTTGAAAAGAAGTGTTAACAAAGATTACAAAATAAATCACTGATTCAGAGCAGGAAAATGCATATTAAAAAGTTCAAAATATATAATGTAGAGGCTGTGAGCTAAGCTTCCCAGAGTACATGTCAGATCTAGATTTAGATACTAGAATGCTATATTGGGCCAACTTGGGGCCCATTAGCATGAAAGGAATGAGGATAACTTGGAGAACTGAGAGTCAGGAAAGAAAAAACAATTTAAAAATTATAGGGTGAGCCATGCATTCTCAATACCTAAAACAGTAAGTCAAGAGGTAGAAAAATACAACCAAGTTGTAACAATAGTGAACTGTAGATGGTGAAATTATGGGTAAATTTATTCCCACCCATGATTTTCTGTATTTCCAAATATTCTGCAAGTATATAAGACTAGTGCAGTCAGGAAAAAAAAACCACACGCACACTTTTTAAAATGAGGAATGTCAATGATAAAAATCATGTGATACATAACAAAAACTTAAAGGATTAAGATTATGCAAGGAAGAGAAGGTTCATTGGTGACTTAACCATCTTCAGTGTTTAAAACAACCATTAACCTAAATGTATTGCAACCCACATATGATGGGCTTATTTCATACATGCACACACACGTGTATACACATAAACACACACTTTCACAACCTATTCACATATACACATATACATACTTAAAGGGAGTAAGGCTCTTAGAGAAAGGTCATACAAACCATGTAGGGAAAAAAAGCACCTAGATAATTAGGGTATTGTTCAAGCAGCAGCTCTCGTATAGCAATGGGATGTGAAGAACATGAACAAGGGAAAAGGATGTGCCTTTCCTAAGGGACATTGAAGAATCTCAGGAAAAGGTGTGTTTATTTAAAGGAGAAATGTTTAAAATAAAGGTTAAAATAGAATGCCCATTGTACCACAATCAAGGTATACCCATGGAAGTGTCCAATACGTTAAAATACCTTCTACAGGAGAAAATTGTTTGAGAATCCCTAGCCTCCCATCTTCAAGGGGATGGACTCTAAAGAGCACAAGACAATACAGGCACAAGCAGTTATTCTCACGAGCTGGGGTGGCTGATCTGGAATTAAAGTCTTGTCAGAAAAAAAAGGAATAGATCCAAAATTAAGCTTGTTTATTCCACAAAGCTGACTAAAACTTTTTTGCTACCTATATATCTTGACCCATAATTATTTGGGGGAATACAGACCAGAGCCTAGTGACCTCCCTGACCCAGTCTGTAGTCAAGGAGTGATATTAATCTTAATAAACCTCCATTCGACAGCCATTTGTATCCAGTTTTTCTCTTTGCACTTGCTACAGGGATAGTAAATAAGAAATCAACATTATCCACATAATGAAAGCTGGCATCTCTCAAGTATCCTAATTGCATCATAAAGAAGAAATTCAAGAAAACATGCTTTTACTCAGAGGAATTGCTTTACTAAATGAAATATCAGGAATGTTAACAGGTGCCACCATTAATCAGGGGAGATACTTGGAGAACATATGGGCTTTTCCAGGCTCTTAAAATTGCATTATGTAGGTAGCTGTCTCCCTTTGACCTCATGACAATGACATTTGACCACATATTCTAGGATTAGAGTAGTTGGGTCAATTCAAACTGTGATGCTGTATATGGACCTAAAGACCAAGCAGATAAGTTCAAGCAGATAATAAACACAACTAAGCCTAAACCTTTTATTCAAGACAGGAGTCCCTTCCATGCTTTCCAATTTCCTCAAATAGTGCTACAATTAACAAACACAGCCAAAGAAAGCATTCCACAAACAGTTCAACGAGCGTCATTCTTCAAAGAGAAATGGTGAGGATTTATTCAGCATCTACTACATGTCAGCGATTGTACTGAACACTTACACCCACTATTTCTCTGAGGTCCTGAGGCCGTCCAGCTCTGGTCCCTCTCTCTGACGTTAAACTTAGGGAAATTCAAAGGCTCCTGTAAGTCCCCTACCAGTAGTACCAGAGACATATCTGGAAGAGGTCCAGGAACAAGTCTAGTGCCAATCATTCAAAGAAGATGCAGCCCACAGAGGACAATTGGGTGAAAAGGACTGGAAAAGTGATTTATTATGGAAGGCCTGGTGCCACTTCCTTTCATCAGTGCAAATTCTGATGGAGTTCCAAACCTGAGTCACTCTTCTCAGGGTAATTGACTTACCATACTTGGCTCTTCTCTCTCTCTCTCTCTCTCTCTCTCTCTCTCTCTCTCTCTCTCTCTCTCTCTCCCCCCCTCTAAGCTTTGCTCTAGGAGGACAGAAAGGGTGCACAGAATCAGTAAGAGGTGACAGAGATCAAAGGACAGCATCACCCTGCTTGCTCCAAGGTGTTAGCCCTAAGACTATACTGTTATTTTCACTTCCGCCCACAACCCTTTTATTTTCTGTTGAGTACTGAACCTTGACCAGAAAGCTTTCCCCATTCCCAGTGCCCTCCTCTCCATTCCATCTCCCTTTCCCTATCCCAACCCCTCTAACTACATATGCATTCACATACACCCTTATAACACTCATGCACATCCCTGTCGCTTCAAAGTACATCGAGTACTCAAATAGAGAAAACTGTCAGACCTCACTGAGGCCATACTCATGTATCCTAAGTCAGAATTCAACTTGGTTTGGAGGTGGTTTCAATTTTATTAGTTTCACAGTCACTAATCAATACCACACGAGAATCAGTTTCAAATACCTTTTCTATAAATGGAGCTTTGACAGCCCAAGTTTAGGCCAGATACTAAAACGAGATGGAATTGCTTCTACATCGCTTTTGTGATCACAGCCTGTTGGCAAAAGATTCTTAAAGTAACTTGTGCTGCCAGTTTCTCCATGTTCTCCACACCTCTGAAACCCGCACCACGCGGCTGCACGTCAAACAAGACGCACAGATTCTGGCGGAAGCAGCAGTGCACCCTCTGGGTGGAAGGCCCCATAAGTACAGGGAGCCCCTCTTTAAAAGTCAGCATTGCGTCCTCTATGTGTCCTTCCTGTCCCCTAATGCCACATCACGCTGCGTGCTGCTCTCTTGCATTCGTCTGGGTAGCAGGCTCTTCTGGTCCGTGCTGAAGAGATGTGAGGGCAAAGCCTCTAAGGTGGGAGTTACAAGTTTACGTGCAGCAACAGGGCAGCCGTATCCTTCTGCTTTTTCCCCTGAAAATCAAGCATCACCTTATCGTTTCCTCACCAAGATTAACTCCTGCTTCCTGAAGAGTATTTCTGAGGTAGAAAGCAGAGGTGGTGAAAAAGGGGGCAGCTGAAAAGTCCAATCTGTCAAGCTCCATTTTAGAAGAAAGGAAAACTGAAAAGTGAACGTATTTAACATGAGCCATTTCCTGCACTCAGGAGGGAAGAAAGCGCGCTAGTCACAGTGTGCAGAAGGGGATCCGCACTGGTGTTATCTCTGACCTGCAGCTTAGCCCCAGTGTCTCAGCTGCCAAAAAGCTCCCATTCAACGTTGTGCTGAGTTCATCAATGCTCCACGTGTCAGGATCCTAACAGGAAAAAGCAAGACAGACAGTCTCTCCATTCAACCGCCTGGGGACCCCATGACAACTAAAATCCCCTCGCAGACCGTCCATATCAACCTTCGGCAGGTCAGAGCACGCAACCCCTTCAGAACCACAGGCACAGGCCCACACCCTTTCCCCTTGTCAACATTGTCACTTTAAACAGAACATCAAGCCTTATCACGAAACCTGAAGTAAGTATGACAATTAAGATGGATTGCAAAGCCTGCTTGTGCTTCACAATTAACAATCACTTGGCAGCGGGTTCCACGCAACTGTTTGGGGGTATGGCAAGAACTTTATCCCTGCTTAGTGCTGCATTAGCATATTTAGTAGGCTGCAAGACATAATTCCTAAGATATGAACATATTTTTGTCTTTTTAAAAAATCTGCTATTAAACCATAACATGGAGAAACTCTGCACCAGGCAGTCCACGTGCGAGCACCAAGATGGAGCTGGGAAAAAGAGCAAGCAAAAGAAATATTCTCTGCTCACTGATAACGACCTGAACCCGTCACAGCTTCCAGTCACGGGTCTGCTAGAACACCATGACTCCTTCCTGTCTGTGACAGAACTTAGCCGGGGGCGGGGGGGGGGGGCTGCTGTTGCCCCTCAGCTGCTGGCATCAGGTGATCGCTCTGTAACAGCATAGCTACATGCTTTAAACCCAAATATGAAAAAAATAAAATCAGACCCTGAGATGACCCTAGTGGTTACTTAGCAAACTATGCCTTTTTCACAGAAAGCACTTCTTGATTCTCAATCTCTGAGTAATAAAAGACGCTGATAAAAATCACAAAGGCACTTTATTCAACAAATGTGAGGTCTCTTCCTCAAGCTTTCCATTATTTACCCTTACTTGCAGAGTCCCGTATGTCACACTGATGGAGAAGGATCAGGGAGCCCTGAGACGGTATCAGACCTTACCAGAAGCCCAACCCAAGCACCGTCCCAAGCTTCTCCTGTGTGTTTATTGAGTAGGTTCAGCCCTAGAGTCCAAGTATGCCCCAGTGGGGGCTGACGAGGGAAAGAAACATAGCCAGATCTTTCTGAGATAGCCAGGACTTTGTCTTTCTTGACATCTGGGTTGCAAGACGGCAGGATATCCTGCCAAATATATTACAGCTGTGAGACCTACCTTGTGACTTAAGACACTGCCGAAGCTGAAAAACACAGAAGGCTTAGTGTATTGTCTGGGAAAGCAACCTCACCCACTTTTTACCTCTTTTCTAAAAGAAAACACACACACAGGCATGCATGCATGCCTGCCACCAGTTTAGCTGAGCAGCCCTCCAGTTGCATAAAAGGAAGCATATGAAAGTAACAAATGCAATTTAGCCTACAAAGTCTCTCTTCACCAACCCAGAGAAGTGGCAGATTAAAGCACCTGGCAGTCCTGGCACGCCGAAAGAAAATCGAAGCTGTGACAAAACAAAACAGGTGTACAGGTATAAAACTTCTGCTTTCCAGCAATGCCCCTCTCTTCACTGGAATGCTTTGACAGGTGCAGAAGTTCAAGTTACAGTGAGGAAGTGGCAAATAAATACACAGCATTAGCGTCTGACGTGCTTGCTGAGCACCGGGGATGTTAATAACTGGCAAGGTACACTAATCTCTGATTGCAACATTTGGTTTACCTTAATCTGGAGGGACAGCTGTATTAAAGAGGGAATTATACTAATCAGTTCAAGGCCCTTGCATATAAAACTTCCCATTAGGCTTAAAGTACACCAGCTTATGCTCATTCTCTAGGAGCCTTACATCTGGTTCTGAATAAGGCTGCCTCTCATTTGCAAGGTACAAACTGAAAACAAGGGGGAGTTGGGCTGACAGTTGCTGGAGGATGGGTGATAGAAGAGCACGCTACTAATTCTTTGAAATTTCTAACAGCACAAAACTAGCTTGTAGGCATCTTAATACTAAAAGGGGAAAAAAAAGAACATGTATTATCAACCCTAGGCCATTTTTTCCTGTTACCGGAGGTGACCAACATAAAATAAAATTGATGATGTCAGTCAAAAACAGCTAAGCACAAAGCTTGGCTTTGTTATCTTAAGTCAGAAGGTATGATAGGCCATGCCATATGGCTCTAATCCGCCTCTATCTCCCATCACCTAACAGGAAACCTTCATGTAGCATGACCTTATTTGGCTGGTTCCAGGTTAGGGCTGCCCAAAGGGGATTTTTCTGTTTCTGCTATATCCAAAGGTTTATGTTGATTTTTTTCTGAGCCCTGCAAACTATAAATCCAACTGATTACTCTGCACTCTTTTGCTTGACTGAGCCTTTACAATCAGACATCCCCGTTAACAATAAGCTCCTAATGAATCAAACATCTATGGCATTAGTTTCACCTAGCTGCCTCTTTCCCATGCACTGTGCCGCTTTGTCAGACCTGGTTTGATGAGAAAAGCTAGTGACACTTGCTGCACCTATTGATAAACAATTCAGTAATGAGGGGCATAACAAAAATTACCTAAAACAACCTGATGAAAAATGACAGGCAAGGCTTACCCCATCGCTCGATAGCAAAGGGAACTCTGGTTTTGTGTAGGGAAAATAATGGAGTGAAGCAAAATCTCCTTCTTTACCAAGGAGTCCACTTCTGATTGTGTTTATGAAGAGATTAAGTTTTTCAGTGATGTTTGGTTTTAGATTATGTGACTCTCAATAACATTAGGAACTCATAGAATTTGGGATGGTTGCTTTTCAACTTGCTGAGATTAACTCCCTGCTTTTTCTACTTAAACTTGCTGAGTAACCATACTTATATCAAGATTTTCACTTTATTTCTTACATGTGACTTTAGTCATTGAGAAATTCAATAGTACAAGCACTAATAATTAGGGAAATACAGTGAAGGTACAAAGGGAGAAATTCAAAAATACAAGAAAAAAATTTTTTAGCAAAGTAGAAAAAACCTTCATGGACAAAATCAGCTCCCTGAGAGGAATAACTTAACCTTACCATGGACATTGAAGTTCCTTTTAGTGGGGTCACGCGGAGGCCCTTTGCAACTTCGAAACAGGCTTACGCCCAGGGGAGGCAAGGCTCTGGTGAAAGCTTGATTCAAAGACAGAAGCGTGTGGGTTTTGCAATTGTGTGGCAGCATGTTGGGAGGGTTTCCATCAGTGCACAGATGCACTCGAAAATCAAATACGGACATGGGGAATGTTTTTTGGAGATGGAAAATGAGTGCTGATGACATGTTTATACTTCGCAGATGGATCCAGTACAGAACCATTTTTGTAAAGAAACAATATCCACCATTTGCTAAAAAAAAAAAATTTTGAGTAGCTACAAAATGGTGGCACAAAAAGTGAATATTCCCATCATACATACTCCACCTGTTCCTTGGTCTTACAACTGTCTTCCATCCTGATGGTAACCATTGACTGTTGTAGTCTCATTTTTTCTCAAATGTTATCCAAAAGAATATGAAAAAAGAAACACAATACACAAAGCAGTTGGAAGAGCAAAATGATTTTAAATTAATTTGGTACATATGAAAAATTGGAAATGACAAATGTTATTAAGTAACAAATGCCGAATTTAATTCTGAAAAAGTGTATTTTCTTATTGGCACATTTTCTCCTTAAATTTGATACAAAATCAATTTTGAATGTTTTCTATGTAGAGTCCAGAATGTCTCCTTTATTTCTTCCTTTGGTCCAATTTAAGTCTATTAGGTATCTGAATCTCTAGAAATAACAAACAGTAATCATGGTATTAATGTTACACGATGCCTTATTGTTGATACATTATAATGATAAATAGTTCATAATGATAAATATCAATTATGACAACTTGGAAAGGCACAATGTGTATAGGGTATGTATTTATAAGAAGATAATTTAAAGCATTTAACTGCCAAATAACATTATTGATAACATTATAAACTTTGCTCAGTAGAAAATATCAGAATACATCAAATCAATTTATTGTCACCATCAGTAATATTAACTTGCTATTTCATGTGTGAAATATTGATAAAAGTGACCCACTTCAAAGATGTAGAGATTGTATAACAACAAAGAAGCTATGATTGTGAAATATAAAATTTAATAGTTTAGCCCTGGCTGGTGTAGCTCAGTGGATTGAGCGCGAGCCTGTGAACCAAGGGATCGCGGTTCGATTCCCAGTCAGGGCACATGCCTGGGTTGCAGGCCAGTTCCCAGCATGGGACACATAGGAGGCAACCATACATTGATATTTCTCTCCTTCTCCCTCTCTCCTACCCTTCCCCTCTAAAAATAAATAAATAAATAAATATAAAAAATAAATAAATAAAATAAAATTTAATAGTTTAATAATTTAAAATAAATTCGACACATTTCATACTTGATAAGTATTTTTCTAAGTGTTTCAAATAATATATGACATATTAAAATTCATTTTTCTTAGTTTTGGTCAGTCAACTTAACTTTTTCTGATCGATATTCTTAACCTACTAGTAAATCATATTTTTATTCTGAGAACTAGTCTGATGTTAAAACTCAGAAATAGAATATGAATCCCCAAAATGGCCAAACAGCCTGAGACTGGATAACAAAATCTTGAGAATGTACATAAATCAACATGTTCTTTTGGCCTTGTAGTTTCTGGCAGTCTACCAAACACCAATCTGTAGTTCTACATTGTATGATCCTAACACCTTGTTATCATCCTGGAACTAACAAAAGCCTGTGCACACTTCTCTAAAAAAGCAAGTGTTCATCTTATTGCTGGATTTTTGACACATGAGAATAAGGCTGAAATTTAGTTTATAAATTCCTAATTGTTTTGTGCCTACCCATCAAAAAACAGAAATTTTAGTCAAAGGCTTACTGTATTCTTAGAGTTCTGCATAAAATGTTACTACTCTACCTCAGTTAAACTTATTAAAAGTTGAAACAGCCAAGAAAAATGAAAGCATATCCTTCCAATTAAAGCACTTATGTAGTTATGTTTTTAATCATCATTCAACAAATACATAGAATGTACAGCTGGGGAAAAATAGTGATCATTTGTTTCAATTCCTTTATTTAAAATATGAGGGAAATGAAGTCTGAGAGGTAATAGGACTATTCAAGTTCACATAATTAAAGGGTGTGGGAAAATCATGTTTTCTGAGGCCTGCTTTATTCTATCAGAGCATTGTTTGCAAATTGTGCAATATTTAGTTATAATGGACTAATTTAATGTTATTAGTCACTTATTCTCTAAGTCCTATATCATGTATCAAATTACATAATGATAGAGTGTTAGAGATTAGCACACTTAGAGAATAAGTGAATAATAAAATAAAAAATTAATAATATAGATTCTACCAGTACCTAAATTGTTGGCTGGATGTAAAGTCAGAACCTCTTTACAATCACTAGACAGTTTGTCAAAGAGTCAGTTATGTAATAATATTGTACAATCAGGTCCCTGGTGACAAGCAGAAGTTATAGAAGGGTGCTGTTAACCAAAGAACAACTCAAGTTATAGGGTCCCTGTACATTGTTCTGGCCCCTGCCTGACTCTCTAGCAGAGAGATCAAGGACATAACACTCACCCACTAATCCTGACCATGCCACTTCTCATTCATAGAAGAAAGAACTGGAGACCTTTTCCACATCAAAGTCAATATTGATTTGCAAACTAGTCAAAAGGTCAGTTTTTCAAAGCTTGAATTTATGATGGTCCACTATTATCTTCTCACTATGCTTCTAAATGGGAAGAATGGCCAAAATTCCCAAGTCATTCTTACTTAACTCTTACTTAACAGAATTGAAGCAATTTTCCTGAGCTCAAAGTTTAAAGGTAAGAAATCACATCTATCTCATGAGAATGTTGGGATGTATCCCAAAGGGCTCGTGGGTATCTATCTGAGTTAGAGCTGGTGGGGATCCATGGCTTGCCGCCTCTCTCCCTAACGTCTGGTAGTTATAGGTGATATACATGTAAAAAGAAAATATTTCTCTCTCCTAGGACATGCATTCATCAGACTGTCTTCTGGGGCCCTAAGAATCAAAGAGTTCTGATTCAAATGGTGTTTGAATCAAAAACACCATTTGATGTTAGTGCTGAGAAGGAAATGCTTCCATTGGTGAAAGTGAAAAGCCACAAATGTTTGTCTATTGCTGATACTGAACACTTGATCATTCACATACACTTCTTTATAATTTAGGACAGTTATCTAGCATCACTACATTGGTTGAGTGCTATTACCCAAAGAATGGTTTAAATATAGACTGACTGAATACTGATTGGCTTTAGGGATTTTGGGAGAAGATGCTTTGGCCTTTCCTAAAATCTGTCTAAGAAATATTTTGGGTAGAGTCTGTTCCCACTGTCAGGGTTAGTTATGTAAGCGTGTATGTGTCTAATATTTTGAATTGGATCAGTTGCATAGTTTATGTTCATTTATATATATATTAACTGCAGTGATTCGTGTATCCTAATTCTAATTTGGATTCAGGCGTAGCAACAGGTTTATAACTAAACACATAATAATTATATTATTTTCTGTTATTTACATATTAAGGTATCCATTGAAATTTAGCCAATCAAAATAATCTAATCTGTACGTAATGAGAAGTTTAGTTCTCATGTACAAAAAAACTTTAAAAGTTACTTTTAGACATTGATATGCATGTTGAGGTTCCTTCCATTTGTATGGGTTCTGAAAGTATTCCCATCTAACACACTGAATGGCAGAACATTAGATTCCCTTTTAGTTTTATGATCCAATAGGCAGAACCTACTTTAGCTTGTAACTGAGCTTCCATCACTGACCAGGAAAAGACTGAGTTACATCTAATGTTGTTATTTGTCATTGGTGTGGCTAATCCTGCCAGTGATGGTGGTACTAGAACTGTGGGTATTTCCTACTTTCACTCCCGAGGGGCTACCAATCACTATAATTGCCAGAAGCAACCACCAATAAGCAGCAAAGCACAAAAAAATTGCATATGTTCATCCTTTTTATTGTTCAAAACTAACAACCTCATGAAGGTTTTAGAAACTATCACATAGTTGAACTCTTAACTGCATGGCAATTTGCAAGTTGGGAGTTCAAT
The DNA here is from genome assembly GCA_039655065.1 of Glossophaga mutica. Classification (NCBI taxonomy): domain Eukaryota; kingdom Metazoa; phylum Chordata; class Mammalia; order Chiroptera; family Phyllostomidae; genus Glossophaga; species Glossophaga mutica. The sequence continues at coordinate 75,904,642 of CM077306.1, forward strand.
AAAAAATGGCTTTATTGTAAAGGCAAGTTCAGGTGAGGTGAGTGTGCATGAAGTACTTGGTAAGCCATACGACTCAGTTTTGGTGGTAGAAACAGTGGCAGAATGCCTCTTCTGACAACAGGAAAAGGAAACCTTGATGGAAGCGGAGTATCCAGTCATAGAACGAGGAGAGAACTGTGGTGCTGGGAGCAAAGGAGCATCAGGAATACCCTAGCTGGGGTATTCCTGAAAGCAGGACCTGAAACGAGGAATTTGATGCATGTTGGTTATCCCTAGAAATGGGTGGCAGAGAATGGAAACAATGAGGCAGGCAGGACTGGGGCCAACCCACATAATGTACCATAAGGGTACATAAGACCCCTGTTGTTGAAGATGGGACCTCTGAGCAGCATGCCAAGTGCCTCTCAGAAACGTCTGTCCAAAAGATATGTGGCTGGAACATTTGTCCACAGGCTCCTGTCCCCTATCAGGCTGCCCCCAAGGATGTTAACTCCCCCCACGTTTCTACAACAAGCTTCAGGAAGCGTATTGAGCAGGCTTCTACAATTCTGGAAAAGGCTTTGAGGCAGAAGTTAGAAGACTCAAAAAATGTTCCAGAGGCCTGGGCTTCCCAAGAACTGTCCATTCCTTGAAGCTGTGGATGAAATTAGAAAGGGGCTTAAGGGATGGGAAACAGGGTTTTCAAATTGTTGTGCTACAGAATCCTCACTGACAGCATCTGACAAATGCTGAGGAAAAGATTAAGGACAGTGAGAAATTGTCACGGACTGAATGTTTGTGTCACTCAAAAACTCATATGTTGGAGTCTCAACACCAAGTGTGATGGTATTAGGAGGTGGACCCTTGGGGGGTGATTAGGTCATGAGTGTGGAGCCCTTATGAATGAGATTAGTGTCCTTATAAGGAGCGAAATGGACCAGAGTACTCTGCTCTCCACTGTGTAAGAACAGAGGAAGAAGATGCCATCTGCAAACCTGGAAAGGGGCCCTCACCAGAATCTGACCGTACTGGCACTCTGATCTCAGACTTCCGGCCTCCAGAATGACGAGAAATGTCTGTTGTTTATAAACTGCACAGTTTATAGTACTTTGTTCCAGCAGCCTGAACTGACACTGTCTCCAGAGAGAAATCTGATTTTCTGTAAGTTTTAGCTTAGCTTCTTTCATGGCAACTAGATTATTGTAAACAGAGTAAAATAATAAAATAAAAATTAAATTAAATTAAAAAATGCAAAGACATAGAATCTTTCCTTTCCCAGAAGACCCTACCAAAATCAGAATTACAAGCGTTTCGAACATAGCTACCTACGTAGTCACAACACCGCCTTGAAAGGAAAGATGTGGCTTCAAAAGCTAATATATTCTCATCACTTCACTCACTTCTCTTTCTCCGTAACCTCCAAACACCTCTGTTGGAGCCTGGTCAACATAGGTAAGCTAGACCCCCTCAGCCACCTTCTCCGAAGTCCCCATTGCATTAGTCAGGCAGGAATTATTATACTCGAAATGACGAGTCACAGCTTGCCCCAGGAACATTATGGGGAAAGTTAAACTCAGCGGTAATGAGTTAAAAGCCTTTGGTTTCTATTTGAAAGCAGCATGCTGGCTGGTCTACCTAATGTGACAGTGAAAGTAAACTGATCTATAAATGATAATTTATAATTTATAAATAACTAACCCATCCATTCAATGTGTGATTGCAATATCAGAGTATCACCTAGGGTTCCCAGATAAAATGCAAGCACTGCATGGAACATACTTATACTAAAAAAAGTATTCACTATTTATCAGAAACTCAAATTTAACTAGAAATTCTTGATTTTTACTTGCTAAATCTGGCAACTTTTGTGCTGCCACCAAACAGGTATACAAAAAAAGCGGCTTATTAAAACAAGACAGTAAATATTCTGGAATGTTGTGCTAAAGGCTCTAGAACTTTTCAGTAGCAGCAACATTTCAATAAATTAATGTGTGAATTAACTAAGAATTTACATATCATTTTCTTAGGCATATTTCTAAAAACTTTTCCAAAGCATTTCAATAATTTATTTTGTCACAATATGGCAATTTATACATTGTAAAAAACACTGTGATGGTAAACAGAAAAACTCACTTCAAATCATTTCAAATGAGCTTGCAAAAGACCCCCACGTACTTATTAACAGCCAAATACACATATTTTGAAAGGTTTTAATATGATTCACCTACATAATCTCCAATAAATTAAATGTAAATCAACTTCTAAGTCCAAGAACAGTTCTGCAGCATTCTTCAATGAAGAGAAACATTGAAAAACCACAGGCAGAGTCACTTCGCTTTAGTTGCAAGAGTCTTGTTCCAGCTCACCTTCCAAAACAATTTCATTCAAGTAGAAATCTTCTGACAGTTCCCACTTAGAATGGCAAATAATCCCTGCCTTTTCATTCATTCACTCATTACCTCTCTAAAAAGAGAATGTGCAGTTACCAGAATTTTGTACCATTAGTGCTCCAAGAGTGTTTTAAATGCAAACCTGTAAGAGGAAAGTAAAAACAAATCAAAGTTAATTGTGACTGGCTGGAACAAAATGCTTAAATCAATAGGAGGATGGCTCATCTGCTCATCATTTACGCACATTACCTGGGAGACCAATACCTCCTGCTGGGACTGATTTTTGATACAGATATGCCTTTACTGCATTCTCCAAACACAAGGTGAGGGAGCCCAGACTGCCTTCTCTGACTCCCCCTCTCATTATCCACTTTGCACCTAATAACCTATTCACTTATCCTTATTTTTTTTCTGTGTTGTGTATTCTTCTTTGCAGGGGTGGGTGGTCATGAACACAAGGGACACTAGGGAGTTATAAAACTATTAAGAAGCACAGGGCCTTCCTGCAAAGCAGGCAGAAAGAAGCACCGTAATCGGTCTTTCAGTTACTGCCTTTTCTCAACCAGGCTCCTCGCTGACTACTGTGATTTTCAAAACCCCCCAAAAGTAGAATGCATCTCCCTTCACAAGTCATCCTTTGATAAAAAGACACAAATTAAGAAAAATAAAGCCCTCTAATTTGGAAGTATTGAGTGTGTCCAGGTAAAAGACATGGGAAAACAGCAATGGGCTGTTGGAGCCTCTGGTTTGTGAAAACCATTGCACACTCCTACCCTCTAGTCAATAAAGGCTGATGTGTTGGGATGAAGACAAACTCATTTCCAACCCTCTGCTGCCTCTCTACAAATGCCCGTCACCATGGCCAGCATCCCCAAAATGGAATGTGAAATGTATCTGCCATAAAGTTCATGTGCATCTCTGAATCAAGCACACACACCAAATTTGAATATGTCTGGACAAGATGATTGTGTGGATATGTTACCTTATTTTTTTTGACAATTATTCAAATGAAAATCTTGCAACCATATGTTGTTGTTGTTGTTATTCATGATTTCCATGGTGGGGAATGGGCTCCAAAACTTTTGGAATAACTAATTTTTCTTATTCTATTTCACAATTAAACGGATGATGTGTAACTGCTATCACCATATAGTTACTGGCAATTATCCTCTTTTAGCTCTGTAGCTATTTTTTTGACTTGTGTATGTAGATTATCTAATAGAAAAGTAAAGGGATGACCACTTGTGTACAGCACATCATGCACTAAGCCTACATTATATTTATAGCCAACTCATTCAAATAAGCTAAGTATGTGAAAGTTAGAAATATAGTTCCCAGTTTAAAATGGGAGTATAAATAAATATGGAAAAAAGCCTAGAAGCACACTGATACAGTAGGGGAAACAGTGTAGCGCAAAGGATGACTAGAGGAAAACTGTGAGGCTGCATGAAAGGAAAAAGGATGAGACACATCCGATAGCCAGTCTCAGCGCTGTCAACTGGCTGTCGGTCGGTGTGTGTTCCACCTACCACTTCCGCAAAGCATCCTTTCATTATTTTTTTTTTTAGGAAAGGACATTCATGACCAATAACAATGTTACAATGGTACTAAGTGTAGGATTTAAGATACATTTTTTTAAACCACCTTTAATAAACATTAAAAAGCCACCAAGGGGTCAGGCGAGGGGGGTGGTGGGGAGGTAGATACCTAGCTCAAGGTTTTATTTAGTGATGGTTCCACTTTTTCACTCACTGCCTGCAAATCAGCATTTTTAGTGGACAAAGGGCTCAGCAGCGGCCTTATGATTGCTTCTTTTCAAATGGTAATGGCTATCCTAACTCCTCTGCCAGGTTTTTCTTACCAGAGCACAAATTGCAGTTTACAAGGCTCTGAGGGGGGAAAAAAACCTTAGCTGAATATCTTTTTTTTATTCGACAAACTGACATGTAAATTACCCTTTAAGTGCTCCACTCTAGGGCTCTGATCATCTCCTAATTGTCACAGTCAATTGTAGCCAACAGTCTCTTCAATCCCAAGCGCTTTGACAACAAGCACAAGGATCAAAGCAGAATCAGCTCCCTTCAATATCCTTCTGTTTAGGATGCTACAAAACGCCTGAAAAAGAAAGGTGTAAGGGCATTGCTGTAGAGGAAACTGAGAGTAGCAAGTATTACAATAGTCATTTTCTCCATCTCTAAAATTATGCTGTATAAGCTGCTGTGATCTCTAAACACATGTACAGAGCAAACATATAAACCTCCCTGGCAATTAATATGCTCTTAAGATTATACTAATATGTGAGCTTAACAAACAACACTGTCCCCTCGGCTCAGGAAAACTATGACACAGTTATGGGATAGCAATCATTTCATAGCAGCTTAGCATCAAAAACTATTATCAAACATATTCTGTATGAGAACATAAATTCCAAAGCCTAGCTTTTATTACTTACTTTGGTGTCAGGATTCACTGCTCCCCCAAACCAAATAGCCCATTGAAACTTCTAGAGTTTCTTTTAATTAACCCAGAAATGTCCAACTGAAAATATGCCCCCCAAATAAATAAGAAATGTAACAGGAAAACTAATTTCAGAAGACTGCTGTTTCCCTTACTAGAGGTAACTCCGTCTTATTGCTTTACTGGGAACAAACTAATTAAAAGTCATTACATGATCTACAAACATGATTCCTAAATAAGATGTGCTTACTAGGCTCATTACTTAACACAATATGACAATTCTTTCTAACTGAGATAGTGATCGTACATCACTAAGTTCTTCAAGAGGTTATTTATGCTTTTCTCAATAGATAAAAATTCATTCTATCAAACATAACAATATAAATACTTTAATTTGGAGGAAAGAGAAATTTTCATAATAAATCTGTATAAAATAACCACTTCAAAAATAACCCGAATGTTGTCAGAAAAAAATGACACATGGAAAGAAATCAAAGGTGCATGTGACACTCCTGCTACGGCTTGTCCGTCCCCTTGTCCCCAGGTATCACACACAGGCAGCATGTAAGGTCGCACAGTGATTGACAGCCTTCCTATGCTGGTGGAAAGAACTGAAAAAAAGAAGCACACATACCCCAGGTTCCTTTCTCAGCTAGTTCACTCAGATTCCCCTCTCGGGGTTTCCCATCCTCCCCTCAATTTCACCTTGAATTCTCAGGTTTGATTGAAGAGCTTCACAGAAGGGTCTATTACAGATTGAGGAATGATCCATTTCACATCTGAAGCTCCAAAGAGCTACTTGTGAGGAGCCTTTGAGTGCATTTATCTCACATGTGAAGCTTTCTGCAAAATCAATATGGGTATTTTTCAGTTTGACAAGTCAACATGAAATATCACATAATGATAGAAAAACAGAGTTGTACATTTGAACATACCCAATACAGTTATCTATGACAAAGCTTATAGTTATTACTCATAGATATCCTTGAGTATACCTAATCTAAATGTGCCCTGATAGCTGGGCTGAAGAGCATGGAAAGAGAAACTGACTGTCACCGTATTTCCTGCTCCTCTGTCCTAATTAACCAGGTTTTGTGGTGCAGGGAGAGAATGCACAGGAATCACAGCCTTTGTTTCCCATATGAGAGTGATATGAGAAGTGGGAAGAAAATAACCAGAGGTGAAAAAGAGGAAGGAAGCAGACTGAAGGAGAACTCTAAAGAACTTCAAATTTAACTGATGGGCAATAAGTGAACAAAATGGTCACCCAGAGAATAGCAGCCATGTCTCAAATCGCCACATCCAACACAGCAAGCCCTAGCAGAAGAATGGACACATTTGCTTCAGTGTCTTATGATCTTTGATTGAATTGCAGGTCTATTTTACCATCTGCAACGGCTTAAAGAAGATAATTTAACTTCTCTAAATCTCTGGAGGGTTTTGTTTGTTTGTTTTTTTAATTTTGTAATTGGGATTAATCCGATTTACCTTACAAGGTTTTGTGAAGATTAAACAAGATGATGCATACATACAACACCTGGTACATGGAAAACATTCAATTATTGAAAAATATTGATGAAATTATTAGTTTCTTTAAACCTAACCACAAGGTCCCTAGGGTTCTAATCCAGTGCCATTTCTACTGTTCCCTGGATCCTTTCCACATTCTTTAATGTCCCCAAGTTGTAGATGACAGTTTTTCTCAAAGAGTGTGCACACCGCATTAACTCTGTTGTAGGTCCTGGTAGAGAAGTGTCTTTGAAACACTCTCCCTCCAAACTGGAAGGTCGTCCTCATCAACCAAGAGAGGGAGAGAGAATCAGACGGGATTTTGAGAAAGGAAATGAATCCAGGTCTAGAGACCAAATCAGCTGGTCAATGCAAGCAATAAATGAAGTAGGAGCTGTAGCGCATGGTTTTTATTCATGTGCCAATATTTTATCATTGAAACTGCGATTATCACTATATACTTCCCCATAGAAAGGACCTTAAAAAAATAACTCTCAGGAGTATATTGGCAGCTCAGATTCAGTTTAATAGGTCACTATAACAGCTTATTTTTTCCATTATATTTTCCTTTAGTCCAGCACTACCTAAGTAATATTAATACCATCTGTACTTTATTATTTGTGTTTGGATCAACTAATTTGGAGATTGCTTAAAACATATTTTTTAATTTTAGGTTAACTCTCCCCACCACTAAGAACAAGCCCGGAGTAGGTGGAACATGTGAATTTAGAGACATGAAAATTTATATTAATGTCAAAATTAAAAAAGCATCATTATAAAATGCAATTGAAGTTTAAAAACTCTTACCCTATATTTCAAAGTCAAATAACTAAATATAAATGTCTTTGTATTTAATTAACTCAACCAATATGTATCAAGAACTTACATGCAATGTTGTTCATTTTTAGCTACCCTACTGTTCTCCATTATTAAAATTAAGTATAGTTTTCAATCCAAAACTAAATTAAAATATTTCTTTAAATGCTGATATAGAATTACAAGAACGAATTGAAACAATTTCCTACTTAAAAAGGGTATTTCCTTGAAATTTTAAATTTATTTGTTTTGGACTCAAAATACATTTTTAGCAAGGAAACAAGTTTATAAATGATAATTAGGTTCCCAGATTGACACATAAAAACTTGTTTAATGTAAAATATACCTGAAACACACTAGAACCAAGCCTCAAGTGACTCTAGGTAGTAAGGTCTACAAATTTAACCCTGTAGAGATTTAAAAGTATCATCAAACTTTGAGTTTCTGAATCTCGAGACATCAAGAGGTCTAATAGAAAGATGGACCACTCACACATTCATATGATCACTGCTATCATCATCTCTGCCAAGTCAGCACATCGTCATCATTATTGCATCGTATTTCATCCATCACATTAATGCATGGTAGCCGTGAAGATGATGGTAGCCAATAAGATGGCATCTCATCATCCTCCCTTTTTAAATAAGTGATGGAGAACTGCACCAAAGTGTCAGGCCCTCACTGTCTCTGGCACATAAACCTCTTCCATTGTGTTCATTTCCCAACCAGGACTCTCTGCACTTTTTTAATGCTTTCAAGTTAAGAAAATGAAGGCTGTGAGGTATCACTATTCACATTCCAACATCACCTTCTCCTAGATTTTGCCTTGTACTGTGGCCACACCAGACTCTGTAAGCACAGCTTTGAACAGTCTAGAAAAGAGGGTAGTGAAGGACCTGTTAATACATCCCTTTGGTGTGCTGGTCCCAATTGAATCACAATGTTGAGGTGAATATTTTCCTTTCTAATATCTCAATGGAAAATAATTTCACAATTCCACTCAGTTATTTACATATTTCAAAAGTTATCTTCCTTCATTTTCAGGGTTTTCTGCCTTATTTCATTTCTGGTTTTGATTTTGATTGTAAACCTTCCTACCAAAAATATTCCTAGACCAAAACAGCTGATTTGGTCTCTAGTCCTGGATTCTTTTCCTACTCAAAACAAAGGCAGGAGAGATACCAGCCTTTCCACAACTGCAGGTGTGTCATTAACTCCTATAGTTCAACTAAAAATTAAAATAAATAAAATAAATAAACCCTCACAATGAACAATCATTCCTGCCAATTGTTCACACTTTCAAGTAAGTACATAGTGCCCTACAGTTTGCAATTCACCTAAATGACCTCTGGCCTCATCAAACTATAATCACAAAACATATACAAACCCCCTTCAAAACTGAATTGGGGGAGGAAGAAATGCAAAGTTACTGTTTAATGGGTACAGAGTTTCGATTTTGCAAGATGAAAAATTTCTAGAGCTCTGTTGCACAACAATGTAAATATTCTTAACACTACAGAACTGCACACTTACAATGGGTAAAATGGTGAATTTTATGTTATTTTTTACCACAATTAAAAAATTTTTAAATACAGAAGTAATGTAGTGAAACTGCTTGAAAAAAAACTAGTGCATTAATACAATAATAAATGAATAATTGTGGAACATCTTCAAGAAACTGAATTAAGAATACCCTAATTTCTAAGTGTTAAGCAGCCAGAATCTGAGATTTCAATCCTAATTTCTTTTCTATGGAAATACTTCCTGCAAAATCATCTATAAAGCGTTCAAATCAAAATAGACTAACATTTGACTCAGGAGAGATTACACAGGAAAATGCTGGTCAAAACTAAATAAATCAATGAAACTCGGATTATAAAATTTCACTTCTCTTCTGAAAGATTCAAACAGTGAAACACAAGAAAACCACCACTCCCAGGTGCTCTGTTCTGAGTCTGTACCTACCACACATTGTCACCCTTTAGAATCTCAAAATTGCACTTAATTTTCAGTGGACCAAGCAAAAGTTGAGGCTCGCTGAGACAAAAATACTGGAACCCAAACCAGACTAGTTTCCAGTGGTTTCTCTGTTTTTGTAACAGTAGTTCCACGGTATCTCAACACTCACTTTCTTCAGGGTTGATATTTTTAAACATTTCATAGCTTTTTTTTTACAGTTTCATCACAAAATAAAGATTTTTTTCAGGATTCAGGGTCATAATACTCTGTTCAAACAAGTTGAGCAAATTTACATTTATCCCGCACAAAGTTAGAAGAGAGAAGTAGACAAAATAGGAATTGAAATAATGAGGAAAGTTTATGGAAACCACTTAACCTAAAATTCCACCTCATACACACAGAATGAAATCAATCAAAAGCAAAAGTAGATGGCTACCTTTTTACAGTAAGATCCCTGAGATAAAATGACAGGATAAAAACTAATAAAAATGGTGTGCTGATTTAAAAAACTTATTAGAATTTTCTCTCAAAATGTACTCTATTTCAATCATTCAGTCATCTAATGGTTTGTTTTTAACATTTAATCTTACATTCCTATAGTTTATTAGATTAGGGGTAGCAAATCCTTACAGTCCAGTGTGAATTTGAGGCTTGTAATAATATTAATAGTTTTAATAGTAATACTTACCTATGACTAACATATCTTGGCATTTACATTATCTCCTTAGAACAAACATACGAGGTGAGTATCAATATCCCTCTGAGACATGAGGAAACTGAGGCTTTGAGAGACTAAATAACTGGGCCAAAACCACACACTAAAAAATGCTGTGCTCTTGACCACAAAGCTCCCCTGCATCTTGACAAGCTGTTATGAGTGCAGCTTCATTTCAGTGTAGATTATTCTTCTACATCATCTATTACCAACTCTTCTTTTATTTGTCTTTGGATAAATGAGTTTCCTCTTGCTTTGGGGTCTCCTATTGCCCAATAGGTCCTGAATAGAAACCAAATCTTGTACACAGACACCTGTTCTGATTGATTCCACGACTGAACTGAATGTGGTTATCAGCTAACATGGCCATCGAGCAGCAGTAACGAGTCTCGTTGTTCCACTGCTACCTCTCCAAGTATTCACCGAGTGATCAGGTTACAGACCACTCGCTACAAAGAGCATATCCACAATGACATGTATTTGGAAATCTACTTGAGTTCAGGACTATAATCACTAGAAGTTCAGGGTATTCCAGAAGACACTACTCCCCTTGCAAATACCATAATCAACACCAGTGAAGAACATCAAGACCAGCACAATGAGCCTTTTCATTTCCCAGCTTCCAGTTTGGATTCCTTTCCCCGAGACCCCCTACGTCCAGGTGAATATATTCATGAGCAGAGTGAGAGCACTCTCCCATCTTCCTCAGGGCCAGCCTTAGAATCCAAGAATAGTAAAGCTAGACTCTTAAGGACTCTATGGCCATGCCATAAAGTTACATATGAGAAAAAATGTGGTCCTAAGAAGTAAAATGATTTTTTCAAGGTCACAAGCTAATGAGTAAAAAAGACACCTTAAACTCCAAGTTCAGTGCATTTTTAACTTATGATAATGTTTTCAATCTTTTGAAAAGACCTACTATGTGTCAAAGAAGATACTATATATTTTACAAACAATATTTCATATAATCATCACAACCTTCCCCAAAACATAAATATCATTATTCTTCTTATGAATGAAAGTTAAGTAATTTAACTAAATTCACATTTCTAGAAAGTAGCAACTGCAGGGATCTGTTATTAATACCTTTTAATACAATGGTCACGATTTTACAAAAGAAATGAATCTGAAGGAGACCATGACACTAAACAGTGGTGGATTGATGTTGAGATTAAAGTAGGAAAAGGCATAAAATTAAGGCCTGGGTGATTAAAAAAACTGAAGTGAAGGCTTTCCATGAATACACTAGTCTTTATTTTTATTTTCTATACCCTGTTTTTTTCCCAAAGGTTTTATGTTGGTTTATTTAAAAAAAAAAAAAACCTGATACAATAAGATGATCTAAATTTAAAACAGGTGAATAAGTCTGAAGGGAAAATACAATAAAATTAAGAGAGACAAAATTCTTGCAAGAAAGTTTTATATATGTACCAGAGATAATCTGTAAACTCAAATCTGAGCTACAGATAGGTTACATGAAGATGGGAACATTATCCATTACATAAATTTCAGTGTTCTCAAAATAAAGAATAATCCATTTGTTCAGGAGAGATACAATTATTTCTGGTTTTGAGATCTTAGAACAATTTGTCTCTGTGGGCCTCCTTGAGAAGGCAACATATGGAACAAGGAATGGTAACCTCAACAATATGCTCCCAGCACGCAGAACGATGCCATTACATAGTGCTGTGTGTTCCACCACCTTTGTTAGTGCAAGGAACCAGTATGACACTAAGCAGAGTTCGGTCATGGCAATTCTTTGGATGCAGCATGCTAGTTGTCTCAGGGAAAGGAAAGAAGGAAGGAGAGCATTGTGCGTAATGGGAGGGATGCTGAACCAATGGCAAGTCCGGCATAAACTCAACACTATTGCTGACTCCTTTAACACCTTACAGCACCCAACCTGTCTCCACCTGGGAGACATTTAGCCCTCTTCCACTTACTCCATCTGATCCTAAAAGGATTCAGGCTTTCTAACCTCTTCTGATACAGAAGAACAGATCGAAACTGGTGGCCCCTGCACCATACCCTCATCTAAGTTGTCCTGAGGAGAATGAATGAAGTGGGCAAGAGAGACATGTTGACTATGGTGTGCTCATAGGTTGAGTCAGGTCATCGATCAGATAGAGGCCCACCATTTGGGAGATTTGCAGAGAGCCCAGTTGCCATTAGCAAGCCTCAGTTATGAGATATTACTCCCATTGATTTATTCACTCATTCACTGAGTTAACAAATACTTATTAGTAATTATTACATCTTCTTTCCCCAGGGAAACCCAGGTGACAAGACACACAGAGCCCTTTCTTAATGAAGCTTGTGGATTAGCTTCTACCTGAAGATGCTCTTAACCAGGACAACTCAAGGAAAGGGCAAGGAGCTGGAGAACTAATAATTAAAACTCTATGTTCTGCCTCTTTTCATAAAAGGCTGTGGGAAAGTTCATCTAGGAATCTGTAGAGCAGCCCTTCTTTAACTAAAAACTGTGGTTTTGTAATTCATTTCATTATTCTAGGCCTGCAGTTGTCTCATCTATCAAGAAGGAAATGCTTTATAATGTTGTTTGAAAGAAAAAAGGAGTAAGTTGTGAAAGCTAAAATAGAAAACATGTGCACATTGATAAAACGAACTTGAAAGCAATTATCACAAAAGTACACCTGAGTGTCTGTCACAGTTAGAAACTTGTGTTAAGAATACAAGACAATGAAGTAAAAAAAAAAACAGAGCAATTTATTCTATCTAAATACTAGATAGCTAGTTTAATTAAAAACATCCCATTGTTTATGCATTGAAGGACTTACTGAATTACAAATATAGCTCTTCTAGCATGTTAAAAACATAATTAGGAGTAGCCTGAAATGGGAGCACCTGTGCACTCTTTTCTGTTGATGTGCAAACAGTGTGGTCATGTAAGAAACAAAACATACTTTAAAATCACCAGTTCACATTATTGAGCAAAGTTGAGAGCATGCTAAGAAATAACTCTATTCCAGAGAGAGCTGCACATTCATTTACAGCTCTTCTAACTGAAACTAGAGTTGTCATCTCCCTTCCCCACTCACGAGTTACACCGAAGGAGTGTAGTCAGCTGGAAAACAATGAATACTTGTCTTGACTGTACAGATTAAACCAATTTTAAGAACTTAACATAAAAGCACACATCACAAGATGCACCACACAGCATTATTTACACGAGGTCAAATTCCCACCTTTTTCTCATCCAGATCGCCTAACACTTACTAGGGACTGGATCTATCACTTTCAAAGTTATCTGTCTACATGCCATAAAAGATTTCACTGAAAGTAAAGGGCTTGTTGGATACTTCACTTTATAAAGAAATATTGCTAGGCATCTATATATAATGTTCTCTTTGCACCCTTTAAAATATACCTAACCTCTTACTTTTTCCTACTCAGTCTTCCAGACTTGAGGTTATTTAAATGCTCTGCAGGACCCATGCACCATTACTTCCGGAGACCAATTATACGAAACAGATTAAAATGCACCCATATCCCGCATTAATCATTTTGCTGTAAAAACTTTGAAAGGATTTTTATAATTTTGTTTCTGAAATATTAGGCCTCAAGTAATATGCTGAATTTATAATCAACTATGATTTTCAAGTGTTCACCAAGCATGTAGAGAAATGCTTGAAGAGTGAAAATGATGAAACTAGAAACTGTTTTCAAATGCAATGACATTGTTATGATACTCTTTCTGACAATGAATGAAGGTGATGGTGTATTTTGCTTATATTTACTAATCTGGATTTTATACTACTAATAATTTGCAAACAATATAAATTGATCACCCCCTCTAGGTCCATGAAACTTGGACGCTCAAGTGCCTTCACTTTGTAAGAGGTATTCCTGCCCACGTCAGCCCCACATATCATTTTCCAAAGACCTGGCACAGAAGTCCCTGGAGACTGAGCCACCAAAAACCCAACCCAAGGGTTGGGCTCTGCGCAATAGTGCCAGGTCTTTTCTGGTTGGAATCTGACACTGGCTGGTCTTACAGTCAGCAGTCCACATGGAGAGGGAAGGGATACCTTCTCTGAGTGCTCAGAACCCCCACAATGTCTGGTGGCCACACTTGGCTCCTTGTTTAAAGCTTTTTTTCACATCTTCAAGTAAAATCCTCTTTTGAGGTCCAGCTGGACATGAGAAGTAATAATACATAACTGACCACATTCCCTCTCACCCGTCTAAAAAGTTATTCAGTGGAAAAATCCTCCAGCAATACTACATAGACAAAACACATACCTCTTTCCATCTCGCATTCAGTCCTCAAGGCTTCTTGAAGGCAACAGTTGCAGCTGATCTCCCAGGCTTCTCCCACTACCATTCACGGTAGTGAAGTATGCTAGGGCCAGAAGTCTCCCAGCCCACTACTCCTAATGCGATAGCCCCAGGTTCTTCATGCTGTATGAATTAAAAAAAAAAAAAAAAAAAAAAAACATGATCTGAAGAAAAATTGGAAATTGTGTATTTTTCATTCTCATTTTCCTGTAGATGTTCCATTAAACCTTAAAATGAATACCTATGAGTGAAATCATGTGGCATTTGTCTTCCTCTCATATGTGGAATCTAATGAACAAACTGAACTAACAAGCAAAATAGAGACAGACTCATAGATGGAGAGAGGCTCTAGGCTGGGAGGGCTGGGCGTGGAGGGATCCAGCAAAAAGGAAAAGGGACTCATGGACACAGACAACAGTGTGGTGATTGTTGTTGGGGTGGAGGTGAGATTAAGGAAGGTAAATGGTAATGGAAAAAATGCAATGAATTTTTTAAAAAAATAGAATAAAATGAATGCCTTACATTGGGACCAAATGCTTTGCCATTTGTAAGCATCTCCCTAATCTGTTCTTCCCCTTCATTCATTTAATAATAGTTGAGCACCTTTTCTGTGTCCTAAGTCCTACTGAGGGCACTGTGCTGGTGCGTAAAGTAGGCAACAGAGTCCCAGGGAATAAAGAAGGCAAGAGTTGCAACCCATCCCATTATGGTGACTTACATGAGTGCTTCTGCATGGCTAAACCCATTTCACTAAAACTCAATCCCTCTTCTCTTTGTTCTGCCCATGGAGTAGGTAAACAACAGCCAATCGCCAACCTGTACAACACAGCCTTCTTGATACTTAACACAGTCAAATGTCATTTTTGTTGTTGTTCAAAATAAACATATGTTTCTGCAAAGAAAAGATTACATTTGATGTGCACAACAAGCCGATAGAACTCCTTTGGTGTATCACCATATTTCATTGATATAAAAATACAGAGTATGACTTTCAGTCATATTAAAGCATAAAGGAAAAGACAGTCCCATGTGATCAACCAGTTTCTTAGGCATTAATTTATATACTAATCCTGATAATGCCATTCTAAGAAAATGTACTATAATAGAACAAAAATTTTGCATCCTTGCACTAGATGACAAAAAAAAAATAACTAATAGTTCTCTATCCCTTCTGAACAATACCAGAGTACCCAGCCCCCCAAATCAAAACGCACTGTCGCTGAACCACATTATTATCCCTTAAGAAGACTATAAAATATGTACATCATTCATTCATTGACATTGAACTTGTGCCAAAACTATTAAGAGCACATATTAATAGATATCCCAAATGTGTAGGCATGACTACATAATAAAATACAAAAAGAAATTGACATTCAATATTAATTTGTCTTTTGTAAGTGATTAAGTAAAGCATAAGCAGAAAATAAAAGGGCAATAAATACCCTTTTATCACAACCTGAGAGATTTTTCTTACTCTGAGCTTGCACACAACCGGTTTAGAAATATACATAATTGCGTATGGTCAACATTATATCACTGCCAGATTACACACTAAACAGATAACCACTGTTATTATAAAAGTGACTTCCTTGACCTCATATTTTGGTCTGGCTAGGAATTCCTGTGTTTTCCCAGATCGCCTGTTGCACAGTGCCAACCTAGTGCTGTGCTCGTCAATCCGTACCAGTGCAAGTGACTGGTGCATTACAGAGCTCACTCTGAAACACACTTACATGCACATGAATAGCATAAGTTCAAGAAACATGATCATAGTTGTTCTTGCAGGGCTTTTTAAAATCTGAAGTCTATGTGTGTTTTTCTATTATAGCTAAGGTACAGTGTGTGTTATTTGGCAGCTGAATTTGACATGAAAATATAAAAGGTTTGGGCAACCACATATTTGGAAATAGAAATCTTTCCTGAAAACATGGCTTTGGTTTTTAAACACAGCTAAATTTCTGGAAACTTCAATTTGTTAAAGACAGCCAAGACTTCAATCATATTTAACATATTCCTGGGGTTTACATATAGTGTTTCAAAGTAATAAACAACATCTTGTTTGGAGTAGCATGAAGAAAATGAGGCAAGCACTTCTTTAGAGTAAAAGCTCCACTTTTAAAAATAGTTTGGAGACTCATTCTTCTGTTGGTAAAATCACAAAACACTATTCAGCAAACAAAACATGATGAGCTCAATTCAAGTTGGTAAACATTTTTAGCTGGCTTCATTTGTAGCAAGAATTTTAATGTAACCGTATCTTCAAGAATGCATCCCTTTATAACGGAAACTTGAGGGGCACAATTTTTTTAATTGTTAATAAGAACAGTGGTGTCAAATTTGCACTTGAAAATCAGAAGAGATGTGATGACAACAGTAAATTGATTGTCGGAACAATTTTAAAAATCACATTAGAGTGTGCTAACATGTATCTGCATTTGCTCACTAGCACTCTCACTGCAGTGACCAAAAAGCCCCCAGGCCTGGTTCAGTAACAGAAAATAGACTCCTTCCATAAGGTAGGGTCTATATATACTTTACCTCCAGCATATAAAACTTGCAATAAAGCTGTAAATTCTTCACATGCTTTTGCCTCATTGATCTAAACATCATGGTGATGACTAAAAACCCTTAAGTCACTTAGTGAGAATAACAAGCACTTTCAACAAGCAGAACATGATGAGTCAAAATAATGCCATTCAAAGAGAGAAAGGCCTGGGGGTTGTTCTCTATATAAGAAATTAGGTCAAATTTCATTTAACCGTTTTTTCCTCTATACTCAGTGAACAGAAACTCAGGAACTCAGAAAGCAGACCATTTGTTATAAGAACAATTATAAATTCACAGCCAGATAGTTTCTAGAAAACTAAGAAACATACAAATGTCTTGCTCTGTGGTCAATATTCTTTTAATTTACCTGCATGTTATTTCTAATATTTTAGATAATAAATATTTTATTTCTAGTGGGTGAAAGCTAAAACATGGAATTCATCTAAAAGTTTGAAAATTGGTGACATGTTATGCCCCATTCCCACTGCCTGTAATTGAAACCATTATTGGAGGAGACCTCAAAAGTACGAATGAAGATTTTAAATGAGTTTGCCTGGGACAGTATTTTATTTGACTGTGGGCAATTAGCACAGTGTCTATAAATGTTAATATAGCAAGTGCTAAATAAATGTTAATTTGGATGGATGAACATTCATTCCTTTAGATAAAACATTGACTGCTCAAGGTATCTTCTTTTAAAAGTGAAAGTATTCCTGGAAGGAGAAGCACATATATCAAACTGATAATGACCTTCAAAATCTGACCACCTCTCACCATCTCTACTGCTACTACTCTGGTCCAAGCTACTATCATCTCATTTGGATTAGTCAAAAGCTTCCTCATGGTGTCTCTGCATCCATCATTGCTTCCCTAGGGCACATTCTCAACACAAGAGCAAGTGATCTTGTTAAAACTAAATCAAATGCTGTCCCTCCCCATCTAACCCTGAGACATTACAATGGCCCACAAGAACCATTGTCAGATTTAGTAAATAAAAATACAAAAGCCCAGTTGAATGAATAATTTTTAGTACAAGTATGTTTCATAAAATATTTGGGACATATTTATACCTTAAAAATTATTTGTTGTTTATCTGAAATTAAAACTCAACTGGGCATCTATATATTATCTGGCAACCTTAACCTACAAGGTTTTACCTGGTCAGGCACTTGTGCACTCGTGTGCACACAAGCATGTGTTCATACACACACCTACTGAGTCCTCCTACCCTACTACCTCCCCTTTCACTGGGCTCCAGCCCAACAGCATTGACTCTGATCTTCAGGTATACATCTGCCCAGGAGCTTCATGCTGATGATTTCCTTTGTCAGGACAGTTCTCTCAGATACTGCCACCACTTGCTCCCTCCCTGTCTTCAGGACAGTGTACACCTTCTTACCGAGGCTTTTCCTAGATGCCCTCTCTAAAATGCCGGTCCCTTCCCACTTCCTATCTTTCTTCCCCACTTCAGTTTTTTCCAGCACACTTAGCATTACTTAATGTATTCTACATTTTACTTATTCATTTGATATGTCTTCTCAAGGGTAAGCTCCTTGAGAAAAGAAATGTTTGTCTAGTTTGCCCTCTGTTGTATCACTAATGCCTAGAATGGGCTCTGGCACAGATGTGGCCCCATAAATAATTATCAAATTAATGAGTAATCATTCATAGCAGTAGTAGTCATATTACTGTTGCTACTAATTTATTTTTTAATTGTATTTGTTTGTTTTAGAGAGATGGGAAGGGGGGGAGAAAGAGAGGGAGAGAAATATCAATGTGCGAGAGATACATCCATTGGTTGCCTCTCACATGCCCTCGCCTGGGAACCTGCCCCCCAACCCAGGATGTGCCCTGACTGGGAACCAAACTGGTGACCTTTCAGCTCACAGGCCAGTGCTCAACCCACGGAGCCACACCAGCCAGAGCATTGCTATTAATTTAAAGTTGATGTAGTCTGCAAAAGACTTGCATAGACATTTCTCAAAGGAGATATACAAATGACCAAAAGTCACATAAAACATACTTAGCTAATATTAGGAGAATGCAAAGCAAAACCACAATGAGATATCACTACACACTGATTAGGATGGATATTATCAAAAAAGAGAGAATAAGTGTTGCGGAGGATATGGGGAAGTTGGACACTGTGCACTGTTGGTGGGAATGTGAAATGGTGCAGTCACTACTGAAAACAGTATGTCAGTTCCTCAAAATATTAAAAATAGAATTACCATATGATCCAGCAATTCCACTTCTGGGTGCATACCCAAAAGAATTGAAAGCAGGGTCTCAAAGAGATACTTCTATACTCATAAGCATAGCAGCATTATTTATAATGGTCAAATGATGGAAGAAACCCAAATGTAAATGGATGAATGAATAATACACAGAATGTGGTATATACTTACAATGGAATATTATTCAGTCCTAAAAAGGGAAGAGATTTGGACACATGCTATAATACAAATGAACCTTGAGGATATTATGCGAAGTGAAACAGGCCAATCACAAAATGACAGAGACTGTCAGATTCCACTGCTATGAGGTGTCTTAACTAGTCAAATTTGTAGAGACAGAAAGAAGATTGGTGGTTCCCAGGGCCAGTAGGGAGAATGGGAAGTTGTAGCTTAATGAGTATAGAGTTTCAGTTTTGCAAGAAAAAAGACTTCCGTGTTGGTTGCACAACAATATGAATGTACTTGACACTACTTAACTCTATACTTTATAGTGTTTAAGGTGGAAAACTTCGTTATTTGTATTTTACCACAAATAAATATTTTTTAAAAGTTGAAATGAAAAAACAATCAAACAAAGTCTGTGTAGTTTGAAGATCAGGGTAACCGTGTTATGTCATTTTATCATTAAATCTTGATGGTAACAAAGGCCCATGTCACAGATGGGACAGCTGAGACCAAAAAACCTCCGAGCTCAGATTACAGTGCTAGTAAGTGGAGGGTTTGAGTGAGAAATGACTCCAAATCTGTGCTCTCTCTAGCAGTACACTCCGCCTCTCACAGTAACATTAATACCTTATTACAAATTCCTGTGCCATTTACTCTAGAGCTCCTAAACAGCAACCATTGTCACCATTCAATCTTTCACATATATGTTTGCCTTCCATCCATTTACGCAGCACTGACTAGGCACTGGGATACTAAGACTAAGTCTCTGGCTTGCACGGTTGACAGTCCAGCAATCAGAAACAAACATTTATCAAAGGCTCAGGACTGTAACTGGAAATACAACATATTTATAGCTGTTAGATGGAGCCCAAAGGAAGAAAGGAGAAAGGACTAACTAAGGAAAGGGTGAGGGCAAGCTCTGTTTTCCATACAGTTTCATCGAAAACCAACTCCAAGTGTTGCAAAGGAGCCAAAGTGCTCCTGTAACTTCTGCAAAGATTATTACCTTTCCTTTAGCCTTACCACCCTTGCCTCCCACACTCATCCATAATGAAAACATTCCCATGTTTTACTACAGAGTGGAAGCTTGAATGAGCCTATGTTAAATGTCTGTTTTTAAAAGAAGTTTCTGATGTATAAGAAGAAAGGATCTATAAGAACCTCCAACCACCCACTCAGAGAAAAATTACTAGGAAATATTAAGCATTTGACTACATCTCTCTTTCTACAGTCTAACAATGGACCAATATTAGAAGAAAAGAGGAAAGTTAATATTTTAAAGTTATTTTCCTGACCAATTCACAGATTTTAGACTCTGATTCTCAAAATCCTTATTAAAGAAAGAGAAAAAAATGAAACTACTTTACAGTATTTTGCAGAGGAATTAATTTTTATATGTTCCCTATGCAAGCAGAAAGTGATAAGATGTAGTAATTTTGGTAATAAACCTCAAGATAAGATTTTAAAAATTAAAAAGAAAATGTCTACAGAGTAACATCTAGATACGCCTAGGAGAACTTTGAAAGCGCACACACCAAGGAGTGTGAGACGTTGGGGGGACAGAGGAGTCTTTCACTTCTTATTTCATACAATTTATGAGTACATGATGTACTTTTTTGGCATTTTTCAAATAAAAAAGAAAACCAAAAAGTACTATTAAGTGATTATATATGCATATTCAAGTATCAAAGAAGGAAGTCCACTGTCAATGACTGTGTTGATTTACATAACAGACACCTTTATCCATCATTAACAGGAAGTACTATAGCACAGTGGTTAAAAGTAGGGGTTTTTATGTCAGGCAGATTTTGGTTTAAATTTCAGCCTCATTCTCACTGGTTGTGAGACTGAAAAAATATGATTTACTCACTCAAAACCTATGTTTCCATCTGTGAAATGGGAATAATAGTATCAATCTCTCAGATTTGTTGTTATGCTTGTAGAAGTCATTATGACTAGTACACTAAGCCCTCGGTTAAATACAATTATTAGGAGATTACAGCTAACAAGAGACCAGGTGACTCTACAATGTTAGCAGTAAATTAGCTGAATATAGACATAAAAGATCAAGAAAAACAAACTGATAATAGACTGTAAGGAAAGCGTGGATTTGTTAATAAGGCAGCTTAAATCCTCAGATATTGATTAGGATAATAACGATGCTAACTTTGTATCCTGTTTCTAAAGACACCAAGCGTTTGCTTGCTCTTCTAATTTCCTAAATAGTCAACAATCTCGAGAGATTGTTCTTGAAATATAACCATGTATAATCAAAAATAATAGATGATAGTGAATGCGTCTTGTTTAGCAAATGTTCTCAGTACTGAAAAGTCAAGGTACTAATGTTGCTATTTAAGATAACACAAACTGTCAAAAGGAACACTGACTGAATTTCTAAAATGTAAACTGCTTAACAGAGGAATCAGGAGTTATTTTTAGAGAATGAGAGGAGATTCAACTGAAATGTATCACAGTTAACTACTAAACAGAGACTTTAAAAGCAAGCTGTTTGGACAGTTAGTGGAAATCTTTATAATTTTATCTAATAAAATCACATAAAATAAACAAAAATAACAAGGTTAGGCTAAAAAGAAAATGGCAGGCAATGAACCTGAAATCTACAAAATATTTCAAATGATCCTAAATATCATCCTACAAATGTTAAACTTAGCCTCCTCATTAAAGAATACTTTTTTGAAAAGTCAGTGTTGGGTAGAAACAGGGGTTTAACAGTGGAGAGGCATAGATCTTTCTTGCTTTCTCTGCAAATATTGTCATAGAACAATTTTGCTTTCCAACTTTGTAAAAAGAGCATTTGAGCAGTGTACACACACCAGAAGAAATAATTGTGGGCAGAGAAATAAAGTTGGCACACTGGCCTTTCATTCCTCTCCTACTGTTACAGGAACCTAATCATATCTGGAACACATATGCACAGCTGGACCAAGATACGGAGAGTAGGAAGCCATCTTTGCAATGGAATGTGGGGGCTTCTGCCTCCTCCAAGAAACCTGCCCTCACCAACCAACCGTAGAACAACTTTGTCTTGGAGATAAATGAATCCAAGGCACGATTTCCAGAGTGCCACGTATGCTGCCCAGGAGGACACAGAACACTCTGGATATGCAGATTCTCCTGACCCTGATTTTCTCCTCCTTGCCCATTAGCACAGATTAGCTTACTGTTCACATTGCCCCCTAGACACCAGGCAGAGAGAGCAAGTGGACTGAAACAGAAACAAGCTTTTGATGAGAACGGGAAGTGGACTAGGGGTAGGGCACAGCAGAGCAACAGCGTGAGGCATCAGGCCAGGAAAAACAGGCTCTGATGGACACACGGCGTCCATATTTTCCAAACCAAAACTCATGACACATAGCTTGACAAGTATGATTGTACTTATGGGAACAACAGGACAGAATATTTACAATCCAGGGTTGCCCTGGAAAATCTAGGGTATATAAACACCACATCCATAAAGGCATTGAAAGTGGAAAGGCTAACATAACCTACTTTAGAATTCTGCAAGTGCTGGCCAGCACATGTGAAAACAAGTTTGCTAAGTCACCCCAGTCTCTATTTATTTCAATCACAAATACATTACATATTTTTGACACATATAGGATCTCTATTCCAAAGACTTGCCATAAGAATAGCAGGTGATATCTGAATGAAATAGATTGTTACAGTTGAGTAGAAAAGCATGCATCACATCAAATTAGACTGTTTGCCAAGCTTGCCAAGCTTGCCTGCCCAGGCCTTGCAGGAGTACCAAACTCACCCCAAACTTCAGTGCAACATAAGAGAGCAAATATTCTCAGAAAGCCTGTGCACTCTTGGACATAACTTCCCGATTAGGCTCTACAAGCTTTCAGAAAGAAAGAAAATTAAGCAATTCAAATTTGTGCCACTTTTTTCTTGCCTTACATCCGTTTAATTACTTGCATGTGAGAGTCATTGTTTCTTACATGACCCCCCCAAAAAAAAAATACTTCAGTGAAAGCTTCTTGTAGAAAGAAAAACAAAGATCAGTAACCTAATATCCCCAAGCAACCCTACAACAACAAACCAGGGAGGGGAAAAAGTGAAAAAATGTTCTGAATGGGAAAAAGATCTTCATTTGTTTATTCTTTCAATAGTGAATAAAAATTATGAATTTGCCAATAACTATATATTGATAGTGTGCCTACCTTTTAGAGAATATATAGGGAGACCTGGTAAGAAATTAGAAGAATCTTTTGTACGATGTCAGGGATTTTTTAAGGACTAGAAGTGCATCAGATATGATATATCAAATTTGTCATGGCACCATGGAAATCCGAAGTGGGAAAATGTCTGGGGAATTATCTAAAAAAAGGGAAAGTTCCTCTCTTTCACATAAGGAAACCGAGGTACAGCAGCATATCAAGGTTACCTGGCTAGCTCTAACTGAATCGAGGAAAAACCCCATCTCCTGCGGAGTTTACAGATGAGCTTACTCATCTGTAAAATGAGGGTGCAGAACTCTGAGGTCAATGCCAACCATGACATCCTGCAATGCTGTATTGATTGATTGCTTTGTAATCTACTTATTTGTATTTTGGCTCTTAAATAAAGGTAAAGCTGCCAGGTTTGACATATTTCTAGCTCTTAGAAAGCTGACCTGACAGTAAAGCCCTTCCAAAACATTTGTAGAGACAATGTTCAGAACAATTTGCTGAATTTAATAAGGTGACACAGTTTGCAGCCTGGTGCAGTTACAAGCAGCCAACCTGTATGGATGCATGCAAGGAAGGTTGTTTGTTTTTTGTTTTTTGTTTTTTTTTTTTGTTTTTAATTTTCATGATGTCAATATGCTAAGTGCTAACACAGGACTCTATTTAAAAAAAAAGAAACCTTGGAAAAGGCATGAAGTGCAATGAATGAAGATTATGACACAAGAAGAATAAGTGGAACATCAAAGCAGGATATTAAGAATGAGAAAATACATTCATTAAAATCATTTGAAGTTTAAAGCCATCCTATGTTTCTTCTTTTCCACTTATACCTGCTCCCAAAACATGGCCATGCAGAGGTTTCCCAATATTTAATAGCCTAGTGAAAATCCTGGAAAGATACTCCGAAATCAGAATATATAAATCAGCATAAGATTAGAGTGTATTTTTAAATATTCTATACTGGTTATAATGTTTCTTGTTTATCTTTACTATGGATTCTTACCAATATTTCATATAACTCTAAGGCAGAATTTATATGGTAAAAGGAAAAATTGACTATGTGGCAAAAATATTGAATGAATGGACAAATTCTTAAAAACAGGAGTAGTCAAATGTTTACTATCTAAAAAATGTTTCAGTCGGATGTAGTGCACTTGACATATATAAGGCCTGTCCGGAAAAAGTCCAGCCATTATTAATATAACAAGAATTGTTTGCATGTCGATGTACCTTATTTTGCCATGTATAATGCTTACTTCTTTGCCCAAATCTTTGAGGGAAAAATAAGGCTGGGTATTACACATGGCCAGAAATATTTTGTATCTTTTCTTGTGTTCTGTAATTATTTGTTACATAAAATTTATTGTACCATAATATGTTCAAAACTAAATGCCAAAATTCCTTTATAATAAAAAAAACAAGTACCTAAATATAAATAAATAGATAATTGAATTAAAAATTAAAACAAAGCTTTTTTTCCCTAAAGTTTGGGCCAAAAACATTGATGCACATCATACATGACAAAATTTGGTAATCTGACAGGCAAGGAGAGTGGACTGGGATGCGCATGTGTGAACAGTGATGACTTCACTGCACTAGTCAGTGGGGGTGGTACATGCCTTTGAGAGAGCATGTGTACTGTGTGGCCATCCCATTCAAAATGACTGAGTAGGTAGAGCAATGAATCTGCATCGAATTTTCTATTAAGCTTGAACATTTTTCCCTGGAAACTTTTTGGATGACTCAGAGGCCACAGCTGTGGGCAACCAGAGACTGGCAGCTTCATCACAACAATGTGCCCACTCATACATCACATCTTGTGCAGAGTTTTTGGTGAAACATCAAATCACCCAGGTGACTCAGCCCCACTACAGCCCAGATTTGGCACCCTGTGACCTCTGGCTTTTCCCCAAACTAAAATCACCTTTGAAAGGGAAGAGATTTCAGACCATTGATGAGATTCAGGAAAATACGTGACAGGGCAGCTGTTGGCTATTGGGAGTGAGGTCCCAAGATGCCTACTTCGAAGGAGACTGAGATGTCACTGTCCTATGGACAATGTCTCTTGTATCTTGTATCTTCTTAAATAAATGTCTCTATTTTAAATATTGCATGGCTGGATACTTTCTAGTCAGGACTTGTATATCCAAAAGGAAAACAGGTCTTCAAAAAAAGCTTGTACACAAATGTTCAGAGCAGCACTATTCACAATCACCGAAAGCAGAAACGACCTAAGTTTGCATCAATAAATGAATGAATAAATAAAAGGTGGTATATCCATATAATGGAATACTATTCAGCCATAGTGAGGAATGAAGTACTGGTACATGCTACAATGTGAATGAACTTTGAAAATATCACGTTAAGTGAAAGAAGCAAGTTAGAAAGGACCATGTATTATGTGATTCCATGTATGTAAAATGTCCAGAATCGGCAAGTCTACAGAAATAGAAAGTCAATTAGAGATTGATTAGGGCTGAGGGAGATGGAAAAGTGGGAGGAACGGGGTGATAGCTAAAGGTAACAGAGTTCTCTTTGTGGTGATGAAAATATTCTAAAATAGAATCTGGTGATACTTGCACATATCCGTGAATATACTACAAACCATTCCATTGTAGAATTTAATGGGCCATATGGTATGTGAATTATATCTCAATAAAGATATTTTTAAAAGAGAGAGAAGCTAAAAACAAGAAAAATATCAGAAGCACAGTGTCCAGCATGACTGTTGGTTACCACGCCAGGGCTGGGGATGAAAACAAAAAACAAAAAAGAAGCGAAAACAAAACTAAGAGTGTGCTAGGCAGAGAAGGTAAGGGGGGAACAATACGTTCAAACCCAAGGCAGTAAACGTCATTAACATCCTCTGAAACACTGAGGCATGAAGGGGTAGCTGGGCCATGGGGACAGTGGCAGGAGGACAATGCCGCAGAGTTTGGAATAGTTGGCCCAGAATGTAGCAGTGGAGACTCTGTCACTCACTGGGTCTGTATGCCAGCCGTCCTGGGATCTTCTTTTCCTGTAAAGCGGAAACAAAGATAATGCTCACTTTACAAGATACTTCTTGAGGATTTAAAGAAGCAAGATGAGTAAAGCATATAGGCAGAGCCTAGCAAACAGTGCACACCCGGGAGACTTTAAAATGAGAAATTTCCAATTATCAACAAAATGCTATAGCAGATGATAAAGGTTTCAAGCTTTTTGAACTTCTGAGTAATTTATACACATTACAACTAATTTAACTTCCTCTGATCCATCAAGAAATATACATAGATTTTTAAAAACCTCTAGAGAATTATGGTAAATGTCTCCTAGACTAATGATACTGTTCTGGTCTCAGTAGCTCAAGCTTAGCCATTTTTTAAAAAAAGTTCCTATTATGAGGCTATTCTAATTAAATATACCAAATTTATTCTAGGTATACACGATCTAATATTGGCAGAGCTAATTCAACCAAGAACATGCTGGCCATTAAATAATAAATTCTCAGAAGCCAAAATTTCCATTTACACCTGTAAATAGAAAATTCAATTTAATGCAAATTGTTAAATAATAAGACCAGTGGGCAATGAACCATACTAAACACATCCTATGAAATGGATCAGTCATGCAGCATGGTGACCAGGAATGAAATGTGTGACATGTTCTGTAGTTAAACGCTACATGTTTACACACGCACGCACGCACACACACCCAGCAGTGTGCTACTACAGAGACACAGGGTGCATATAAAAAATGTAGAAATGAGCAAGTGGCTGGTTACGTTCCT
Source organism: Glossophaga mutica (assembly GCA_039655065.1). Lineage (NCBI taxonomy): Eukaryota > Metazoa > Chordata > Mammalia > Chiroptera > Phyllostomidae > Glossophaga > Glossophaga mutica. Next base: position 75,931,680 of record CM077306.1, read on the forward strand.
CTGTGTTTAAAATCTCTGGGTCACCTTCCATGAGATCATCTAACCACAAAGAATGTTATTTTATACAATGCCTGGCACAGCGGTTGTAGGAAGAGGAATCCTGGAAAGGGTTTTGTTGAAGCTAAAAATCATTAAGGAGTTGGCTTGGGCATGCTCTTCATTGAGACCTCCTCCTTGAGAAAGCGCAAAAGTCACACTCCACAAATTTAAAATGAGCAAAATACAGAATTCCTCTAATTGCAAAGTACAAAGATTAAAATAATTCAATGTACATCATTTCTTCCTACCATAATCCGGAAAACAGGGTATGGTTTAGGCTTCTGGGATGTCAAAGATCATTCAAGGTACTAGATTTGGGAGATGTCTTACAGTGTGTCTGCAGAGCAAGCAACTTGGGGAAGGAAGGTTTAGAAGAAAATACTAGGTTTGATTTCTCCAGCTCTTCTTTTGTTTGTTTGTTTTAAATAAACCATCTGTACAAGCTCAGAAACAATTTAAAAGAAAAAAGTCCCACAAATCATCTTCCACCACCGACACCAAGGGGCTGACATCCAAATACAGGCTGTTGTAACAGGAGAGCAGGCTCCGGAATGCTAACGGAACACTTCCCTTTTTGAGTTCCCAGAGTCCAGTCTGGGTAGGCAGACCTAAAAACCAAGCGAGTCTCAGGGGCAAGTTATTTTCATTCCTCTTACATGTGTTTGTGCGGCACCTGTTTGCAGGGAACTGAGGGGTTTCACAGCAAGGGGGACGTTCAGGGCTAAACCCAGGAAATGCCAGGGTGAGCCAGAGCAGGCTGTTCATTCTACATGTTTGTCAATAAAAAACTGAAATCGATGCATAATCTCTACGCCTGTATATTAAATACATACACATATAATGAAGTAATGTTTAAATAATGCCATTCAAAAATGGAAATGTAAATTACATACCAATTATTCCTTAACCCTCCTCAGCAAAAACTCATTATTTCCAGTTTCATAAGCTCCAATCAAATCTTGATTCAAGTTTTCAAGTGCATTTTTCAATCAGAAGTTCCCAGAGTCAACCTAAAACTTCACCCCAAGGCCATTGGTCTTCAGTCATTCGAAGAGTTTTGAGGAAAAGTGTTTAGTGTAAAGTCATCTCTACACTGATTCAGAGAACTAATTTTTTGAATAATTCAAGTCAAATTTATGTTATCCTGAAATACTGATATAATTAAGAAAGTAAAAATATTATCTGGAATATGACTTTAACCCAACCAAAATAAAACATCAGATACTTTTCACTACCAAGTTGAGCTTGGCATTTCCTTCTTGCTAAGAATTTTGTCAGTGAGATTAATGTAGCAAAAGGAAGTTTTTGTATTTACCCACCCTAATCACTCCCCACCTACATCTTCATGTCTTCAAGAAAGATTAAAGCATAGGTTAGCAAAAGAAATTTTTTCTTTCTAAATTTATTAGAGGTGTGCTTGTTTTCTCAGTTGATTTCTTCCAAATTTGCAGTGAAGTTTGCTATACATATTTTATTATGTATTATGTATCAAACATTTCATGTAATTAGTCAGGAAGTAGTGAAAATATAGGGCAATTTCATCCGAAGATCCACCAGCATATGGAAAATACTACAAATTACCAAATAAGTCCATTGAGTGAAACATAAAGTAAAAACGAATTTAAGAGACAGCTGGACATGTTCATGCAGGCAGAAGGGGTGGAAGGTATGCTGACAACACTGAGAGGTGTGTTGCAATGAACTTGAAGGAGACAGGCCATTGGGCCAACTATCCCTTTTCTATCCAGGAACTCCTTATGTTCTCATTACTGTCTCACATCTGGACAGCTGTGTTATTAAAATTTGGCCCCGAATTTGAATCAATGAAAGAGTTTGCTATCTCACTTTCATTCTTCCTTATACGTATTAAATATACACACTCGCACACACAGGCACACACACAAGTTTCAACTTTTGTTCACAGAAGCATTTCACATGCAGACATCAGATTTTTGAGACTCATGACCAAACAGAGGGAAGGGCTTTGTGAACAAGCTTGTTCTGCTCAGAGCCACCTCTGTCTGATGTGAGTCCATGTTCATGGCACCTCACTTCCAAAATACAACATTCTAAACAGTGCTTTCAATGGCCACCTTCAATACTGAGTTGGGCCTTCAGTTTCTATAGCTGAGTTATTTAGGAAGAGGAAATGTTTTAACGGTCAGAGGAAAAGGGCAGTTCTCTTCATTCTTTTATCTTTCCTCATCTTTTAAAATATGCAGTTAGAAAAGATTTTGTAGAAGACTGGTTAGAAGCCAAGAGTTTCACTGACCCTTTTACTCATTGCCATTTCCCATTTCTTGCCTCAGGAGCTGGTCGAGCTGCGGAATGCATTCACATTTCAGTTTATGCGATGTGGGCATAACTTTCATCTGAACACAAATATCAAACACCTGCATTTGCACTTGACCATTAACAGGCACTTCAATCCCTACTGTCTCATTTGCTCTCATCATGATCCCGTTAGGTTGGTGCTATTATCTCACATTTACAGATGTAGAAACTAAGGCCCAAAGAAGTTAAGTGTCTTGGCTAAAATCACTTGCCTAAGTACTTAAGTGGTAAACACCTGTGCTGCCAAGCTCAGCCTTAAAAGAAAAAAAAACAAAAAAAAAAAACAAAAAAAAAACAACACACACCTGGGAACACAGGTTTAAGAATAAATTTACATTCAAAAAGAAAAATAAAATCCCATGTGATTTTCTAAAAAAAAAAAATCGAGTTGAGCAAAAATATAAATAAACAATTAGCTTGTAATCTATTGGGTCCTTTCAAAAGACGTAACTAACCCACTATATGATAACAAATGTGCGTGTGTTCTACTTAGTCATCCCAAGAGTAAAGACACTTAAACAAAATTCATGAATTCACTAATTAAAGACTTCTTTCTAGTTCTGTTATTTTTGTTTTGGTTTGGTCTAAAAAGATTATAACCATTAAAGTCAATAAATAAATCAAAATATTAAAATTACTTGTTTATATTTTTTTTAATTTCAAGCATCACAGCTTCTGCAGAAAAAAAAACAAGCCTTACCTATATTTTAATAAATTGACAATTACTGAAAACATGATTTCCCAACAAAAGCCAAATTTACACTCAAAACAATTATTCTTGTTGCACGCAGAAGCCTTACTCAATATTTGGGTGTAAGAAGTAGTACTGGAGTATGAACAAACATACTATGGAGAGGAGGGCAGTGGTGGCAGGAAGAGGGTGTTTCCGAAAGAAAGAGACACTGCTGCACAGAGCCTGTCAGCTGGAAAGCTCAGGCACCAAAAACTCCCTAAGGAGCGGCCCCAGCCCCCCAGCCCCTCTGACGCATTCAGCGTTTCTGCTGTGGTGCCCGTCGTGCACTTCGGTTCTCTGCTGGAACAAGTGCCCTGGCCTACCCCCCAGTTTGAGCTGCTCTCCTGATGCTCTCTCTCTGTCTAGCCCTTGCCAATGTCCCCCTGTTGGGGGGCATAGAGCCTATCCATGAGGCCCAGTGGCTAATTAGGGTCCTATTACAGACAAGGAAGAATCCCCAGAAAGTAAGAGACACTGTTGCATAGCTGGCAAGAAGGTCCACCAGAATGAACCCTGGATACTGAGGTCAGTCTTTCGAGCTTTGTGCACCAAGGCCTTTTAGCTGTTGTCCTAATGCTTTGGGATCCTGGGCCTCCCACCCTGAAGCTCTGACACTGGGCTTTCTCCCCTCTTCCTTCCAGCCTACTCTGAGGTCCCAACCTGCCTTTAGCCTAGCCTGGGAGGGTTATAACCCGTCACAGGTGATTTAAACTAATTTCAGTGCTATTTGATAGATTTCAAAGAGCTGACCTTTTGTGCATTAGGAAGATCTACTCTCGCCTTCACTTTATTTTGTAGCTATCATTTGGCTAGATGGCCCTGCCTTTTCTACTCCCAATAGCATTCATCACACAGTCTGTCTTCCCCGCCAGCCTGCAAGGATTAGGTCTGTCTTTGTCTCTGCTGTATCCTTATTCTCTGCATGGTGCCCAGCACACAGTAGGAAATTAACAAGCAGTGGTTAAGTGAATGAATATGTGATACATGTGTGTAATTGTCAAGCAATTCATTAGCTTAGGAAGTGAAAGGTCCTCACATATTTGAATGTATTAATTGGCTGATAACATCGATGCATTAGCCAGCACATTTTAACCTTAACATATTCATGCATAGAAGCATAGTTTGAAAAACTGCTTAACCAATTTCTAGGGGTAGGTAGGAGGAAGATTATAAGTATCTTTGCATTCAGGTATCGCTTCCCAGTTATGTATAATTTATTTTGTAGCACTGGCCTCTCAACAGTGAATTAAAGCACAAATATATATTAAATAATATGTCTTATTTATCATTTTAACTTTCATGAAATTTTTCTCTCTTCAAAAGAATATCTGTTATATTTGATTTATGAAATTCTGAATAAAGAAAAATAAAAGATAGTCTCTTACTGGAAGTAGAATTTCATTCGACAACAGAACTATTAAAAAGCATACATTTTGTTGGGACTTACATTTATCAAAAAAATTCTGGGAAATTGGTGATAACATATTTACATAATCTTGCTATATTTAGTTAACAGTAAGTACCCCTATGCTCATTGCAACATTATTTACAAAATCGCCAAGATATGGAGGCAGCCCAAGTGTCCATCAGTAAGTAAGTGGATAAAACAACTATGGGACAATCACACAATGGGATATCACTCAGCCATAAAAAAGAAGAAAATTTTAGCCTTAACGGCATTATGAATGGCCCTGGTGAACATTATACTAAGTGGAATAACGCAGTTAAAGACAAATACCCTATTATTTCAGTAACATATAGAATCTAAAGAACAAACTCAACTAACAAGCAAAAAGAGAGAGACTCATAGATGGAGAGCGGGATGACAGCTAGTGGTGGGGAGGGTTAGGGGGTGGAGCAAAAAGCACTCAAGGACATGGACAACAGTGTGGGGATCGCTGGGGGCAGGGGGTATAAGGGGACTAAATGGTAATGGAAAAATACAATAAAGATGACAAACAAAAAATCAGAATTTTATGATTTTTTTGGCAAAAGACACAAAAATTTAAACATCCCATCTTTGCATGATCCCTGTGGCCCCTACTTTTTTATCCAAAATAAACCAAATTAATTTTCCTATTTAGCTCCCAAACTACTCTCTTGGACAAGTATATTTATGGTTTTGTGTCTTTGTGGACTTAACCACAAATGACAAACTAGTTATGGACAGAAGAGAAAAAAAAAAAACAATTCCTTCAGGTTGGTCTCCCAAAAGCAAGGCATCCTTTTAAGTATGCCTACATACATGATCTCTCTGAATAAAGAGGGGCTGTGTCAGGACTAACCTGAGTCACAGGACACTGAATTCAATTTCCGCCTTCATGGCAGTCCCATGTGACTCTGAACCAGTCCTTTCAAATCCTATTTCCTCATCTGTCACATAAGAATAACAATATTTGTCCTTTACCAGCTTCACAACTATGTTTGCATATCTTAAACATACTTAGGACTTCCCAAATGAGTAGGATTATTTTGTTTTACTCCATCAAAATCTTAATTCCCTGCTTTTCCAAATTGGGCACAATAATATCTCCAACCTTGAAAGTTTATTATAAGGATCAATTGAGGTAATGCATGTATGAAAGCTTTCAAATGTGGAAATCTTTTGCATGTGAAAGGTATTTCATTTTAATACTTTTGCAAATGCACATCTAAACTCAATGCAAGGTGTTCAAAACTTTCAATAAGATAATTCCAAGTTCTGTGTACCCTATTAATATGAAGCATGGGAAGTGTGTAGCTTTCCCGTGTCTAAATCTGTTGTCAGTGGAACAGGCACACACTTAGAGCTCGTTGTCCAGTGATGGAAGTCAGTTTGCACCATGACATTCATATTCGGTTCTAAAACAACTTGTGTGTGCTAGATCCTTATTAGGATCTCTATCAGTGCTTTTGTCTCAGTGCTTGGGCTCCTACAACAAAATGCCATAAACTGGGTGCTTTACAGCACACATTTAATGTCTCACAGTTTTGAAAGCACGGGTGGATTCAGTTCCTGAGAACTGGTTTCCTGGCTGGTGGACAGCCATCACCTTGCTGTGACCTCACATGGCCTTTGGCTGGTGCATGCACGTGGCGACTCTAAGATCTCTCTGTGTTACTCTTTTTATAAGGACACTAATGTCATCATGCCCCCCACCTCATGACCCCATCTAAACATAATTACCTCCCAGAGGCCCCACCATCACATTGGGGGTGAGGGACACAATGCTCAGCTCATGTAGAGTATGAAGATATAAATGATAGTGTCCCCGACCTCACAGAGGCCTTGTTCTAGTTGAGCGAAGACCTATAAAGAAGTGACTACAGTGCAGAGTGTTAAGTGCTATGAGGACACAGAAGAGCCACCTTGGACTTCCAGAAGGAGATGATATATGAGCAGAATTAAAGAATGAACAGAGAAGTCAGACAAATGAAGAAAGTAGGAAAGAATATTCCTGATAGGGTAAATAGCATAGGCAAAAGCCCTAACGTTGGAGACAGCATGGTTTTTTCAGGGGGAAAACAAACAATAGTACAAAAGCATAATGTGCCATTTGAAGAGCAGTGGGACAGGAAGAAGAAGGAGAAACATGGGCCCTCAGTGGGCTTCATATTCTTTGCCAAAGAACATATGGTTTATCTCATCGGCACTGTGCTTCTCACACCGGGTACTCCAACCCTGGGGACAGGCAGAATTAAAATACCCCATCTTCATTCTGAATTTTACCCAAAGCTATGGGAAAGGAACAAAGTTTAAGGTGAAGTATTATTATTACAAAACAATATTTATAAATATTAAAACACACATCCTTAGGGTTACCTAACTTTGAAAAGTACAGCCAGTGTGCAACGGGGAAACTGCTAATGGCTTTCGTGCTCAGCAGGGACAGTCAGGTTTATGTTTTACAACAGATCAGTCACTCACTCCGGTGGCAGTGTGGAGAATAGATACAAGGGAGGAAAGACTGGAAAAATGGAAAAGTCAGTTGGGAGGTGGCACCGTCTTCCAGAAAGAAGATGAAGGAGGGCAGGTGAAATAGGGTAAGGTTGTAGGTGTGGAGGATTTTAGGAATTAGAGCACATTTGAGGAACCTGGGGAGGTAGATCATTAGCACTTGCTGAGCGATTGAATATGGAGATTAAAAAAAAGAAAAGAGTCAAAGGTCAACCCAGGGTTTAGGCTTGGAAGCCTGAATGGACAATGGTGTCCTTCAGCAGGCGGAGAACATGGGAGAAAGCGAGAAGTTGGAAGAAGATTATGACTCCAGTTTTGAGTATGTACATATCTACCTACATGCCCATTGAACTCCTGGTGAAGATGCTCAGAAGTTATCCTAATAGTCTCTGATTCTCCTTGTAAAAAGCCACAAGCATTTGCAAGGCAATCAGAATTAGTGGAACATTTTGTTTTATCTTCTTTCCAACTTTCAGTAGCCATCTCTAAAGTTCATAGATTAACTACCCTTGTTTCCTTCGTTGTTTTCTCTGACACCTGTGACACCTGTGACATAGTAACTACCTAGGCATGGTTTTTCTGAAAGAGGCACCAACTTCTTAAAGTTCTGTATAGGTCCCTAGGTTTCTAACCTGTTTCATAGCAACAGCACATGTCACCGACATGGTGGACTGCTTGTAAAGAAGTGACCTGGAAGAAAATTTATTATCATATAATCCACCAACCCCTTAGCCTCCTGAGTCCTTACTTCTGAACTTTATTTCACTTCCAACCACTTCTTCATCATTTCCTATCTAGCTCTCATCCTCCCAGTTGTAATAAAACAGATACTGGTCTCAGGTGGGGAATAAGCATCAGAAACAGATGAACTCATAAGACAAAAATCTTATGTCCCTATCCTCCTGTTTTCATGCAAATGTCCCTAGTAATTAAATCAGGAAGAGAAAATGTAGCAAAAACATAGCCAAATGGTTTCAAAGTTTCAAAAGAAGCTGTAAATATGGTCCTTTTTAGAAGATCAGGTTCTAACTAGAGTATGAGAAAGGGTAACAGTTGTCCTGATGAAGCAGTTTTTAAATTCTTCTCAGTGATTTGAAGAGAGATAACCAATGTACGTTGAAGAAGCTGGCAAGATTTTTAAATAGTTCGGACGCTACAGGGAGCATTTTTTTTTTTCCTTAAAGGAATGTACTCAGTAGTGTTGGCAAGATTTTATTTCAATGTGGCTGTGCTTATGTGAAGAAGTTATTTTGAATTACCCTAGTATAAATATGTATGACTTTATTTGTATTGAAAATTTCCTTTGCGAGTGAGTGGTGGAGGGACTGTTGTAACTCCATTGGTTTGTAAGTAATTTAGGTATTTTCATTTTGGAAATAAAATATTATACCCAGAATTCAAAAATATTATCAGAATCTTGTTTGTGACCACAGGTGATTTTTGCATCTACATTAACAATGCCTTTTAACTCCTTTTTTTCCCTATGTGGAACAAATGACATCTGTTGCCTTAAGTCTGCTAGCATTATTCATGCATGCATGCTTTCATTCATTCAGGACACATTATTCAGCACCTCTCATGCACCAAACTCCATGCTAGGCACTGGCCATACAGCAATAGTATTGAATTGTCCGACTTCATCACGTGTTTTAGGTAAACATTGTTTCCTCCAGGCAATCTTCTGCACCCAGTGGAAATTTCAAATCCTAGGGTCATATTTACTATTTAAAAGCTAAGCTTGTTAAAGGCTATGGACAAGGCTCTCTTTGAAAGATAGTATTTTCCTCTGAATAGAGGGCATCAAAGGAAAGGTAAGAAGAGGCGAGGGCTTGAAGCCAAGAGAACAGAGAGGGATGGGTATTGGAGAAAGAACTGTAAATAGGGCTCACACTTTTCATATACTTTTGGACAACCATTGAATGCTTTTCTACATGAAAATTAATCTGCTAGCAGGAAAATTATCTAGCCCATTGAAAGAGAAACAAAACAAAATTCCCCATCTTCTCTGTTTTCTTTCTTTGGGTGTTTTGTGGTGTTAGGAAGGTAAGGACATCATTTATCCTAAATTACAACTTCACACTTGCCTTCAGAAGCAAACTATACTTTTCCTAGTCCACTTCATTGTCTCCTTATTATTTCTTTTTCAGAGTAAAACTCTTATTAAATTTTAATATACTTACTTAAAAATAAACCCTAAAAAGATTCATTAAAGCCATTTAAAGGTAATGAAAAATATATACACAGAATTCTACATTTGTTCCTTTTTCTCTTTCTTTCTTTTTTCTTTTGGCCATACATAAACTGACACAGAAAAGAGGAATAAAACAGTTTGTGTAAAATAATGTAATGGAAATATATAGGATAAAAAGGAGGTTGTGTGGGTTCAAGTGTCTACAGTTCCTCCTGCTACCCTCATCTATCCTCACTCTTCTCTCAAGCCATTACAAGTGTGAAATAGATCAGTTTACATGCCCTTACAGCTTTTTGATGAATGGCAAATTCCATAAACAACAACAAATATTTACTACATAATAGGCACTGTTCCAGGGGATTAAGAAAAACACATTGCTTTTCTTTGTCAAACAAATTACTATTTAGAGATCTTAATTGAAGCAATGATTAAAAACTTCCAAGTGATGGCTACCATATCATAAAAAGCATTATTTTGCCCCAAATTTAAAGTCCAGTGTGATTCTAAATGACATTCACAAGCATACAAGTTCTGCCCAGAAAGTATCCAGCCACATAATATGAAAGATAGGTCCATTTACTGAAAAAAGATAAAAGATACAAGACACATTGTACATAGGACAATGATGCCTCAGTCCCCTTCAAAGTAGGCACCTTGGGACCTCACACAGTTCTCCCAGTCACCATCAGCTGCCCCGTCATATTTTCCTGAATCTCATTGAAGGTCTGAAATCTCTTCCCTTTCAAAGGTGATTTTAGGTTTGGGAAAAGCCAGAAGTCACAGGGCACCTAATCTGTGCTGCAGGGGGACAGAATCACCTGGATGACTTGATGTCTCATCAAATAACTCTGCACAAGACGTGGTGCATGAGCAAGCATGTTGTCATGATGAAGCTGCCAATCACTAGTTGCCCATAGCTGCAGCCTTCTGAACCATCCAGATAACTGCCGTGGAGGAATGTTCAAGCTTAACACAAAATTTGATGGAGATTCATTGCCCTATTCACTCAGTCATTTTGAATGTGATGGCCACACAGTACGCATGCTCACTGAAGGGTGTCTACCATCCCCACTGACTAGTACAGTGAAGTCGTCATTGTTCACACATGTACATTCCAGTCCACACTCCTTGGCTGCCAGGTTACACTGATGTCACGCAAATCATTCTTGTTATATTAACAATGCTGGACTTTTTCTGGACAGACCTTGTGTTTCACCTAACCCTGAACATTTTCTTTAACCACACAAAAATCCTCCTCAATAGAAGCAAAAATTCAATAGAGATCATCCTTACCGAATAACTACAACAAACTACGATAAGTATTTTTTCAGTGTCCCCCATAAATGCTAAGTGATAATAGATAATAATATAGCTCAGGACCATGATGATTTCTTCAAACTAAAATTCCAAATACTTAGGTAGATAGATCTATTAAGCTTTGAAAAAAAATGGGGTTTTAATTTTCCTTCTCCTTTTAAAAGGCCAAGTATTTTCTGTCCATCTTGTCTAGAAGGGTGCTAGCCATGTGCCAAGAACAATAGGTAAACCAGCTTCCCTCAACCCAGAAAAATTACCCCTTTGCCACAGGAGCCATACTTATGGTCCCACAATGGCCAAGGAAAAACCTAATAGGAACAGATTTTTTTGCATGTGTAGCAAAGTTAGTTCCAGAGAGACAAAAAGAAGCCTGGTTTGCACTGTAGCAGAACCATTGGAACAATATGCTCCCTGTGTCCACAGCCCAGTCCTCCCCCCAACTCCCTCCTTTCTAGGGCATAGGGTAGAAAAGTCACATACACAGTAGATCATGCCAAGGCCTGCTGACCCAACCCTATTCCCAAATTCGCAGGCAGGAGGGTGAAGCAATGTCTTTACTACAGACATAGCCTTACATTTCTTTTCCTAAGTCTAAGCTTCAGCATACAAATGGGGAGTGAGAAGAAGATAATGCAGGCAAACTTTGAAAGTGTTAGTCCATCCCTTCTCCTCCAGTTCCTACAAGCCTCTGTAGTTTTTATATTTATTTTCAGAGAGAGAGTCAGGGAGGGAGAGAAACATCAGTGTGTGAGAGAAACATAGATAGGTTGGCTCTTGCATGTCCCCAGTTGGGGACCTGGCCCACAACCCAAGCATGTGTCCTGACTGGGAATCCAACCAGCAACCTTTTGGTTAGCAAGCCATTGCTCCATCTTCTCAGCCACACCAGAGTGGATTTTTGACACTTCTTGACCATGGTAAACTGGCCACAAGAATGCTTCCTCCTATGCCAAATTAGATAAAGAGAATTAGGTGGAAAATATTTTTTCCTAACCCTTGTAAAGGGAAGTGTGAAATATATAATCAAGTTGTAAAGTACATTTATTCATCTCAGGGGTTAGCATCATGATGCTTAATATCATGAACACCCTATCTTTTCTACTACAAACTGAGAAATTCCATAATTACTGTTCCAACATCTCTGTCAGCATTAACTTTTGATACTGCAAGAACTGATTAAATAATTTCTAATAAAATCCTAAAATAATTAAATAAATAACAAGAAAATAACTAAAAATAATAAACATCACCTAAAGCACCTGTTACATCCACTCTGGTTTTCTATAATTTAACTTCAGATATTTTTAGGTTAATTCTGGGAAGGGATTTCTATATATTGATATGCCTACCTTGTACCAGACATCTTACATATATTGTTGTATTTTTTTCACCACAACCAGCTTAAATCCAAAAACCCTTTTGCTCAGCCCTGACCAGTGTAGCTCATTTAGTTGGATGTCTCCTGTAAAGGGAAAGGTCACCGGTTGGGTTCCGGGTCAAGGCACATGGCTAGGTTGCCTTTCACAGGAGAGGCAACTGATAGATGTTTCTCTCTCGCACTGATGTTTCTCTCCCTCTCTTTCTCCCCCCTTCTCCTCTCTATAAATAAATAAATAAATAAATACTCTCTTGCTCATTTTTAAATTGAGATTCACAAGGGTTTAATATTTCATCTTCAATACACGATTAGTACTCATAAAACAGAGAGTCAAATCCAGTCCATCCAATGCCAAAACCTCTATCTTTGCCACCATAGTATGCCATCATCGAGAAGACGGTATAGAAGCTAGTTTCAAGTACACCAATGTCCTGTTCCCAGTCAACAACTGATCAAAGAAACTGTACAAAAAATAAAAACTAGTTTCAGGTATGCCCATATCATGACCTTGCCTTCATCACTGACTTGTCCTGTGCTTGGGCCCAACACAGGGCTGGGGAAAATTAGCAGGAACCTGCCCATGGAGATTTTTCCTAGTGGAGGGTCCTGGAGAGAAAACTGAACTAGGAAACACACTTTATCTGGGAAGCCAGAGGCAAAAAAGCCAGAGAAAGCATTCAATCTGAGCCAATATTATAACTAAAAAAATGAGCCTACGTGTTAGGTCCAAAAAGCAAACTAAGCCACACATGGAAAAACAAGGACTAACTAAATCATCCAGGACATTTGGGTGTGGATTGCCATGAAGTGTGCAGAGTGGGTGGGCACAAGAGGTTCGAAAGGATGTGTGTGAAAGGGGAGAGGATGTTGGATGTCACATGTACATGGTATTGGCTATGAAAGTGGACCTGGCACATGAAAGGCCACAGAGAATCAGCCACTTGAATAGTAGGGAAAGTTATTAATTCTCTCTAGGGCACAACTAAAACTATCAGGCCTAGAGAAGCAGAGTTGGGGGGGGGGTTGTTTTGTTTTGTTTTTATTAGCTATTATTACTTTGTAGTTGTGAATATCATGGAAAGGATAATTTTTGACAGTAAAATTTTTTATATTTAAGTACCTGAAACAACTCTGAAAAAAACTCAGTGCACAATTAAGACTGAGTAGAGTACGAAGTTTAAAATTTGAACCCTTTAACAAAATAAGGATTATCAAAGAAGACCACAAGGTAGCATGAAGTTATTCCCAAGTCCCTAGACAATGTGCATCACGGCTGGCAAACACAAGGCCCAAGGACCGAATCCGGCCCTCCTCCTTGTTTTATCCCACCCGGCACCTTATTTCTACCTGGCAGCAGCACCGAGCTCTTGCTTAACTGTTAAGGAGTAGTTACATTTGTACAGTCCTAAAATTATATTTGGCCCTTTGAAGGCAACTGCAAGGCTGATGTGGCCCCCAAGTGAAAATGAGTTGGACACCCCTGCTGTAGGTGCAAACAATTTCTGATCCCATTTCCCTTTAAAAAGGTACAGTTCACTCCATGCCCATAGGCTGTCCAAATGGCCGTTTTGATAGTTTTGACCACCAAGGAGCACGGAATGGATCCTTTGAGGAAGAAAACAAGTAAGGTTGTCAGTGTTTTGAGAAGTCTTACGGAAAACAACAGAAATCCATCTGTATTGGGATTGAATATCTCAATAGTTTTTTCCCTTAGCACTTGCACTGAAGCTTTCGAATCCCTCCTCCACAAAAATCTGGATTTGTAGATGTTTGAGACTCGAAATTTTCATTTTCCATTCAATAAATTGATTTTCCTCCCCACTATAGGTACTTGGAATTAGCTCAGACCCCAGGACAACTGCAATTCCAAAGGGGAATGCTCCGTTCATTATGAATGGTTTAACAGCAAATAGTGCTTTGACAGCCAGATTCCTGGTCTCCAAATTTATAAATTTGCCCTTTTTACCCCCCTCACAAGTCTTACTCAAGACCACTTCTGAGCTTTTTCGCATTTAACCCTTACACTCAAAGACAATGTGTTACTAAAGAACACGAGAAGCTTTAGGTTCATACAGTTATACTAAAAGAAGTCTGATATTTATAACCAAACTATGACCATATTGAATATAATAAATTAACTGCTGAACTAAGTGAAGAAATAAATACTGTACTTATTTTCATGTCTGTGTCTATGCATCCTTCAAACAGGTCTAAAGAATCATAAACCAGCTATAAAGCCTATGATGCTTTTGATTTTATTTCTTCACTTAATAACGCAGCACTCATTTCTCAATAGAAGAACTATGAATAATACTAGAAGCTAAAGTTGTTTTTAGCAGTCAAAAATAATTGTACTGTCTTTAATTGATCTATATGTTCCATGTTATTTTTAAAATTTCATTCTATTAATAAAGCTACACTATACTATAATGTGGTTTCACGTATTACTTCATTTAGTTCTCTATAAAACCCTAAGGAATAGCTACTATTAGTATGACCACATTGTAGATAAGGCAACAAATTCAGAGAAAATTGCCTGTGATCACAAACGTAGTAATCTGCAGGGCTAGTGTTCAAAATAGATACTTTGGGCTTCAACAGACATAGGGGTATAATAATATCAGGGATATGCTTGCTTAATAATTTTTAAATAACTAAATCAGCCCACATACCAATAAGTTAAAAACTTAAAAATTTTCTTAAGTACCAGGTCTGAAATTTGTCTTTTGCCTCAGGTTTGTTTGTTTGTTTTACTTTTTGACATGTATAAACTGACATAACAAAAAAGTTCAGTGACCAAATTCTGGGAGGAAAATATGTTGCCTAATTCAGGCACATCTCTGTATTGAGAGGAGAGTGACTTGATTTTACAATAGGGTATTGTTTTTCTTAATTAACTGTAGTTCTGTCACATGTTTGCATGTGATTTCTACATGTAAGTGGTTTACAAATTAAGTTTTATGAGTATCTAGAAAGAATAGTTCAAATCAATAAATAAACTTTTACAAGTGTTGAAGAGAAAGCTTACATTTAAATGTTACTTTGTTTCTTCGTCCTAAGAGAATGAACTTTTTTTCAAAAACAGTTAAAATCAAGCATTAGATATGCAAATATGTGTTCAGATCAGAGATACCAAAATTATTCAAATGATTAATTATTCATCATAAAATGCCAATTAATAATTATGAAGCATAAAAGGCATCTTTTGAATGCAACTTTATTTTTCTTGGCCTGAAAAGGGCTTCATATACATGTTCAACTGATTTCTAGCAAATTTTAAAAATTCAATAAAATAAACAAATTATAAACTTACAAGTGCAAACTCTGAATTTTAAGAAGAGAACAAATGTACCCAAAATGAATGAAAGACAAACAAAAGACAAACAAAAAAAAAATGTAGCCAAATTAATGACATAGGCAGCCTGTGCTCACTAATTTGCTAGGTAATGAGGCAACCTGGCCACAGAAACAACCGAACAACTCAAGTTGTGTGTCTGCTTAGCATGGACAGAATGCGTGACATGGTGTTTCGCTCTGAGTAGGCTGATCTCTGTTAGGGGTGGGGAGGTGCTTTGGGAAATGTTTTACACTTTCCAGATAGTCATTAAAGGAAAAAGCACACTTTAAGTTCCTTTAAAGTAACTATTGTAATCTCTAAAGTCCGTTAGGCACTGCTAAAATATCACTATTAATGAGAAATTTTCTCACATTGCCTTGATTCTTAAAATTTTCTCTATTTGAAGTATTATTCATTTTTTAGGAAGACTATTTTTTTAAAAGTCAGTTTGAACTGATATGATAATTAAGAATAAGAAGCAATTATGATTACTGAGATATTGCTTTATACATTTATTGTTATTTTTATTATTATTATTTTTTTACTTTTCACTGACACCTGGTGAACTTGTTCTCTGATGACCCACGGAGTTATTTTAGTCAGGGTGTCCCTGACCTCCTGCTAGTAGATTAATTACATATTTAACATTGTGTTTTCAAAACGAAATGGTAAATCTGGACACATAAAGGAGGCAGAAAAAGAGAGCGAGGAAGAAGAGAGGCTGTTAAGAAACACAAGAGATTGCAAAAGAGAGAGATCAAATAGAAAGAAAAGAGAATGTAGGAAATGCAATTGGGAAAGAATTTAAAGAAAATTGGGATAAGGGGCAGGAAGGGCTGAGAAGGAGAGCAAGAGAGAGGAAGGGAAGGAAGGATTTTTGGTTTTCAATTCCCTGGCGAGGCTGCTGGCGTCCGCGCCCTAAACGCCACAGCCTTCCAACTGGAGGCGAAAGCCACCTCCTCGGGCCTGCGTCGCATCCAACTCAGTCCAAGTTTTCTGGTGACTCCTACAGGGCCCCTTCCCGTCACCACCATTTCCCCCCCACCACACCCCTCCTCCGTTTAGTGAGACTGACAGTCGCGTGGAGGAGGCTTTTCCAGGCACAGCCTTTCTCATGGTAATCAGCCCCCTGCATCACCTCCCCGCCGCGGCCGCTCCCGCAACGAGCGCCGCGCTCGGACCCCGGGGACCGGAAACAGGGCGGCGGGCGGGGAGCTGGCGAGCAAGCCAGGTCAGCTGACCGGGCGGCGGGGCGGGGGTCGCGGGGTTCCCGGGCGGGGACAGGTCTGGCGAGCGGACGGGCGGGGGCCGACCCCTTCCCCCCGCCCCCCCCCACGTGCTCCTCCGCCCGCGCAGCGGGGCCTTACCCAGAGATCAAATGGAGGGACCGAAGCTGGGGGCGCGGGGGACTGAGCGCGCCGAGAATTGGGGGCCACAAGCAGACCTGTTTTGCGTCAATAAATTAAGACGCTTATTGAGTCTTGAAGTTTGCTGGTTCCTGTCAGTGGAGGAGACGTTGGCTGGCAAAAGCACTGAAGCCGAGATTCAGCCTTAACTTGAAAAAATTAAAATAAAATAAAATTAAGTTAAATTAAATGAACACTTCAGCTGGCCGCCCTGCTGGGGCCAGGTGACGTGCGAGATTCCACAGCCCGCGGGCCTCGCAGCAGGGATGTTAGGGACGGTCTGAGGTTGTCCGGTGCTGTTTTGATTTTGTTGAAAGGGCTTCTTAGAGAGATGCTCCTGATCCCCCCCCCCCCCCCCCGCCCCGTGCTAGGCTTAACTCCGAATGGATTGGATTGCGAGTTTGCACGTGAGAAAACCGTTTGGCTTGGCTTGGACCCCTGCCGCCCCCAACCCCCTCCACCACTCCCAATCCAGGGGACCCCTTATCACCCTTTGCTTGCAACCAAGAAGTTGCTCATCTCCTGCGTAACAACATAGGGTCAAAATAATTCCTCCAGATGAAAGATCAATTCTGTTTCAAAACGAGAATAAATTCCTTTTAAAAAATTTTTCTCCACATTGTACAAAATAAACAGAATTTGCTAAAAAAAAAAAAAAAAAAAAGTCGTGGCCAAATTCGAGTTACTTCTACAGCCTGTGTATTCAAGGGCAGAAACATTGTATCTCTTCGGGCATCTGGGCCCGGGAGCCGAGCTGGGGGCAAGGGTGAGGCGTGTAGCGGCTGTGAAAGTTTAGGAAATTGACAGACTGAAAGGTGAATAGGGGGACAGGCACCAGGTCCTGGCTGGAGGGAATAGGAAAACAAAAGTGCATCCTCTCACCCTGCTTGGGTAAGGGAATCCTAAGGAGGCAGTTTATTTTACTCAAAGAAATCCTAAAGAATTACTTTTCTCCCTCCAATGTCGATTGCAATATTATTTCACATTTGCATATATCTGTTGTTTTAATCCCCTTGGTCTCTGCTAATCTCGGAATGGATTATTAATGGAAAAGAACGACGAGGAAGAAGCTATTCATTTGCAGAACTTATTTTGCTGTGTGAGGAGAGGAAAGCTGGCAGCCCCCAGCCCTGTTTCGACTTTTCCCTGCGTCCCGCGCTCCTGCATCCCGCAGATTCCACTATCCCCATTGTCCCCACTGGCCTTCGGACTAAGGGAGTGTTCGGGACAAATGTGTATTCCGGCTTTCTCCGATCCCACCGCCTCTGCGTTGGGGGGAATTCTGTAGGTCAAATAGGGAGGGAAGTGCCAGGGGCGTGCCAAGCATGGGCGGGTGGGGGGGGCAACCTAACGACGTACCCACCCCTCGTGGGGACACTTCCTGCGCCATCATCCAAATATCCACCTTGATGGGAACCCCAGAGATTACTGTTTTACCCCTGGTTAAATACTTGCATGTCGGAACTCCCAGTGCTAAGTGTTGGGGCTGCCTGCTGCCACTTGAATAATTACTGAGCCCAGAGTAATCAAATGATTAGGTGTTTTTAGTGGAAATACTTGAGTCTTTTTTTTTTTTTTGTAAGTCAGAGTCTAGGTAGCTTGACATTAATATACTGTACATAATAAAGACAAGTGATATGTTAGCCGTTTGATTGGGTTCTTAGACCTGAAGTTTTACTGTGGAGTGTGTGTGTCTGGGCAAGTCTCCAGTGGCTACCTGGGCTCCTGGGGTGGGGTCCTGCCTGGCGCACTCCATGCAATGGGCTCCTGCTTCCCCTGGAATTAGAGATGGAAGACTGGAAAGCAAACTTCTAAAGAAAGCTGAATTCCAGTTCTTATTTTTTAAAAAGGGAGGGGGTGGGAAGAAAAAGGAAAAAAGATATTAATAATAGAGGCAAATCTCAGAACAGGGACTGGATAAGTCATATATGTGTATATGGCATTTATAAATAATTTTTTAAATGTTAAACAAAATTGAGAATGTGCCTGACACATGTTGTAAACCTTTAATTTCTTTCTTATTAGTTTTTAGACTGACGAGCTTGGCTGGTCCTCTTCTACAGGTAATATATCTGTAATGGGGTGGGCAGAGGATTGATTTGCCCAGCTATTCTCATTGTAATAAATACTCAAGTTAGGAAAGAGGTGAGTCTGTAACCAACTGTGAGAATTGATTTTCTTGCATCCTAAAGTAAGAGTTGGCTGTACTCATGCTGGTGGCTATTCCCTTCCCCCCCAAAAATAAACATACAAAATACAAAGACATGCACCTCTGGGAGTGTGGATGTGGCAACCCATGTGGTGGCTTTTTCCTCCTCTGAGTGCAATTGCCAAGTGACTTTTACATTCAAAGTCTTGCTTTAGGCACACATTCAAAGCACAGTTCAGAGCAGTTTATCTTAATATAAGTAAAAGTCTAGTGTTGGTTCAGGGTATTATTTGTTTCAGATTTCATCAGACTGAAAACAGGGGGTGTAACATATTAACAATATTAAGCAGAAAAAATGTCATGAGGCTATTCTTTAGTCCTCTTGACACCTCTACATTTACCTTTGCAAAGAAGCCCTAAGGTTGTGGGGCTGGAAGTTCATTTGTGCTCTGAGATTCGCAAGCACTTTCACTCTTAAAAAAAAAAAAAAAAAAGCCTCACAGTTCTTTAAGAAATTGAGCCTGAACCATTGGAGGCTAAGAGATTTCTTCCTTTTCCGATAAATGCCTGTGCTCAGCATCCTCAAATTTGGCTGTCTTTATTTACTTCTATATTAGTTCCAATTATGTGCAGTGTAAACCAGCTTTTTGATTAACAAAACAGCAGAGCATTGGTTAAGAACACTTAAACTTCAAAAAAAAATTCCCTTGGGAAGTGGGCTCTGAATTGGTTAATAATGTGCAGTACTTGCTAAATTGCTGACTTCCAGATGTGGAAAATATCTTTCTTGTTTAGGACCTATGTAACCTGATTGGATTACGACAGAAGCGTCACATTGGAAGCTTTTGAGTGATTATTTAATTAACCATACAGTAGAAAGCTGTATTCTCCAGGAAATCCCTTCCATATTTACATAACCAATCCCTTCAGAGCAAAGGTGGAGTCTTTTCTTTTTAATTTTACTTTAATTGCAATATCAAAAATATATATACTCCCAAACTTAGACCCCATGCTGTTTAATATCATGCTCTTCCTTCCCTGCTAAGTTTCTCTATGGCCTTTCTCCTTTTCCTCCTGCCTCACTACACACACTACCTCACTTTGCAGTAAGGTCTCCCTGAGATGTAGAGGGATTTAGACATGGTCAACCCAGTGCTCTCTGTTAATTTACTTAGAAACCCCATTTTAAAAATCCCAAACTACTTTATAGTTTGAGGATGCAATCCAGAAATTCATCACACACACACAACAACACACGCACCCTAAGATGCAGTTCACAGGCAGCATATTTTTTTCCCTGGTTCTGGCTTCTAAAAAGAAGAAAGAGAGAGAAAGGGCAAAGAATTTAGTTCCAGAAGCTGTGCTGAGAAATCCACACAACTTAATGTGCATCTCAAATCTGATCATTAGAGGTATCTGTATATGAAGAGGCAATCTGGATTGAGGACCCGGGATCTTTCCCTTTAACTTTCGCCCCTTGGAGTTCTCCAGTTCTGTGAATGGTGTGCACCGTTTTCCGCCCAGTACGCTGTAGGATTTAGTGATGAGGATAATGATGCCAAAGGCTTGACTGGGGGAGGGGGGAGTATGGTGGGGGGGCGTGGAGAAGGGAGGGAGGGAGGCGAGAGGGAGGGAGAGAGGAAGGGAGGGAGGTGGAATTTCATTTCTTCCACTAAAGCCTTTGCGGAGACTTCAAGGTATAATCTATCCCAGATCCTTTCCCAGAGAGAAACTTGGCGATCACGTTTTCACATGATGCTCACGCTCAGGGCGCTTCAATTATCCCTCCCCACAAAGATAGGTGGCGCGTGTTTCAGGGTCTCTCTCTCTCCTACAGAAAAGAAAAAGAAAAAAATGTCATTAGAAGAGGCGTAACACGTCAGTCCGTCCCCAGGTTGTGTTTCCTGGAGTGGCTAAAAGAGATCAGTTCTAACCTGCTCCGCAGGAATAACGGTCCTGCCTCCCGACACTCTTGGCGAGGTTTTGTACAGTTTGCTCCGGGAGCTGTTTCTTCGCTTCCACCTTTTTCTCCCCCACACTTCGCGGCTTCTTCATGCTTTTTCTTCTCACCATTTCTGGCCAAAACTACAAACAAGACTTCTCAGGTAGGTTTTTTTCCCCTTTTCTTTTTATTCCTTTTTGGTATGATCACCCCCCTCCTTTTATTCTTTTTCTCTTTTCAAGTGAGAATGTGAGTCCGAAGTGAGAAGGAGTGTCTGTGGGTAGGAATTTCAGGTGGGTTTAGCTCCTTTATGGCAAGCTTTTTCCAAGAGTGACTTCTTCGATTTCTCTCCCACTCCTACTCGCTCGCTCACGCGCGCTCTCTCTCTCTGTGTGCTTCCTTTTCTCTCTTTTTTCCTCCCCCAAATAATTTGCCCTGTACCTGTCCATTCAGGTAACCCAGGTGCCTTTTGCTACCCAAGCTATGAAAAGTTTTCCTGAGAACTATATAATTGGAATAAAAACTCTCTAAGGGGAGAGATTCTGTTCTATTTTCGCATCTAGTTCCAATTCATTGTATTCAGCAATTACAACTTGGCAAATACCTGTTAATAATTACAAAACTTGATCGATACAAACCTACCAAATTCGGGGCAGGTCTTTCTCTTAGATATGGCAGTCCATCCTCCTCTCCAACCGGAGAAGGCTGTTTTCTAAGCAGAAAGTGTCTGTTTTTTGTCTGCTTAGCGAGTTTCATTTCTTTATTTCATTCTTTGTGTGTGTGTGTGTATGTGAAGTAACACCTCACTTCTGTGATGATAAATAAAGAAGTGAAAGTCCTCATGGAACTTGAGTCGTTTACTAAAGTTGGGGGGTGCTGAGGGTCACTACAGCTGGGATGAAAACTGCTATCAGGATATCAGGGATTTAAATTAAGAATAACTTTTGAAATTGTATTTTAAATGGCATAGTAATATAGATGGATTTAACAGGAACCACATACACACACTCATCACATTCCATACTTTGGCACTGAAAAATCGAGAGAGAGAGAGCAGGGGTTCCCAGAAACAGTGGTGAGCCCTGCTCACATGAACGTGTTTATCTCCTACCTACATACATATATATTTTTTACATGTTCCCCCTATAATGAGGAAGGCAATATTACTAACTCCAGAGTTAGAAATAACAGGCAAAGATAAAGTTTACAGCATAAATGCCCTGTCTCTTCCTCACACACATATGCTCATAAAACTAGCAGTTTACTTTATTAAACATGTATTTATATGCAATCGTGTGTAAGTCTCAGCAGGAACACAGACAGGCCAGCTGTTTCATCCCAGACACTTGTGTGACCATTTCTGTATTTCAGGATTTTTCCCAACAATTTCAAATTAATAGTAGGGCCAAGAAATGACAGAATGTGTCAAACTTAAATGAAAACTCTCCCACTATGCCTAGGTTAAATTCAAGGTGCTTTCTAAATAATTCACTTCCTCTTCTCTCTGCTCCCCCCACCCTCCACCCCTCTCAGCAAACGTGTGGAAACTGATACTCACTTTCCAGGTTTTCCGCAAAGCTTCCAGGACGGGAGACAATAGGTACGGGGCGTGGGGACTGAGTGTGCTCGGCAGAGAAAGGGTTAATGGCCCTGTGTTACAGTTTGCATCTGTTACATCTTTTATAGCCCCCTGTTTAAACTAATCCTCGAGGCACAGCATCTTCCCAACCTCCACGGAGTTTCGGGATTCTCCTTCTCTCCTGCCTGCCTCCGAGGTCCCCCTTCTCCAAGTTTTGACAGTTTCAGCTGAAAAAATGCAGCGCCTCTCTCGAATTTTAGGTACAAAAGTTTCGAAGCCAGAAAGGATATGATCATTTAGTAGAGCTTAAAAGTATTGCTGTAGCGGTTGGACTTTCTCTTTCCTTTCTTAAGGGGAAAAATTTTTTCTACTGGAACTATTTAAGGGAACCAGTGTGGGGGAGCATGTGTGTGAGTGAAGTGGGGGGGGGATACTTAAGTAAATATTGTCCAAGTGGTGGAGGTGGTGGGGAGGGAGGGACAGTGTCCGAAGAGGCTTATAATTATATTTTTTGCTCTGGCGTGAAACGGGAAATCTTAATTTGGGGGCGGGGGGTGTGGGGAGGAAGAAACGGTGCCTCGATCAACTCCAAAAGGGGAGGGGAGGGGGCGCGGGGTGAGTGGGCTTCCTATAATTACTATTATCAATTTGCCCAAGTGTGCTTCCTCCGCGGGCTGTTTCTCGTTGTTTGTTTGTTTGTTTGTTTCCTCTGGGGAATGGGGTGGGGGTGAGACAAGATAAGAGCGAAAGAAAGCTTCACCTCACCCCAAGTTCCCGAGCCTAGCTGAGGACTTTTCGGAGGAAAAGGTCCGCCTAGCCCTGAGTCAAGCAGCCTTACTGTACCGCCGTGTGCATTCCCTCATACGGTCAGGAGTTATGACTCATTTTGAAGATGTAATTCTTGTCTCTCTGATCCCCTCGCGGGTGCGACACACCAAACAGTAACAAACACAAAGCGCCTCGGGGCCAAGGCTGGGGTAGGGGGGCGGGGAGGGGGCCGCCGAAGTTTCGCTTTGGCGTTGGGGGGCGCGGATGGGTGCTCGCCGGGGCCCTGGCCCGGCTCCCCTGGGCGGCCCGCGCGCGTTTCAATGGGCGCGGGCGATGCCCACATTGTCGCTGTGTTTGGTTGCTAGATCGAGCCTGCGTGCTGCCGAAGCAGGGCGCCGAGTCCATGCGAACTGCCATCTGATCCGCTCTTATCAATGAAGCAGCCGATCATGGCGGATGGCCCCCGGTGCAAGAGGCGCAAACAAGCCAATCCCAGGAGGAAAAACGGTAAGAACCGGCCCGAACCAAACTTTTCCGGGCCAGTCCGCGGCTCGAGACCCAGGGAGAAGGGAGGGGAAAGGGAGAAGGAACCGTGGCGGCGGCTCCCAGGGCTCGCGAGCGAGCCTCCCTCCGCGGCCGGCGCCGGAGCCCAGCGCGCGCGGTGCCGGGACCGGGGGGAGTTGGGGAAGTGCCGGGCAAAGTGAGCATCGGGTGCCGGCGGGCTCCGAGCGCTGGGGTCCGCACGGGGCCCGCTCCCCCAGCCCCGCCGCCCCCTAGCGCCCCCGCCTCTGCACTCCCTCCACCTCCGCCTCCCGCTCCGCCAGCTCCCGGCCCGCCGGGTCCGCGGCCGGGCTGCGGGAGCGTCCGGCTCGGGCAGGGCGGGGGCCCGGGCGCCGGGTCGTGCGGAATCCCGGGGCGGAGGCGAGGGCTGGGGTGGCGGAGGGACGGCGAGGGGGAGACTGGGGTCCAGGGGTTGTGCCTCCACAAGGCTTAAAGTTTCTTGCCGGAGTCGCCCGGCTCCCTCTCCGTACGCCAAGTAACGGTCCGCGGGCAGCGGGGCCCGGTTGGGCGCGCCCGGACTCTGGGGTGGGAGGGACTCGGCCGGCCCCGCGCGGGGTCTGGCGGGGTCCGGGCGAGCTTGGGGGCGGGTGGCACTTCTCCAGCGGGCGCTGGCCCCTTGCCGGGGGCTGGCGGAGTCGAAGAGCGTAGGGAGACTTTTCTGGGCAGTTTTTACGTGGTCAGGAGCCCGCTCTCCAGGCTGAGTCCGGAAGGAGGAAGAAGATGGGGGGGTGTGAGAGGGACACGCTGATGGGAGATGGGAGATTAAAGCGGTGACAGTCTCCTAGGTCCACCTTGGAGAGAGGCAGAGGAGGGGGGAGAGAGAGAGTAGGAAGGGGGGGGGAGAGAGAGAGAGAGACCCCCTAGGTATTACTCCCAAACAAAATCGTGGGAATAAAAGAGAAAAGTGATTGGCAAGAGCGCAGAAGGAACCTGGGGGAGGGGAGAGGGCTGGGGATCACAGAGGGTACCGGGGGAGCTGAGGAGGAAACTGAGTTTAAAAAGAAAAACCAGCCCCCCAAAACAAGCGAACCAGCGCCAGCTCAGCCTGGGAAATGAAAGTTCTCGCTCCCATTGCTGTCCACCGGATCACCCTGTCCGGGACCCCGGTCACTCCCTGGAGCTGGACCCGGGGACGAGGCGCCGGCCGGCCTCCGGCCTCCCGCAAGCCCAGCCCGCTCCTCGAAGGGACCGCCCGGGCCCACTTGGAGCAACTTTCCTCTAGAGAAGACTATTGTGCGCGCCCCCAGCCTACCCTGAGCTGCGCGGCGCGGGGAGGGGGCGGCTGGGGGCGCAGTGTGGGGTGCTGGAGGGGAAAAACACAAAGACGGAGAATTTTGATTAGAGACAAATGAGGCTTCACCTTGTCTCTCTGTTCCTCTCTCTCTCTCTCTCTCTCTCTCTCTCTCTCTCTCTCTCTCTCTCTCTCTCTCTCTCTCTCGGTTTTGTGTGTGTGTGTGTGTCATTTGCTTGTTGTGGTGGAGGTGTCGAGCCATATGGGGGAGTGATAGAGGAATTTAGTCAGAAACTCTTCGTTACGTTATCCTGCCTTTTCCCTTTGTGCTGCCTTTGATCTATTTGCTTGGCTTAGTGTTACAAAAAACAAGTACAATAATATATTCCGCGCTGCTTCCCCAAGATCCAGTTCAGGCTGCCTCTTTTTAAGTCTCTCTCTCTCTCTCTCTCTCTCTCTCTCTCTCTCTCCCCCTCCCTCCCTCCCTCCCTCCCTCTCTCTCTCTTTCTCTCTCCCCCTCTCCCTTCCTCTCTCCCTCCCTCCACGCCTTCTCTCTCAATTTAATTTTTTCTTCACTCTAGTGTCTGGCATTATTTAAGCTGGTCCTTAAACAGGAGTCCTCCCCTTACCCATCACTGGGTAATTTAGTAGACACTAAAATTATACCTAGTGTCCCCTCTCCTCTCGTGTTTCCTCTGTACCTTTTATTAAATGTTGGTTATTGATTTTCTAAAATCAATGTCTGTTGTGAGGTTCCCCCCCCCCAACAAGTATCTAAAGCACGTTGCTGATCAACTGGATAACAAAGCTTTGTGTCAAGGAGGCTTTTCCCCCTTATGTTAAACAGTCTTTTTTTTTTTTTTGCAAGGAAAAAGAATAAGATTTAAAGCAAGTTTCCCAGAAGTGGTTGTTGTTGTTGTTGTTGTTGTTGTTATTGTTGTTGCAAAAGAGACTACTTAAAATGTTTGTTTCTTCTTGCTCTCTTCCTTCCACCCACTTCTGGATTTTGCCACCATTGACCAGCCTGGCCCCAGCAGTGAGGTCAGGCCAGAGCCCAGGTCTGGGGAAATGCAGGGCTCCAGGCTTCCTAGGAACCTTTAGAGAGGAGGGGGTGGCTCTCAGAGAGGGAGGCCTGCCGGGGACGTCACATGTGGAGGGGAGTACCAGGCAAGGGGCTCACCCATGGATTATGCAGCCATTTCCCCTCTGTCCAGCCACTAACCTGGGAGAAGCCTCAACGCTCCAAAAGAGAAAGTTGAATTGCACATTTCAAGGCATTTAGCCCAGCCTCTGCACACTTACCAGCAGGCCTGTCCATCTCTTACAGCTTCTCAAAGTTTGACTATTATCTGTCTCTTTTTCCAAATAATCTGCGGTAAAACATGCTGTGAATTGGTTACTTGTCAGTATTTTTCTTTGGATTTAATCTGACTGAGCAATGTCCTGGTTTTGAAAAGCAGGTAGAAGAGTTTTCCCCCCTTTTTCCATTTTCTTTCTCATCAAGCATGTATCCAATGCCTTTTCCTTTGGGAATTGTCTGGATTTATCTGAACTGAGTGGATTTTTCTTCTTTCGTGGATTCATGGAAAAGATGTCACTTTTGAGCTTGTGTCTTTGCTGATAACACTAAATATGATGATGCTTATCAAAATCATATAGAAATTCCTGAAAAGAAATAATGGCAATACTAATCATAGAAGTAGAAGCTGCAAGGAAGAAAGAGGGAAAAAAAGATGGTCATCCAGGAAACTAGAATGGCACTTTATATAATTTTAATGAAGTCAACAGTGTATATATAGACTAAGGTGACAAGGAGATAAAAATGTGCAAAGCTGTGTGTGTGTGCACACACGCAAAAGGCTGGTCAAGAACTGTGGGTTAGAACTCGAAGCTTTATACGATTATTAAAAAGCAAAGGAGAAGGAGGCAGTTCGAGGAAAACAAATGTACAAAGAGAGAAACAGGAATCTAAAATCCAGCCTTAGAGATTCTCAGGCTAAAAGGATGCCTGGCAGAGACAGTGCCAGGGCCAAGTTAATCCATAGCAGACAGTCTCCTTTGCCCCACATAGAAAGGATGAAATCTCTTCCCAGAAAATAAGATGTGCAGGAGGAAAGGGGAGAGGGGTGAGGGGGAAGGAGGCAAAAAGCAAGTCCTCACAGACAAGAATGTGTGTCCGTTTCAAGAAAGTTCAGTCAGATGATCTTCAGTCGCCTGACTCACTTTGTAACACTTTCACTGAAGCTGGAGAGGAGGGGAAAACCCACCCCCCTTTCCATTCCCCTGATATACCCCACTATCTCCACACAGCCTTGGAGTCAGAAATGAGCTCTAGGAGCTCCAGATGCCCGGCTGCCGCCGCCACTGGCACAGCCCGGTTATAACTTGCAAAGTTTGTTGCTTTAGCCCCTGAAGCGGGCATGGGCTCCTGGGGATGCCACGGCTTCCCTCCTACCTCCCGCGGAGCCTGGGAAGACCGGCCTGCCTCCCCAGCCCACAACCTCCCAGCATCAGACTCTGAAAAATTGCACATACCCCTGCACGTTGTAACAAAATCAAAGCCAGAAACTGTTTGTTTCAGAAAAGAGAATGAAGTTGTCTTTTACATGAAAACTGAATTCAGAGTAGGGGGAACAAGGAGATGGAAGACAGAAAAGTTAAATTTGATTGTTCTTCAAAGTTTCAGCTAAAGGTTTGGGGATCATATAAAAAGTGGGGGAAATTTTTACAAACGCCTTTGGTCTCTGTTTTTCAGTGATAAAGAGGATAAAGTGGGATGTTTTGAGGGCTCTGGATTTTAGAGGAGGAACAATTGGTGAGCAGAAATGAATATCCTTGTTTAAGAGAAGTCCTCACTTTTTTCTACTTCCTTGAAGGGAGTGGAGGAGCTGGTGGTGATGCTTAGAGGCCATGGAGGACACTGGGGTTGCTCCCGTTTCAGAGATGCTTAATTGAAAAGGAAAAGAAATGCAGTCAAGCCCTTCAACAGGATGTGGCTCCTCTCTGAGAGGTGAAGTTGGGATGGGGCAGCCTCCACTTCAAAGCCCCTCAGTGCACACTGAGGCAGGGAAGTTTCCTTCGGATTATAGTCGGTTCAGACTTGGTTATCTTTGCAAGTGTGAAAGTCTTTTGCTACTAGCTTTCTTCCTGAAGTTGATGAGCTTAATAGGAAGCCTGTGTTGCTGGCACTGAAAGCATTCAGAGGCAGTTTGTGTAGAAGGTACCAACCAGTTATAAGGGCGCTCTAAAGATACCCAGCTCCATCCTTTTCTGTCTGTGAAGATCTGCAAGTTTTGTCATGCTGCACACACACGAGGCTGGGGGCTGTGTATATAGACTGATCTATTTGTTTTATTTTGGTTTGGGAAAACCAAGTCAATTGGGAAAGAAACATGCCTTCCTTCGTAGCAGAGCCACTAGCCTGCTGGCATCATGGCTTGACGCTCCACCAGGGGTAAGGGTCGGCTAAGGATTTGAAACTTTACATTGTTTCTGTGTTGCCAAATAAAAATAAATTCACATCTTTCAGCCTTTATTTTCAAATACGCATAAAGCCAAGATTAAAAGTTCCCCACTAAGCTGCTATGTCATATGTTTCAGATGCTTCCTTTCTTGCGAGCTTAATTAGCTCCAAGTAAAGAAAATTCCAAGAGGTTATCAAAGACCCTAATACTGCATTAAGAATATTTCCTGGGAAAAAAATGTGTGTGCCCTGAAGGTAGGAAAGCAGGGTGTTGCTAGCTCTCTAGCAGAGCCGCGTTTATTCCAAGATGTGGGAGATTCTTTTCCTTACAACAGTTTTTGTCATCTGCATTCTTCCAAGGCTTTTAAGGTGCATTTTCTTCTGTGTGAAAGGGAACTCTTTGTCCTTTTCCTCTCCAGCACCCTGGCTTCCCAAGGTAGACACTATTTTGTGCCTGTCACAGAGAGAGGGAGTGCAGGTTTGCAATGCTCACAGACAATTGATTGTCTGCCCTAATGTGTTTCATTTACATGTTTATAACGTCAATGGTGCTGGGGTGTCCACTGTACCATTCATTCCCGCATTCCCACAAGGGGGCAATTGTCTGAATGGCCAAGTCAGACACCTTTTTGATTGCTCTTTGGTTGTCTTTTTAGAGCAAAGAGATAAAGGAGGAAAATCTGTGATGCAGAAACACTAGTTGAAAATATACAGAATTAAATGTCACCACAAAAGCAGATGTTAACACAGCCCCAATATGCTTTTTAGCCAAGATGTGAAGGTTGAAAAAAATAATTCAGGGCAGAGGGAAGGATGATTTAAAACCAATAAATATAGCCCTACTCCCCCCTCCCTCTTTCTTTTCTTTCTTTAGCAATCAGAAAATGAAATGTGATTTTCCTTTTCATTTTTAAACCTTGAAATATCTAGGCACCTCCTCATTATTTGTGTGTTTGCTGTGATTTGTGAATTTGGTATATATTTACATAGCTCTGTTTATGCCAATAGCATCAGCTTACCACTTGGAAAATCTATTGAATGACTATTTGGGCTGTGGGGAGTGTAAACTTTTAAAAAGTAAGAGCCAAGTATTTCTTCATCAAGCAGTTTTTTTTTTTTTTTTTTAAAGGAAAGCAATAATACTCAGTAGACTCTATGGAAGTGTCTGCCTTAATAGCTATGTGCCAAATACTTTTATCCTGGGTGACAGTTGTGTCAGAGTGAAAGCTCTCAGGAAAAGTGTAACTAGTAGTTACAAAGTAAATAAAGAATTTTGTTTGAAGGTGTTCTGTACTGTTCTTATACTTTGTGTGTGTTGTCTTGTGTTTCCTCTGAGGGAGGCAAGAAGAAAAGGCAGCCATGCCTGTGTTTTTGGCTTTTCTCTTCAATCAGTTCTCCCTTCCATATTATGCTTGTATGTAATGCGCATGAACACACCTGCTTAAAAAAAAAAAAAAAAAAAAAAAAAAGGTTTCACAGTTCAGATGGTGCCTTGCTGGTTCATTTAGGGAATACACTGATTAGAAGTTGGTCTGATTTCGAGTGTGGTCCATAAAGAGAGAAAATACTAACTCTTGTGTCATCTGGTGGGAGGTAAACAGGGGGTGATGGTGGTGGTGTGAAACTTTTATAATTTTGTAGTAAATTAGGAAGAAAAAAATCTGTGAAAAGATTTTTGCCTCTCCGAGAAGACACACACAGTAGCTGCACCGTTAGCTGAACCCCTGACACGGCGGTCTTTTGAATGCCTTAGGTATGATTTCACTTTCGCTCACATCAATGCTGACCTGAATGCCTTTCATATCTGATCCGCTGTGTCTCTCCCAGTAAACATCCCCTGAGGGGAGAACAAAGAAAGGAGCTCTTCTTCTTCTTAATCACAATTCAGCCCTTTCACCGCCGGCAGGCTCCATTTGCATTCTGCCACAGAAAGCCAAGATGAAAAGAGAGAGAGAGAGGGAGAGAGAGAGGGAGAGAGAGAGAGAAAGAGAGAGAGAGGGAAGAGTGGAGAAGGGAGGCATAGGGTAGTGGCTGAGTAAAATAACTTAGGTGTTTGTGGCTGTTTGTTGGGCTTTCCCTAGTTACCAGCCTTATATAGTTGATGCTCAACCAGGCCCTGTCCCTCCTGACAGGCATATAGTGTTACAAGATGGCATGTCTGTACTATTCATGGCCACCCGCTCAACACTTGAGGTAAAAAGTGTCAGGGAGGGATCAGATTCTCCCCCAGAAGCCTGTTAGACTTGGGGTTAGGTGTGTGGGCTTCCTATTCTTGAGTGCTGCCTACTGTTTGGCTTTAGTCTGATTGTTTACCATCAGACAGGGGAGGTGAGGGCATGATGGGCGTACGGGCGGCCGGGGAGGGGGGGGGGGGCGGGGGGGGGAGCTTGGGGCTGTAAGCTGGAGACCGCTCAGAAAGAGAGAAGGGATAAAGTCTCCGGAGGCCCTGGTCTGGTTTCAGTGATGGGTGTCTGGCCCAGAGAAAAAGGGAGAAGTGCCCGAACATACTGATAAATCTTCAGGAAAACTGGAAAAGACTTTCCCATTTTTTCCCCTGACTTTTTATGATAATTCATATTTTCAAATGAAAGGGGAAAAAAGCCAAGAAAGAAACTCTCAAATGAGCCAAAAAGGAAAAAAAAATCTCTGAAAAGAATTTTAGGGGGAAAAGTTGTTCTATTTTAAAAAGCTTTGAGGGCTGTAAAGTGCCACGTTTTTCACACCTTCTCCATACTTTTTTTTCAGATTTTTTTAGTATGTTTAACATTTGTGAGATGACAGCCTTTTTGTATCTCAAACTGGATGCTGCAAGATTTATAGGAAGGGGTTGGTGGTATTCACGTTCTATTGAGAGAGAAGGTTTATGCCTAAAGGGCTCCTTCTTCCTGAGAACTGTTTAAACCCTCGCAGGCGGACCTGTCAGGTTTTACTGTGTTATTTGCCTCCATTTTCAACATGCAAAAGGAACATGCAGTTAATGGTATTGCAATGAGACCACAGCAAGAGCAGGAACCTCTCGTGACAACTTTTCAGCTACATTATCTTGCTCCTAAACTGTCTTCTCTTTTTTCTCTCTTTCTGAAACCACTTTGAAGATACCAACAGTTTTTCTTCAACAATTAGATTAAGCATGCAATACACACATACACACACACACACACACACACACACACACACACGCACGCAACTTTGGAAGGGCAGTCACTTCAAACAGCAGAATGAAGAATTGGAAATGCGGCTTTTCGGTAACTATTGTGACAGATTTCACTTATAGGAGCAAAACTAGTGGAGATATTAGAAGTTGTATAGAGCATGTGACACAGATTCCTGATTTTTTTTCCCAGAAGATTTACAGAATTTACAAAAAGAGATTATCCCTACACCTTCCACCCCTCCTATCCACCCCCATGACCCAAGCAATGAAGGATTTAGGCAGATTTACTTCAGTAAACACCTTTGGACACTTTGAGGGGAAAGTGGGAGTCTGTTTGCAAAAGAAGGCTTTTGTTAAGTGAGGTACTGGGGATAATGCTTTACCAGGCAGCTGTGATATTAACCTACCCAGCAATGCGGGAACACTCTTTAACTCTTTGAGTGCCTGGCCTTTTGCGCTCAGCAGATAAAATCCTAGCTCTCCAAAGACACTTAGAATTCTGGCTCTAACAGTTTATTATTCAGACAAGTCTTGTAGACATGAAAACTGTTCAAGCTTTTAAAACAATGTGGTTTAATTAGATGAAGTGGACTTACATTGCTCATAAGCCCTCCAAATGGTGGTTTATAATTGGCAAGGAAAAAAAAAAAAAAAAAGAAAGGAATCAGGCAGCACATTAAAAATTCCAGGAAATATCTTTAGAAAAGCTATTTTCATTTCCAGCTTTTAAAATATTAGACTATGGTAGCTAGAGGGAATGAAGCAGCTGGGGCCTCTCTCCTTCCTGTAAAAGACACCAGAAGTTTGTGATGAAGGGGCTTCAACTTGAAAAGCTGCAAGAGGCCCATTCGGACAGTGACATTATCGACATTATCGCAGCGCTCACATCTTGTCGAGGGGGAAGTGTTGCCTATCTTTCGGAGCTTGGGAAGTCATGTGAACCTCAGAATCAGGGCCTCAGGCCGGCTCTTACCAACTTGAGACTTTTCAAAGCAAGGAGAGAGACGTTTACAAGAGGAAGGAGTTAATAGTTTTTTTTGATTTTTTTGTTTTTTTGTTGTTGTTGTTGTTTTTTGTTTTTTTTTCTTTTTTTTTTTCTTTTTTGCTGGGCACCAGAATAACGTTACAGGTGTTGCAATTGGGCTTAAATAAGATTGCCTTATTTAGTTTCGAAAAAGAGTGTAGGTGTCAACGTTGAAGCAGCCACAGATGTGTGAGAAAGTAAAGGGTATGAGACATGACAGAATTAAAGGTGTTTGCTATGTTGTTACACCGTGTGTCAGGCGGCAAGCTCCCTTTGTCACAGCCTCCTGGTGATTTGACAGCGCAGATCTACTTCCCTTCTAGGTGAAACAGCATTTTTAAACTGGAGTTATAAATATGGCCCATCCTTCGAGTTGCACCCTGCCTCCCAGACCCACGAATCCTATTTGAAAGCATCTTGCCCCGAGACACAATGAACAAACACAGCACACAGGGGCTGTGTGTGCGGGGGCCGGGCACCACCAGCATCACAGTAGCTGGCATTGACTGTTGTTTGGCAAGAAGGTCCTCTGCCAAATCATCCAATAATTAAGTTTTATGTTATTTGTATGAACGACCAAGCATGCAGTATTCCTTTTCAAATCAAAGGGAGGCTTAAAATTACTTTTTGAACACTTTCAGACCATGGTCAGGTCACAGTTTGGGGGCTGAATTAAAATGATCTCATTCATGATCTAATTGAGGTTGGCAAAACGTTAGCAGTAGCAGGAGTACATAAATATAAATCAAAGACCAAAATTTAGCAAATCATATCATTTGCTAGAAATCTGCTCATGAATTATTCTCCGATTGCCAACCCCGAAGTTAAACTTTGTCTCCCCTCCGCAACAGTAACTGCGCATATTTTTTCAAGCTCCTGAGAGGAGAAAAGAGAAGGAAGATGATCAATTTCTCATCAGATATTGTGTGTTTGTGACCCAAGAAACTGCAGTAGCTAATACAGGCATGTACATTACAGTGGATGCTGCAGTCTTGGTTCGGAATTAATATCGGCTTCTGAAAACCAGACTTTGGAAGAGCAAGCAGCTGGGACACATAAGGGATGGAAGGGAAGCAAACATTTCAAGAAGGAGCTGATTGAACTTTGCTTTCATTTTTCAATTGAATGTAATCATCATCATGACCCATGATTTTTTTTACAGATTTAGTTTGATTACCAAGCTGAGGGGATATTTAAAGTAGTCGTTAGAATTAAAAGTCAATACAGAAATGTTAGTGTACATATTTCACTTACATTTCTTTTTTAAAGAAATTACTATAAAATTAAGACCGTAGATCCTATAGTATGCAGGATTCAATGTTATGTTCTATTGTATGCCATTATAGAATTAAAAGTCAATACAGAAATGTTAGTGTACATATTTCACTTACATTTCTTTTTTAAAGAAATTACTATAAAATTAAGACCGTAGATCCTATAGTATGCAGGATTCAATGTTATGTTCTATTGTATGCCATTTATTTTGAGTTCTTCATTTTTCTTGATTGCTGTGTGTAATATCCACTTAAACCTACACACCCTCCACTTTAAACTGGAAGAGACCTAATTCTGAACTTGAATGTTTTGAAGTTAATTTTAAATCCCACTTAAATTAAGGTCATTCTGTCAAGCAAAAAGTAAGTACAGAACGGGTCAGTTTAGTTAACTTTATTTATCACGAGATCAAATACATGAAGGTGTATTTTTGAATGACCATGAAATGGTGGAAACATTTAAAAATGTTTCCCAGGTAATAGAGGTAAATGACTGCATTATTTTGGGAACAGGTAATTGCCATCAATGATTTCCCATGACTAAAAGGCAAAACGTGTTCTACGTAAAAATGTGTAATGAACTCAGTTCATTGCTGCAACAACATACAGTTACATTGCTGCAACAACATACAGTGACTTTTGTTTTTTATATAAAGTTTCATATTTCTTTTCATAATCAACTGTAGGAAAGCAAGGTACTCCTGACAAGGTGATAGACACTCCCTCCAAAATAAATAATCAGTAATAGATCAACAATTTAATATAATCATGCTATTTATGAGATGAGATGTGTTCTCTCTCAAACGGATGATTAAATTTCAAAGATCCAGTGCCCAAGTGATCTATAAATGTAGTAGATAGCTTTCACTGTTTCCCAGTTCAAATTGTATTTATATTGTCTTAGATATCTGAGTTAACTGTAATCAAGGAAACTCTGCAATGTGCTTATTCTTGGAAGTACCTAAGTTTCTATTTTAGACACAAAGCACATCACTGGAAGTGTTTCACATCATGAGATTTCTCAGTTTTAAGAAGTGAGGTTTACATATAAACTGTGTGTTCATAATAAATAGACCCATTAAGAAGGGAAAATCTTTAAGTAAAACGGTCGTCCTCTAAAGATTCTCCATCACCTTTGCTCTGCTGGTGGGAGTTGGAGCAGTAACTGCAGGCCGTGGGCCCACATACACAAGTGCCCCCTTGGACCCCAACCACTGCTGTTTCTCCTAAGCTTTCACCACACTCATGCAGTTGGTGAATGGAACACATTTTAACAAAAATAGTAGAGGTGGCCAGTTAATGTGGACTCCGGTTTCCTAGGATTCACTGTAAGAAGAAAAAGTGTTCCCTATACCACATGACTCTCACAGAACTTACACCGATTACCCTACACTTTAAGTGTATTATTTCGGATAAATTACAAGCTTTAAGTTTTTAAACTGTTTCCCCTTATTTATGTTCAATATTACCAACCTTAACACAGATTATGCCGAAGTGATTGCAAATCATTATGGTTTGTAAAACAGTCTTCAGGAGTCCTGAATAAAGGTGATATTTCAAGGCAGTGTTTACAATAGTTAAAAAAGTGTGGGGAGAGGATTAAACTATACTGAACACTTAGAAATGTGTGCAGTTTTATACTTGTGTAGATAAAGGGTGAGGTAGCCTTGCCCTGTGAAACCAAGACCACAAATGATATGTGTCAGTAGGTTCTTTGATAGGGCTTCTGGCCTCAGTGTTTTTGTGCTGTCAAACTGCTGTGTTGAACAAACACCTCCTCTGGGACAAAGTGATAAATGCAGAGACAGGCTGGCTTCAGCCAGTCTCAGCAACCTCCTCAGCCACACCCCTTACTCCCAGACCCACCTCCCTCTCCCACACTTGGCCACCTCCCTCCAGGGCTTTGCCCCTTTACCTGAAATTTGAGGTTTGTAGAGAGCAGCCAGGGCTTTTCAAGGTGTCAGTGGTGAGTAATTATTGATACTCCCCGAATCTTATGAATCAGTGCTCTGAAACTGCAGGCAAAGTCCTTTTTTCTGGCTGGCTTTATCTAGTCTTTTTCAAATGGAACTGGACTGAGCTTTTAAACTTTTGCCAACTTGAACTTTTTCCACCTTTGCTTAATCATTTGAAAACCACTTGCTCTCTCTCCTCTTGTCTTTCCCCTAGTCACTGGAGCTTTATTTTCTAACGTTCAAGCAATTACGTTGTGCAACACACGCACACAAAATTTGCTTTAAGACGCCCTGTTACTTTTCAGTTTCTAGCTTTCTTTTAGGGCTAACAGTTCAAATGTATAGCCAAAGGATTTTTTCCCCCTTCTCCCTCAGAGCCATTATTCTCTGACTAAAACCTGTTTACTGGTGCCTTTGTGTGTGCGTTCTTCCCCCCTGACATTAAATGAATTTCCATCTTCTACTTCTGCAATCTCTAAGAAATAGATAAACCATTATATTTTTTCCCAGCTCATATTTTAAAGCGGTGATCCTGACAGGAGGACGATTATTGCACTTTATATTTTAGTGGATGTTTGCTATTGCTAGTTACAGCAACACTTATCATAAGACAGCAAGAAAAGAGTAGTCCCTGGTAATTAAAGTAATGAAATATTCATTTACTCTACCTTTTCTGTAGTCTCACAAATTAGGCTGCTACATTTAATGCCTGCACTGCCTCTGTTTTTATTATAATGGCAGCTTTCGCATCTGCAATTAGGACTAATTCTGACAGTTACAATTTCTGAGGGATGGTAAACAGTGAACGAGATGTGCAGCAGAGGTATTACACGTGAAAAGCCCTTGTCTCTTTAACCTTGTTGTTTTTTTTTCTCGCAGAGGTTACCTTTTCCCGATGGTGCAAAATCGACTTGACATAACTGTTCATCAGTTTCAGGGTTTTCCCTGGAGGTATTTGCATCAAATCAGCCCAGTCAAGCTTCAAGTTGAAATTGGCAGGCCAGAAACTGACAGAGTAGAGACTGGAAAAGAGACAGCTAAAGTACAGGCAGCAAACTGACAGTAACGGAGTGAAAGACAGGGCTGCGGTGGTGAGGGGAGAGGGCGAGGTTGAGAGCCAGAGCTTTTCAACTTCAGTGTAAGGGAAATCTGCACTCCTGCACTAATCTTAGTAGCAAGGTATCCTGGAGGACCTTGAAAGGTGGATTCAGATACTTTCAGCTAATTCTTACCACTAGGGCTCATCAGTCCTGCTCGGGTGGGGGTGGGGGTGAGGAGGAGGGGTTGGCTCTCATTTAATCTGATTGGATGCCTAAGAGGAGTGGGCACAGTTAATTAAACAGGAAGAAAATTCTGAGGCACCTCCTCAGCACTTATTAAAGCTTGAAAGCCAAATCTCATGATCAGTGTTATAGGAGGAAAATAGGCGGTTTAGATTTTTTTCTAATTGTTAACTTGTAGTGAAGTTAACAGTTCCTTCACTTTACCAGGTTTGTTTTCCCGGGGTTGTCTTCTGAGGTAGATTAAATGTTCATAGATACCAGAGCGCAGAAGCCTGTACGTTCAAAAATTTGTGCATTTTGGTCCACAAATTAGTCACTAGCAAAAATTATATGTGAAGAGGTGCTCCTTGGAATAAGGGGCGTTGCAAATTTCTTTGTCAAATGACCCTTCTATCCTGATAACGTAAGAACATTTATTCAGTTGTTTAAAGGCCAAAAAAATGTGGCAAAATCTTGAAATAGCAATGACATTAAACTTTTATTTTACTAGCAGGAATGTCACTCTAAGAAAAATTCGGACTTCAAAACATTTATAATTGCTCTTACAAAGAAAACTAATACAAAAAGTGCTTCCTTTGCCCAAGGGGTGTGTGTGTAGATCTCTCTCTATATTTTTTTAACCAATATTTTTTGTCATTCTTCCCCATCATTTCTCACTTCAGGTGGGGAGGGTGCTGGTGTCTTTACTGGCTGATTTAAAATCCTTGCCATTTTCCAACCAGACTTGGGGGTCGAATAAGCCCTTGCTTTCAAGCCGTCCTCAGGCCCTGTGTGTGACAGGCGCTGGCTGATCTGCCGATGCCCATTCGACAGGCACTGTTGCACTAAAGTGGTGTGACGGCACAGTTTTGTTAAGCTGTGAACAAAGGGCTGAAGATACCTCCCTGGCATCGTCCATGTGCATATTGGCCTTGTCACAGTTTTGCTTGATTTAATGCTCTGTTTATTCCTAGATATTAAAACTTAAATTCCGAAAAATATGTTTTCAAATACTACATACCAACTTAATTTTAAAAGCTTGAACTTTGAGGACAGCAGGGTTCATTCACTCCTCCCGTTTTTGCGTAGCCAACGTACAAACTCAGCTTTGGAAATAGATTGCCAGTAGCCTCTTAGCTGTTCTCCATTTAAGAATGGTATTCCAGCCTTAAAAAGTCTTGTTAGGGTAAAAGATTTATTTTTCTTTGATCATTGGTTGAATGTCGTTATTTATTTCCAACAGTGGATTCTCCCCTACATCCCTAAGGAGAGGGTACCTTGCCTATACGCAATCTGGGTAGACCTTTTAAAAGATGTATTTTAAAAAGATTTATTCTTAGCAAGATATTCAGCTATAAAAGAGATCACTTATAAATATCTGTAAGGGTAGGCACATTGCTACCTGCAGGGGGAAAAAAGGAGTTTATGTTTAAGTGAGCCCTATTAAGAGTCAGTAGAAGACTTAGGATTGAGGCTCAAAAATAAAATAATTGTTTTAAAAATCCCTGCTCCACTGGCAACAGCTAGGTCTTCAAAAGAAAACTGAATTTTAGTGCTAAATCTAGACCCCAGTGTTGCACTGAATGTGTCTTGAGCTTTATCTATGATGGGGGTTGGGGGGGTACGTTCCCCCTCTGCCTTTTTCTTCCCTTAAGGTTTGCTTCAAGTGTTTGCTCAGAGATTAGTTAGCAAGTTTATATTGAGGAGGTAGCCATGGGAAGCAGCTCTCCCCTTGAAGGAACGCGCAGTGGGTCAGAGTGTGAAGATACTGGGAGCTCAGACTGACTAAGGCCTGGGATCAGGTACTTTACTTTCTCTCAAAGACAAACCACTCAGAGAAAGGTCTGTGGAATGACGTCTCGTCCCAGCGGGGGCACAGACGCCACCAACTTTCAGAAACTTCCAAACAAGCATTATTGCTGGGACAACTTCGTGATAAAAGTTTTTCTTTAAGTCTATAGCCAGAACACTCCCTTTTCCTTTGTAAAGAGGCTATAATTTGAGATATTCAGGGTTATTTTTACCTCCATTCATAAAACCACCTCTTTCTTGAGGACTGTTACGGGAAAGGTGAGGAAGGTGGCAAAGGAGGGGAAAATATTCAGCAGCGTGAAAGTATTCCTGCTACTAACCAGTGAGACTGCACTAAAAATCTGAAATTGAATCTCTAGATTAAAACATATACACATTCTCACCTGCCCTAAGCACACTTTCTTAGCAATGACAGTTTTACTAACTGAAATGAATTGCCTTTTTTTAAGTAGTAGTTTTATTCAATGTTTATTTATAGCAAATAATTCTCATAGCCAGAAAGGGCGACACAGGTAGGGGTGACAAGGCAAGATGAAGCTTTTATTGCTATTTTTGTATAACATCACACGTGAGAAGGACATACCTGATTACAAGACACTCTGTGGCCTGTTCTCTGAAGTTTCATGAGACATTCATGTGCCCAGTCCCATTGGTGTTCACAAGATTTAGACACACAAATCTCCAACCAGGCAAAAGAATGGACCCTTTAATATATTAATGGAGCAGATTCTCACTTAATAGACGAAGTAAATTTTGGCGTTGGTTTGGTGTTTCCTGTGAATACTTTGTTAGCATCTGTTTATAAAGGAGACAAATAGAAGTTGATCCAAATGGTCCTTCTGCCCCAACCCGCAGCTCAACATTATCTGCTTTGTCTTGCCAGCTCATAATATCCTGTCTGTGAATTGCTCTAAATGAAGCTGTATCTTAGCTATGTTTTATAACAAACAGAGGGCTAGGACCCACATGACCTCTCACCTTTTAATGAACTGTCCTAGTTGAGGATCTTCTAAGGGATGGAGTATAAAAAAGAAGCAAAGTAGAGATGAAGATCTCTCATAAATATTTTCCTTTGAACATCCAGAATTGCTTATGGGCCTTCCCCCTTTCTTCCAGGCTTGCAGAAATGGCCTAGCCCAGGGTTCATCCAAGTGAGCCCATTTCAGAACTATTCACTGGATGACTTGAGGGATACCCCAGCCCTGTGATACCATTGAAGTGCATTAACTGAGAACTTTCATATGATTGGGGGTGGGTATGATGTGAGTATAGGGCATTCTTGAAGGGATTTCTAATTCATGTGAGAATAGTAAGATCTAACCATCCGTCAGCATCAGGATTCAAAGAAATATATTCATGGCTGTCTTTTCCCCCCATCCCATTCCTAGCCAAGTGAGGAACAAGCTCTGCTTCACATAAATAAGATCTTTGAATTTATCTGTCATGAGGTAGGGCTTTAATGATCAGTATCTACAGGCCAGGAGCATGAATGTGATCTTATTGTATCACAGTGTAGAGATGAGATAGTCTAGAGCTACAGCACACCAGTGCATTGTGCCCGGGCGTCGAGAACAATCCTTCCATTTCCAAAGCAGCAACTCTTTATTTTTCGCCATTGTTTCCTTACCTCACTTGTATGCTTCTTGTGATACAGATCTGAGTGAGTTGTGCAAGCTTCAGACTTGCCAGCCTCCAGCTCCCAGGCCTAGTACAGAGTAATTCATAAACTTACTATATTAGACTATCAGATTGAAACCAAGGATTTCTACTAGTGGTGGAATTGGAAAGCCCATTGTTTTGGTTATCATTTCATCAGCCCCAACTGATACTAGTATGCTCAAGGAAAACATACTTCAGTTACAGTTGATTTTCAGATTCCAAGATGGTGCTGCAAAGCCTGTGCATCTCTAATTATATTTTATGCTAGGCTGTGCAATACCAAAATATACGCCACAGCAATCAGTGAGTGAACAGTATCAATCAATTTGTAAACAGATGAAGTCACTCATTCCCAAACTGGTTTTCCAAAAACAATTACTAAATTACAATAGAAAAAAAATTGTACAGTTACTGTATTTGTGTGCTGTGTTACAATCAACATACCAGGGAAACAAAACAATTTAATGCAGAAAAATCATCATTCATCTACATTATAATTGCTTCTTTTTCACATCTACAGGGCGGTTAATTAAAATTGTGATTAAATGCGGTCGCGCTGCCTAAGATGTCTTGCCCAAAACAGGTGGTACAGAATTTAAAAGTAAAAAAAATGTAATTAGCATTGGAAATTGAGAAATTGCCTGTAAGAATCAGTGTTAATTTCAGTCAGTGATGAGGTAATTTATAAATGAATGCAGTGGAGGCTGTGCAAATGCACAATTGCCTTCCTTGCCATTCTTAGCATTCTCAGCATGCAGGTGAAAATGTTTTCAAAATATTGAGGTAATTTGAAAATCAATCCATGCATTCTGTATCTTTTTTCTCCCGTTTGTACCAAATGCTGAACAAATGCTGCCATAGATGGCACGATCCATCAGTTTTTTATTTTCTAAAAGCAATGCTACACATATTTTAGACCTAGATTAGGAAATGTAACAACAGAAATTGCAAACCTCAAATTGTTACAAGGGTAAAATTGTACACCTGAAATTCTGACTAATGTGGATTTGCTTTGCTGCACAACACTCCATCAATAAAACAGGGACCTGGAGGGAAATCTTCTCAGGAACAGACATGGAGACTCTTAACCAATCCAATAAACACGTGAGGCTTTCTTTTCAAAGTTTAAGGAAGAACTAGAGAGTTATAATGTGACCAATATTTTCCTTAGAATCTTTAACATTTTCATTATTCTACCTATAAAGCATTGAAAACTGGTTAAGGAAGTATTATTGGAATTTTGTTAAGAAATGAGCTTTGCTTATTAATAGAATCTCTCTTTTTAATAAAAATGCAGCTTTCTAACAATATTATGCTATCAATTTAATAAATGTCAGGCATTCTATTAGCACATGAGTAAATTTATAGTTTAGGTACTATTTTAAAATTACTTTTATTTACACTATTATTAAAATAGAACCACTGAGCTTTTAAAAATCTTCTTTTCATGGAAGAAGTTTAACTTTCATGAGCTTATCTTGATCATCTGAACAATATAAATTTAAAATATTTTAATAGTTAATCAAGGAGAATATGGGGTTTGAGTATCTGGCTGCCACTGGAGTTAAAAAGACTTCTTGGGACTTCTTCAGCATTCTGCGAAATGATCTCTTCCTATAAAGCTCATTCTAAGAATATGTTTAGTTAACTATTACAGATCTCTCTAATAATCAGAGTCACTCATATCAAATATTCTGCATGGTTCTTTGCTGTTTGAGGCAGAAATCAATTATTTCACTCAGGACATTCTGGGTAACCCTGACACTTTGGGGAGAGAGATGAGCAACAAGGAACAGTCTCCTTCCCTGACAGTATCTTACCACCCTGTGAGTTCAGGCCAAGTATTGGTCCCTCCGCCATGGCCCTTCCTCATCACTTTTGGGAAACAAATGAACTGTGTAATTTCAAGGTGACAACTCAGCTCGTTGTTCCAAGTGGCATGCCATCATTTCTCCTGTATTTTAATCTGTTTTCCATTTAATATTACAAGTAGAAGTAAAATGAGACCTATAAATGGAGGAAACTGAAAGGTCACCAGTTAACTTCATGATTCCTCTCCTTTCACCAGCTCCTACCCCCCACCAACTGTGATTAGGATGATTTCATCGTCCAGCAGTCAGTTTGCCTTCGTGAGAGAGAGTGCACACTTCATCAAAGAATAGCTTCCTGGATTCCCTTCAGGACCTGTGAACATTAGATCTGCAGCCACATGGGGCTTGGCTCAAATTTCAGGAGAGTGGTGAGATGGGGGAGGTACTACCTTGCCTTCCAGGCTGTGCTGGTTCTGGGTTTACAAGGGGTCACAAAGGTTAGAGAATCACAGATGTCAATAGAACTCCAGGCCTTACTTACCCTTTGAAAAATTTGCAGTAGAAATCTTCTTACAACTTTCTGTTCAGTTCTTAGTTTTCTGTAAACTAGCAGGGCAACGTGGAGCTCTTTACTAGGGACATTTCACCTATATTATGTCCAATCACTGACAATGCTAATGTCTTTCAGACAAGTTCCCTCTCCCAATTATCTTCACCATACTCTTACAGCATCACCAGGGACCTCACAAAAGGTCTGAACTGTTGGCTGTACCAGCACTAGATTGGCCAGCAATTTGGCATCTTAAGTCCTTTTTCTTTTCAAAGTTTCCATGTTTGTTTACTTGATTTATTCTGCAATTGCTAGAAGCAGTACCTCTCTGGAGCTGATGTCAGGTTCATGGAAGAAAAATGAACATTTTTTTAATACTCAGGGCTTTTTCACCTTTATTTCTAAGGGAGCTTTGCATTAGAAGAAAACAATGTATGTGTGTGTTTTTTCTTGTTGCAAAATTAATGGACTAGGTCCTTCCTAGGCTTTTGGTATTGCAGCAGAAAATCACAGGATTTAGTCATTCTACAATAATTGAGCATCTACTACATGCAGACGCTGTACTTGAGGCTGCTGATCAAAAAATGAATGATAGGGCCTGGGCCACTAAAAAGGTTGCTGTCTAGTGGGAACGGGGGTGAGTGGCTGAAGAAATGAGGAAAATGTGATGAGTGCTATAAGAACATACCTGTAAGTAGAGAGTGCAGA
The DNA here is from genome assembly GCA_039655065.1 of Glossophaga mutica. Lineage (NCBI taxonomy): Eukaryota > Metazoa > Chordata > Mammalia > Chiroptera > Phyllostomidae > Glossophaga > Glossophaga mutica. The sequence goes on from CM077306.1 coordinate 75,975,254, forward strand.
AGATATAATTAGATCTGAGAGAAGGGGGTGAGGGCAGACTTTCTGGAAGAGGTAGCTTCTAAGGAGACTGTGCTCACGTGACTTGGATTTTACCAGTGGGGTGAGGGGAGGGCATCCTGGGCTGAGAGGAGGGCAAGTGCAGGCACTGGAGGAAGGAAAGGGAAAACAGCTCAGGTATTGTTAGCCTGCAGAGATGTCTGGACATAGGGCACATGCAGGAGGATGAGATTCAATTGAGTCTGCAAAGGTGGCTTGGGAGCAGAAGAATCCCCTATCCCATATTTCTGGCTCTTATGCAGTAAATAGGTGGTGATGAGCATGTGAACCCTTTTTAAAGAAGAATGACATAATCATATTTGTATTCCAGTGAAATGTCTCTGGCAACTGTATGAAAGCTAATGTTATCTAACATTTATTGAGTACTTATAATGCGCTAAGAATTTTGTCGATGTCATCTGATGTTGCCCTGACAACAATTCTATCAAATAGATACTATTATTTTAATAGACTTTTTGCAGATGAGGAAATAAAGAAAAGGCACAAGCCCAGAGTCAAGAAGAAAGTTATGGTTAAATGTTACGGGAATTGTGGAATTGCCAGAATTAACAAGTAATTCTGGAAGGACATTTGGAAAAGGAAACCGGCATTTGAAAAAGAGTTAAAGTGAGGCAGTTTGATTCCCCTTTTTTCTCTGGGTGAATAGTGAGATGAAGTGGGGAATGAGGAATTTTTATCCTCAGAATTCTTCCTTTCATTCATTACTGCATCGGTTTGAAAAAGAAAATGAAAAATGATTCTTGATCCTCAAGAAACTGATACTAGAGTATGCACCTCTTTGGGAGTTCGGAAAGAGATGGTTAACAGACAACCCTTCAAAACAGTGGAATTTAGTAAACCCGGAACACTTGGCCTTGCTGATTTAATTCATGACATTAAGGCCTTCTTCTGCCTTATGAGGAAGCAAATGAAAATAATCCCTTTGCGATGACTGTTTTCTCCCTTTTCTGAGTTAACTCTTCCATTGCCTAAGACTCACCAACCCTCCAACTTCCGAATTCTCCACACCACCTTATCTCTGCCATCACATGGCAAGCCCTAAAGCTGCTAACATTTTGTAACAACTATGTGACAAATTGTTGTGCTTTTATTCATGTCGGACATCTTTGCCAGGCTTGCTTGTTGTGTTTTCTATTTGGCTGTGTCATGGGACCAAAGGTGCCTGCCTTTGTACAGCATGTCAAATCTGGTTAACATGCAGCCATTTATCTTTAAAACCACTCTGGCACAATGGCAGCAGTGGGCCAGGCCACAGGGCTCCAAGCACAGCCTAATTTTTTAGACCATCTTTTCTGCACATGGGGAGCACATTGGACAACAGACAAGATGTTTTGCGTTTGGGGGACTCTCTTCGAGACAAATTGTAGAGTGCAAGTGCAGTGTAGCTGGACTGCTGGGTGCCCAGTGAAGTGAGGAAAATCAGATACAGCTCAGGCTGAAAGAATGAAGAGAGAATTCATATCTCTGTGTAGAACATGCACAGTACTTTGCTTACCCAGAGAGTTCACACACAGACAAAAGCGTGTTTGCTTGTGGGTTATTTGCAGGGATTCTATAGGCACAGTCTGTGTGTACATTTGCACATGAGCCTTCTTTATGCATTTTGTACTGGAGAGGGTGTCCACACGTGAACATGTAAATGTGCTTGTGTGGGAAGACAATTTGCTGTTACAGACTTAAGACATGGGAAAAACCTTCTAGTTCACTGAGGCGTTTCTCCCCTAATGTAGTAGAAGCAGAATCTTTGTGTTTTCTATAGTTGTTTCAGTGAAGGATTCCGTGTGTGTTTAAAGAAAACGCAGAGCCAGTGAGTGTCAAGGGCGACAATAAAAAAATATTGAGGACTTTTCTTTCTATATAACAGCTGCAAACTTTATAACCTAATTCACTTTGGGTTTTCATTTCTCAATTGTCTCAGGTATCTTTGGGATGATTTGCCCTTAAATAACTAATTATCAACAAAGGAGAAAAGACAGCATTGAAAAATGTGATCAACTCCTTTAACTAAAATGAAGAGATTTACTTTCTTGGATGAGTTAAAGGACTGAACTTAGCACAACTATTTGATTTAAAGGAATTGTTGGGAACTTTAAATAGTAAATATAAATAAATACATTTCATTCATACACACACACACACACACAGACACACGTTTGTATATATTCTGAAGTTGCTTGAAGGAACGGGCACAGTTTTCCTTTTCTCTCTCTCACTCCTGCTCTCTCTCTCTCTCTCTCTTTCTTTTTGAGTAAAGGACCCAAGAGATTGCCTTTCACTTTGAAAACAATCTCTAATATCAGGAAAATGCGCTGTTTGTTTATGCGTACATAATGCAAGTTTGTCCGCCTGGGAGCTGCAGCAAATGGGAGAAGTATGCATGGATTTCACAGGTAACAGGATTACGTGGGCACATAATTGATCCATTTGGAGAAAAAAAATGACAGTGCTCTAAAGATGCCTAGGCTTTGGAGATGGAGTTTATGAAACAGGCATTTGTAAATTCAAAGGAATCAATATGTCAATTTTATTACATCTCAGAACCAGCTGGGCATTAAAGGAACAGTAGCCTTAAAAAAAAATGCAGCTGCGTATTCCCACATTGTCTACCTTTCTTAATGGGCTTGGAATTTAAGGAAATGAACTCAGAAATTTCTGGCTTTCCAGAAATTAATTTGCATTTTAAAAATAGAACAATAATTTAGCAATTTCCGAGTTTCAGCTAACCACTGGGTTAAAATGTCTGACTTAATCATTACAAGTAATGTCTATTACTAGCTATAGGTAATAAGCAGAATAGTAAATCTCACATAGGCTACATGTAGTCAAGGATTCATTAGAATTCATATCTGCATTGTGCTTTTGAACAAAGTCTAGATTTTACTTCTTCACTGATCTAAGAACATAATTTAAGAGCTAAGCTTTGGATGTCCCACAGAATTTGGTCTGTGCAAGTATGAAATAGTCTTGTTTTATTAGAGTTTTTGACAATTCAAAAAGACCAAGCTATTTTAAATTAAGTTCCCAGATAATAGGATTTGGACAACAGCCATAAGAGACGTGCATGGGATGTGAATTGAAGACTTTTTTTAAAGGTCCCAAAGAGCTTACACAACTAAGGGGGAAATTTAGAAGCTATTAACTGGCCCACTTGTAGATGATGTGGTACATCCTTCCACACACCCTACTGTGTGCTGTTGGTTAGTACCTCAAAGGTTCACATCTTCACTCGCCAGGCTCCTGCTCTAAGAACATTCCTAGATCCATTCTCTTACAATGAATGGTACCTAGTTTTCCTCTCTCTCCAGGGAGCGAGGAATGTAATACCATGAAAAAAACAAAACCCACAGCATTCAGACACAAACAAATCTGTGTCCGAATTCTAATTCTGCCACTTTCTTTCCAGGTGGCCCTGAATATGTTTTTTAACCTCTCTGAGCCTCAGTTCATAGTTCTTAAAATGGGGACCAATACTTATTACAGGAGGATTGGGACTGTTGGACAAAACTCTAAGGGCAATATCTGGAGCGTAGAAGATACTCAATAAACTCTGATTATAACTATTTCTTGGCATGTCTAATCAGGCTGCCAGGAATCCTATGATAGAGGTACTTCAGTTTCTGGGCTACGCTGAAACACTCCTAAGAAGGGGAAACAATAACCTTAAGCTGAGGTATTCATTTCTTTTCAATTCTCTAGGAGTGCTAGAAAACAAAAAAGGAAAAGAGATAGTATTGATGCTTTGCATGGTCTTATACCTCTGCCTTTCCAGAAAGTAGACAAGGTACTTTTCTGCATAGGAGCAACACCCTCTAAAAACATTCCTCAAGGAATGTATTCTAAGCTGACCTTTATCACAGCACTTACAATATCTGATTCCTATTTGTCTCCTCACAAATGTGTAAATGCCTTAAGGACAGCCTTGTCCATTTCAGTGTCACCGGTGACTAGCTCAGTGCATGGAACACAGAAATCATTTTGTTAAAGCAAGGCTGTACTTAATAGGAAAACAAATCCATTCCACTCAACTGTCTTCTGAAAATGAATACAGCAGGTACATTAAAGATTTGGTGTATATTATAATATCTAGAAAAAAGCTTTTGATAACATATGGTAGACTCCCTACTACCCTATTAATAATATCTTGAACTCCATTTAGTGATAGCTATGCCATTTTGAATACTTGGGATTCTCTCTCTCTCTCTCTCTCGTTCATTTTTAGCTTGTATTTAAATCAACCATCTTTCCACCTTTCTCAATGCTACTTATAAGACCTGTGAGACAGAGGGGCAGTGTGTGTGCTCAAGGGAGTTTAGGCTTTGCACATCTGGACTCAACTCTGCTTTCTACTTCTTATCAGCCGTGCAACCAGGAGCAAGTTTCTCAACCTGTGTCTCTATTTCTCATAACATCTATGTGACAGGGATGTTGTGAAGACACACTGGTAACAGGTAAAATATCAAGCACATAGTAGGTATTTAATGTTACCTACTCTTCAGTGTTTACTGAGTAGCGACTTTGCGTTGGCACTTAGGAAGTTTCCCCCTTGCTCCTTCTGTCAGTCAATTAGCACTTAATGCACACCACTGGTGGGCATCTTTCTTACCCCAATTCCAAGGATCCTTATGAGAACTGGACTATTTTCTACTCAAGAAAATGATCACATGGAAGTACCTTTTGTATTTGGAATCACGATCATTATTTTCTGCCTAATCTGACTACCTCTTTGTTCCCACCATTCTTTTAGTGAACCAGTTTGGTATTTCTGCAAGGCTTCACCACCATTCTGTGCTTGGGTATCTCAGACCTCTCTTCTTCTGTGATCCCTTGAAGATATCAGAAAAAGAAGATGCATTAAGGTCTCTTGACTGCGTTTGCCATGCAACTGTGTGGACTGGTTAGTTAATAGAGCAGATTAAAAAACTCTTTGTTTAATTCTGCTTAAGCATACCAGAAATACATTCAAAATCTACAGTTACAAAATGTAAAGAAGGTAGTCCAAATATAGTACTACATAATGAGGCTCCCTGTTGGTAGTATATAAAGCAGTTTAGAGTATAGCTTCAAATTCTAATGAAGATCATTTTAAATTTTGCACTGAATTGTGAATTTAAAATTCCCATGTTCTCCATAAGTATCTGAAGAGGGGCATGTAAATACCATAAGTGAATTAATTACTCTCTTAAGTTGGTAAAGCATGTGTGAATCCAAACTTTATTCTTGAACTTGCACTTCTCTTCCCAAGGTTTTTTGAACCATTTCCTATAATGCTGAGTTCTGAGTACCTAGTCAGCTGCTGAGGACATATAAAAGGTATTTTTCTTTACATGGATTAAATGTTTCAATCTCAGAAAATCACCACAACAAAAAGTCTCCCCAGCACCATACACATGTTAACGTGAAATCCATAAAGTAAACAAGAGAAATTTAGAATAAAAAAATTTGAAAAAAAATTACCTTAACTTTTGTCCCTCCTTTTAATATCAACAGTATCAGTTTCCTTGAGAACAAACGAAAGACTAAATGGCAAGAATATCTTTAAGGCTTGCTGATGTTTTGGTGATGTAACGTGGGACCCCTGAAGTTATTGGGCAACTTTAGCAATCTGACTCTTTTGAAGTAAACCCACAGAGAGGGGAAAATGGAGCTGTTGTTAGTGCACTGATGGCGCCCACATGGCGCCCACACCAGTTCCTTCAGAGGCTCCATAATTTCCATGGAAGGGCCAGAGGCCCTGCCAATATCCGCACATCATTGGCATGATAGACCATAACAGCTTCTTCTGAGCCGTTCCGGTCTATCGTGTCAATGCGTACTCAGGGAGTCCTCAATGCACGGATCATTGACACGGCACTACATAACGGCTCCTTAGCAGCCATTATTGGGTATCAAGTCAATGCATACTCAGGGAGCCTTTAACGCACAGTCCTGCACAAGCAGACACATTCCGAATACTAAAATTCCTTAGGAAAATTAGTCATTGCCCATGTGTGATAACTGTTTTCCATTTTGAATTTTAACCATTTTGAGGAAAGGGCGAGAAGGGAAATACCAGAGAAGCTGAAAAGTCCTTAAAATAAGGGTGCCACGGTTGTAAGGGTGGGGTGGGCATATGAAAACGATGATCTTCTAATTTTTTCCTTTCCATAGCCTCATTTTATTGTGTCAAAGTTTTAGAAAGCACTTCACTTTTATCGAGGCTCTTTTTTTCAGGCAGGGTGCAGACCCGAAAACCTTTTTCACAGTTCAGCTGTAAATCCTGGAAAACGCAGTGGGAACGATGACAGGCTCTCTAACTATAAAATAACAGTAATAGTTGTCATTATTTTAATGTACTATAATCTTACAGGACTTTACACATCAAAAATATCACTTTTAGGATGATCTCTGCAAGAGATTTCAGTTGGTTGTCATTTGAGACATTTAAGAAATTACATGTTGAGCAGAAAAGGTTCTACAAAAATCAAAATAAAATAATGACAATGATAAAGATAGAATAATAATAATACTAATAATAATAATATAGGCACCATTTAATATATTCTCACTGTGTGGCAGGCACTTTGTATACATTATCTCATTTAATTTTCTCAGTAGACATTACAAGTCAGGAAACTGTGACTGAGCAAGTTTAAATCACTTGACCGATGTCATGTGCCTGCGAAGTGACAGCAGTGAGGTCTGAACCAAGTCTGGGGAGAGCCATGCTCTTACTATGACATCACTTTCAATGACAATCAGCTTTGGGGAACTAGGTTTTTATTTAGACTGCCCAACCCTTTGTCTGCTTACTGATCAGGAAACTGAGGCAGGGTAGTTTTAGTAATTCCCCCAAATAATAAAGAGAGTCAGAGTCAATACCAGAACACACAAGTATAGACACCCTTTCTCTCTGACAACATGTTAACCACAAACAACACTTGGGAAATTCACAGACTCTGCTAGTGTTTTAGAAGGAATGTCCACTGTGGGCCTCATTCCTGCAAAGGTTTCCCCTCACCACATCAAAATGGTGTGAGTTTGCTGTTGGTATTTTTCCCTTTTGTGTTCTGCTTGCTGACTGACATCTGCTATCATGCTAAGCAGGTGTTCCTATGTAAACGAACGTGCCCTGTTTGTGTTTCGCCATCCTCGCTGCTGCGCACCCAAATGAGCATCGTGATTAAGAATCCTGTAAATTTTTGAAAGGAAACGGATGGCTACCCTACTAGAACATAATTACACCGTTCCAACATCCGCAGCTCACTGCTGCAGCAGAGTTGGAGAACAGCAGAAATTAATAATATATAATAGCATCATTCTCGTAATTTATAAATGAAATAAAGTAGAGAGGAGATTCTGCTGATATGCATTTTCTCTTTAATTCTAAAAGACAAAGTATAGATTAGAATTTTAGTGGGGTGAAACCTGGCCAGCCATCTCCCACTAGTTGCCTGATTCATGATAGGAGTGTTTTTGCTTAGGGAAAAGAGCTAATATCTTTTATTAGGCCAGGGGAAAAAAATGAATAAACAAGGCCCTCTAAAGGCAGTGCTAGATAAAGGGGGTCTGAAAAACAGCTCTGAGAATTGTGTGCTCACTGTATTTTAAAAGATATTACTACTTTAAGACTTCGATGTGTGTTGCATTTTTGCTCTTATTATAGTAACATACCACTGTAGGTCAACCCCTCTGAGAAAAGGAGGGACCCAATCAGTTAAAGATGTGGTCCAACACAAACTTTATGTTAAAAAGCATTTGTGTGGGCTCTGGAGTCAGTCGTACAGCCACGCACACACAGGATCGACACGGTAGTGCACACCAAAACGTTTGTTGATAGGGTAGATTACACATCGTGTGTTTTATAACCACAAAAAGGTATTTATATCTTTTTTAAAAAACATTATTTTCAGCACCCTGAATGTGCCAACAAGACTCTCATTACAGATCTTGGTTAGGGTAAGAGAGTTAATTCTTTTAATTGCGCCTTTCAGCCATGTTGGAGAAATAATAGAACTTTTCGAAGAGGCAAATAAATTATATGTTAAAAGTAGTCAGTCCGTTTCTCTGTGAGATAGGATTTTAAATAAAATTTAAGACATTTTTTCTGTTAACTTACCATAGGTAGGTTGCCAGACAAATGGCAACTTACATGGTCAGTCGTTTTCAGGGTTTGTCCCCCATGAGCCCAGTGCCCAGGACACACACACACACACACACACACACACACACACACACGCAATTAACCTTAAGAAAAATAATAGTTGTATTACTTAAATATTGTTATATAAGCAACTTTTTCCTGTTTAATTCCAAAGAGTGACAATACATCTGAAGAAGTCAACTTGGACTTTTTGCTTTGATTAACCTTAGAGAACATGAAAGCACTGATTGCCTTTCAGGAGAAGCATGTCCATTTAAGATGCTTATTCATTTAAGCAGTATTTATTTAAAGGTCCCCTTGAGTATTACTCTGTATTTTGATTTGGTTCAGAGAAAATAAATTCATTTAATAGATTTATTTCATTAACAGGTACTTATTTAAGTGAGTTCCACTGTATTTAAATCTCCAAACAGTTTCCATTATTTCCTTGCTTACTTGCTTCATGTGGACTAATTTTAATAAGCCTAAGGTGCCTAGGGTCTTATTGAGTGTTCAGTTTGATCAATATGGTTAAATTAAAATTGTGCAAAATATAAGCAAATGTACTCTAACAACACAGTGAAAAATGCGCTGTGCACTGTGCATTGATTGGTGCGCTGCGGGCATGGATGTGCTATGGCGGGTAAGCCCCTGAACCACCTAGAAACAGCACTTCTCCTGCAGACCTCCTCTCCATTCAGACACCCCCACGTCCTCCCCCACCTGCACGTTCCGGCTAGCGTGCGGGCACACCCTCTGCAGTAGAAGAGGAGGGAGATTTGTGGCAGGTGTTTTGCTTTTTGATTTAATGGAAAGCAGAGTGTAAGACTCAGGGAAATCCTATATAAAGGGGGGAAAAAGCTCAGATCTTAAAAAAGTTAAGCTCTTACTATCCCTGAAATGCTTTAGGCTATGTCAGTTTAGGTATGAGGAGCCTAGTTCTTTTTGAACAGAATAAGTTTTTTATTTAATTGTAGTTATGCCTAAATCTTAATTTTTTGGTAGCTTGTGTCCCTTTTGAAACTTCTTGTTTGAAAAGTTTGATTTGGTAAATTACAAAAAACAAAACAAAACAACCCTGATCTCTAAAATATACCAAATATCAGCCTTGCTGTTAGTATTGCATTCAAAACCCTAATATAACTTAATAGCATTTTAACAACTTCATTACCTTCCATATAATTGTAAAGCTAAAAAGATAACTAAGTATGTTATAGTGGATTCCTTTTAGCATGAAAAAGTTTGTATCATCTATTCCTAAACGAGTTTCTTAATCTGTCCTTTTTCTTCTATTTCCCTTTCTCGCCTACTTTTTGAGGTGTAATAGAAATATTAAGTTGCTTAATATTTAGAGTCAATCTTAAGCTTTTCAAAAATCTCCTGCAATCACTCACCAATCACGCTCACATGTCATAGAATTGTTTGATTTCCGTTGGCTGTTAAAGCAGTTTGTTTTTCCTACTCGTGGTGTGATCTTGTATCTGTCTTTAATTTCCTTGTTTGGTGATAGCTAATATTTCAAATCATTCCTTCCTGTATGTCCAAAATGTAAGTTCACCTTGCAAAAGTTGATTTTATCAAAGGTAATTTAGAAGTTTTTAAAAAAGCCGGGAGATAGAAACATCAACAATATAAGCAATGATTGTATTTAGGGAAGTGTGTTTTATTGAGATGAAAATCATTCTCTAGTTTAAACTGACCACATAGGTTCATGAGCATAATAAGAATTTGAAGTTTCCTTGTAAATTAAATCCAGTGCTTGAGCTTCCTAACCTTTACAGCCACCAACAAGCCTGCAAAACAATGTTTTGAGTCTTAAAATCATCTGGAATAAGTCGACTAACACAAGTTCAGAAGAACTGACTTTATTTTTGTAGCAGGGCCAAGAAAAATACTTAGGTTTTTGTTTAGTTTTGTGAATGCTAATCTTGATTTTTCTCAGTGTTTTGCATGTTTTGAGTTTTTAATATCAAAGGTATTGCTCTTTGTAAACAAGTGTAAGTTTACCCAGGCAGCTTCACTTACACCCTTCCCTTGTAATCAGATGTGAAAATTACACCCTCCCTTTTGGATACATGATAATTACACATTTCAACACTCGAAGAATTGTCTCTGTTGCAGTTGTTGGAATGAAAAAGCTGAGACATTCAGTAAAATATATTATTATATTAAAGATCATTTCCATAATTGTTTTCGGGATTTGTAATCAAAACCATGATCAAGGTAGTTTTAGTTTTAAAAAGAATACACATGGAAACAAGGAGCACGTAAAATTAACAGCCAAGTTCCACTTAAATGGCCATTCTCTTATTTTATACAGAGGCACCTGAGAAAAATACATTACATTCTTTCTTTCAAAAACTATTTTAGTAGTCTGACATTTTCTTTCTCCGTGCTTATTGAAATAAGTATTTTAACGTAGATTTAAAAAGGTAAAAATCTACATTTTTGTGATCAGTGTGAAAGGTTTAGTAAGAGGTGAGGCATAAATAAAATAAACGGATCTTTTCAAGAAAAGGTTGTTTTTTTTAATTGCTTGTGTTTTTGTTGTTCTTTTTTAAGTATCCCTTTGAGCCAACTATAAAAGTTTTCTAAACTCAGGTGGGGTAGCTCTAACTTCACAATAAGATTTCTAGGTTTATCTGAAATGCCACTTACATCATAAGGTAAAGATATATGTCAGTGAGGGTATAAGGCAAATGAAAGCCTAAAAAACCCAGAGGCTTAGAAAAATAACACTGACTCAGAAATATTTTTCCTCTTTGGGTAGGTTAAATTATTGATTCATTTTACTTTTATAAGCTAGGAAGAAAAGGAAAAGAAGAGAGAAGGCAGTGTTAATTGATTTTATGGTTTCTTGAAACAGTTTATATCATAAAGGAATATCCCAACTGATTAGTACCCTAAATATTTAAATTTTTTTCTTTTCATCCAAATACTAGCATAGATAAGTGAGAATACATATTCATATACTCCAAATTTATTTTTTTAAGCCTAGCAGATTTTCTGGTTCTTACAATGCCCCAACTCAATTTTCAAATACTAGCAATTAAATGATAATACAAATTATCACTTATCTATACATCCTTTTCTTTTTAAAAATTATTGCATAATCTGACTTTGATATTTAATATTTCAAAATATTTTCCCTAGAGAGCATTCATATATTTTTAGAACCTTTGAAGAAAACAGAGATTTAATTATTCTCACCCTAGGCTTCCTTTGTTGGGTAGAAATTAAAATAAAACTGGCAGAATCAGGATTTGAACCCCAGTCTTCTGACTCCAAATGAAGGACAGGATGCTATTTTGAATGTTAATTTTGTTGTTGTTGTTGTTGTTGTTGAGAGTTTTCTCCCAACATCTACTGTGAGATGATGTCTTACTTTTAGGCTAAATGATTCTCTACTCTGCTGTGCCAGGTTAGAGCTGTGAATGCCAAGGATGAAATGGCTAGAATCGGAAGATTCAGTGTGCTTTATTTGGTGACTTATTGGACTGTAGAGCCACATGTTCTGAAGTCAAGAGTCTTTGGTTTTACTGCTTCTGTGTCTTTTAGAAAGATCGGACAGTTGCCTTTTCAGGTGAGGTATTTTTTTAATTCCTGTACAGGCTGGGCAGAAAGATCAGAAAATATTTCACCTGGTATCGACATTAGCCTGTGTTCAGTGAGCTCCCATCCAGTCAGGGTATCCTGTGTTGGCACAGTAGAGAGGGTGATGAGAAGGAAGAGTCAGTGGTAGAGTCTGTGGAGGACAGGAGAATTGCCAGAAAGGAACGAAGGGCCTGTGCTCCTGGCCCCCCATCAGCATCTACCTTCACCACATTTAGCTTCATGAGCAATAGCATGGCCATTAGGAAGAGTTTTGGGTGGGAGAAGTACAGAAGGAGCCATTCTTGGTTAAGCCACGTGTCTTCTACTAATTTCCATTCCTGCAAACCAGCTGATCTGTGGAGTGCTGGACTTGGTTCAGGAAACTTGGACCTCTAGCCCTCCCAGCCCTGTCATCCAATCTCAGCATGGCCATGGCACATCCCTTAACCTCTCTGGGCCTTATGTCGCTCATCGTAAAATATAGGGATTGGACAGAGGTTGCAACTGGTGTCTGACAGATGTGTTTGGTTTGGCTCACAAAGTATTTTAAACACATTCAAATTCATTGCCAATATTTAAAAATTGAGCAGTTTCACTCAAAAATCTAGATTTCCAGCTCCTCTGGAGAACTCAGAAGATCTGATGTCTCTGGCACACATGGTTGTATGAAAAGACTATGAGGGAATTACCCTGGACCCTCGTTAGAAGGATCAGCCAACCTTCCTCACCTGCTTGATGTGTGCAGACATTTCCGTGTGTGACCCCTATCCTCCCCAAAGCTCCTTTCCTCTTGTAGTTCTTTCATTCCAAATCTGATTTGCTCCACTGTATGAAATATTCTGAATCCCAGTGGTTTTGACATATATTGCAGAATGCTAAAATATCTGTCTATACAATAAGCATCACCTAAAGGTTGGAAATATTTTACAATAGGTCAAATAAATCAGCCCAACTTGGAACATTTACCTTGAAATCTCATTGCGAGAGGCAGGTATAGCTCAGAAAAGGTAGCCTTTAAGGCAGTCACAGGAAAGGTTTGGCCCCTGACTATTATCTACCCAACAAACTATATAAGTACTTTATGAATTATCCCCAAATTAATTATTTAAAACCCAAAGCAAATAATATAGGCCCCTTCAGTTGACATATAATTTTTTCACCTTTCCCACTAAACCAACGTCTCCAGTCTTCTATTTGAATATTGAGCTCATGAATTTTTTGTGATCATGTAATTGCTAGTGAATTACGTTGGCCTAGGAACTATTTGCTGTTCTTCAAAATTGAAAGAATCATGTTGATTTAGAAAGTCATGCTTTTATAAACCCCCTTTCCATATATGTTCAGTTTGAATACAAAGGGTAATATTTGTAACTAATGGGTATAGAATATTTAATATTGTATCAAGTGCCTTGACAGAAATATCTTATTTGATCTTCACAGTCTAGGAGGTAGACAGAGACAGTATTAAGGAAGGAGTCTGAGATTCAGAAAAAATGGATAACTGTTAGAAAATTGGCCTACTTATTTAATATGTGAAAGATCCAAGATTCAAACCTACAGCTATAGTTACGTCAGTGCCTTCCATAGTTATGTTTCCAGGGTTATAGGAAATAGACAAGTAAGTAGGCAGACAGACAGGCAGACCGACAGATAGACCTAAACAATGACTTTCTCGTGAATGAGCAGAATTGTCTTAGTGTCTTCCAAGATGAATGAAGAATCTTTTTTGGTTGCTATTCTTAAGTGAATGCTGGATTTTTATTAAGGGAAGCTAATACATGTATAAAAATAATTCATGGATAGTGTATGGAATAATTCAAGATTAAAGTTTTACAATGAAATTATGATATTATCATAGGTGGGGAAAAAGCAAAAATTATAAGTTAGGCAGGCAGATGTTTATAGAAAAATAAGATTGGGGAGAATTTAATTGTAAAGTAACAAAGTGAAAGAACTATTGAAAAGAAGATTATAGAGAGATGAGAAGAAATGTAAAAAAAAATAAAAGATAAGACTACTGCATAATAATTTAGGAGTGAAACCCTTTAGGACAAAGGTAAGGGAGAAGTGGGAGATACTAGAGAGGAAGCAACAATTAGGAAGTATGGAAGCAAAACTTCTAGGCCAGAAATCTGAACAGACTTGAAGAGAGGGGAAGGTGGTAAATATGGAAACATGGAAAGAAATACCTTCAGGAATTCAGAGGTGGAAATGAAAATAAATTTTAATCAGAAAACTCTGTGAAGACAGGCTCAACAACTTTGGATTACAAGCAAGGAAGTTAACATGGTTAGAAGAAAAGAATAGAAATTAGTAAGAGCTGGAAATAACCTAAATGCTCATTGATGGGTGAATGGATAAAGAAGGGGTGTGTGTGTGTACTTTTAGGGTGTTTCCAGCTCTTACTAATATGTGTACACACACACACACACACACACACACACACACACACACACACTGGAATATTACCCAGCCATAAAAAAGGAGGAAACCTTGTCATTTTGGACACCATGGATGAACCTACTGAGTACTTTGCTGAGTGAAATAAGTCAGACAAAGAAAGACAGATACCATATGGTTTCACTTACATGTGAAATCTAAAAAACAAAGCAAATGAACAAAACAAAACAACTCATAGATACAGAGAACAGATTGTTGGTTGTCAGAGGGGAAGAGGCTTGGGGGTTGGACAAAATAGGTGAAGGGGTCAATTGTATGGTGATAAATGGTAAGTAGATTTATTGTGGTGATCAATTTGTAGTGTGTACAAAGATCGAGTTATTAGGTTGGACACCTGAAACTCATAACATTATATATTAATTTTACCTAAAAAAAGAAATTAGCAAAAGAAATCTTTGGATTTTAAGAGGTAGGAAGAGAAATGACATTAAGGGGAAAGAAGCCATATGTGGAAAGTAGAATGAGGGGAGAGCCCATGGTGGGTGGTGGAGGTAGAAAAGAAAATGAGTCAGGAAAGACAGGACTTGGACCACCGCAAACTGCAGTGATGCAGAAGAGGAAACCATTCATATAGAAACCAAAGAAAGAAACAGGGGGAGGGGTGGAGAGAGGGAGGGTGGGAAGGAGGGAGGAAGGAAGGAAAGGGAAAGGAAGAAAGAAAAGGAACTTTCAGTTGTGTCAGGCAAAGATTGAGCCCCAAGCTGACAGAGGAAGAGGCTAAGCTCTGCAAAAGAAAACAATACAAAACAAAACAACAACAACAAAAAAACAAAACAAAATGATAAACAAGGGGAAGATGGGAAGTGGGAAGAAGAGAAAACAGTGAATCAAAGTTATGGAGCTAAAAAGTACTGAAAGTAAGAATGAGGCATACAAGAATGAGCAACTTTTTACTTTTTCAAGTTTCCCAAAAGGTGAGGTAACCCTGATGGTTCTCTATCTGAGGGGCCCAACAAGCACTGCAGAATGAGAATGGGGCTGACGTCATAATCATTTTTTAAAACTGTTCTTCCAATGAAGCATAATTCATTATTATGAGAATTATGCCCTAAAACTTACGGCAAAACATAACTCTAGATAGTACAATAATGTATACTGCTCATGTGAAAGATCTCTTCAGTTTTTAGTTTGTTATACTTTTTTCATATCAAAAATTTTTGTAGATAGTATTGTAGAATCAAATTATGTGGATTCCTCCACAGTTCTTTTTTTAAATTTTTTTTAAAGATTTTATTTATTTTTAGACAGAGGGGAAGGGAGGGAGAAAGGGAGAGAAAGAAACATCAATGTGTGGTTGCCTCTCATGTGCCCCCTACTAGGGACCTGGCCCACAACCCAGGCGTGTGCCCTGACTGGGAATCAAACCAGCGACCCTTTGGTTTGCAGGCCGGCACTCAATCCACTAAGCCACACCAGCCAGGGTTCTTCCACAGTTCTTTACCTTGATACTCTATATACTTATTTATCTGGATTTAAATACCTTCTTGTTCTGAATGGTCTAAACATGTACTCCATGGGGCCTAGAATTTAGAAGCTTCCTCTCCCGCCAACTATTTCTAGTCTCCCTCCTTAACTGAATTAATGTAAGGCCTTTGGCAATGCAGTCTCTACGTCACTGTAAAAATAGTGTTAAAAATTATAACAGGCATAAGAAAAAGAAAGAAATTAGTATTATGTCCTTAAAAGTCATAACAGGCATAAGAAAAAGAAGGAAATTAGTATTATGTCCTTCCTATCACACCTTGGACCATAAGCAGGCTGTGTCACTAGGGACAGCGGAGGTGTGGGCCCTTGAGAGGATCAGTTTATCTGAAGGTGGGAAGACAGTCCTTCTGCTGTAAATGCAAAAATCATTTCATAAGAACCTAAAGCAATTCTCTTCAATACTGAATTGGAACTAATCTCTTTTTCCTACTTCCTGCCCTTGTTTCCTCTTCCTTCTCTTTCTCCTCTATTTCCCTCCACAATCCCTCACCCCCTGCCAAGATCTTCACTTCAAAGATGTAAGTGCCTGAAAAGAAATACGAAAGCAATGTGTTGCAGTACAAACAAGTAATCCTATAGTTGTTAGAAACCAGACTGAAATAAGATAAAAAATTTTTTTCAAAAGTAGCTATGTGTCTGAAAAACTTTTTTAGTTCTAGACAAGATATGAATGAATACATTTTTCATATCATGAAAACAAATGTTTATATACAACCACCTGAAGAGAAGAAAAGTAATGCCGTAGGAATGACAATACCTATTTTACAAGGGGTAGGAGAAATAGCCAGATGGCTTTGGGAGCATTTACTGGACCTGTTCTTTTTTATTTTTTAACCTTTAGCGTAGAGAGAAAATGGAGATGACAGGTAGCTAAGTAAGAGCACAGGATGGCAGAATTCCTATCAGGGAAAAAAGAATTTGCAAGACTTATAGCATAGCACAGCTAAGTTCAGAATTGTAGAGCAGGAGGGACACACTATTTCAAAACAATAATTGTTCTTAAACATTCTCTTAACCCTAAGTCACTCATCTTTTATCCTTTCTTGCTTCCTAGAATTAAGAGAAGTTCTTCCTTAACTTAGGTTGCTATGCAGAAATGTGAAATTTCATTGGCCCTGAATGCTTTCCTGTCTAGTAGGGACTACTGGGAACTCTGCTAATGTGCATATTGATGTACCCTGTAGCTTCAGAGATGATGAAAGAGCATATTACTAATTTCCACAACAACAAAGCTAAGAGACATTTGAAAGCAGCCAGTTATTTTACCTGGGGACTTTCTCCCAGGTGACAGGGCTATAGAGCCATGGAATTTAGATGAGGGGGCAGTCGCATTTTCTAAAAAGTTTCTACGGGGAGCCGAAATACAACGACAAAAATTTAAAGACATTATTATTTGCTTTCATGTGGTCAAATGTGCCTAAAATATGGAAAAGACATTAGTACATTCATTCAGAGTGTATTTTATTCGTTGTTTACTAGGCTGGGCTGACATGATATGATTTGTGCATTGCGGGGTCACAACAAGCTACTAGCAGGACAATTTGCTGAATCAAGAGGATGATTGTGTCTGGTGCCAGTCAGTCGCAATTAGGACCGGGATCAGGGAGGCCCAGGGCTTGTACATCGTCTTGGGCTAGCTGCATAGAAATCAGCTCACCTGAAACTAATTGTCACAACAGAGACCTTATGCAAATGAGCCCTGGGGTTAGCGTGGGAAAAGAAAAACTGTCGCAAAGATAGGTGACCTGCTGAGCAGGGGGTCTGTTGCTGGGGAAATCTTTATTCAATGAGTTTAAAAATGTTTTCATTGTTAAAAAAAAATACCCACTCACCGAGAGTGTGGCAAACACACTCATCTAAAATTCCAATAAAGCCGAAGCCTGCTTTGGAGCATGCAATAAATTGGGAGTCTTTATACTTTATAAGAGCTTATAGCAGGAAAATAATTTCCCTTTGCAAGGGCCTTTAAAGTTTAGGTGCTGGGGACTGCAGAGTGGCCTACCTTGAAAATTCTCTTGGAAGGTCAGGTCTACTGCTAGCCTTGTAGGACTTCCACCGTTTTTTCTACCTGCATTTCAACTGTCTAAGTCCACATAGCCATGAAGGATGCCTGTGAACTAGAGAAGAAAGGCCTATTTTCTAATTGAACTTTACTTTTATCTCAGGTAGAAAAGAAAGGCCAGGAGAGTTGCCTACCACATGGCAAAAGAATCCAAGGAACAGTGGAAGTTCCCTGAATTGTGATTTCTCGAATGTTCACAAAATTAGATCAAATGCAAACATTGTGACATTCCAGGCCAGGTTGTGCAGCCCAAGTGACAATTGATTGTAGAAATTAACAAAATAAAAGTAAGAGTTATTTTTCAATTATTATTTACTTCCCTTTCTTAAACCTCAGACAAAAATATGTGTAAATTGAAAAGGTCGTGTTTCAACCTTTCTATAGCACTCCTTTGAAATAATCTTCAAAATATTCAACTTTAGAAAGCTAGATTAAAAAAGCTATATTAGGTAATAATAAACATTTTGATATGCTATTGTAACTAAATTGCCTTTGGGTGCTTGTTTGATTTTCAGTTTTTCAGTCTCGTTTCCCTGAAAAAGTATAGGTTAACATATTGTTGACACTGCTTAGCTTTCCACTGAACATTCGCCAGTGACATACTAAATAATGTATATTTACCCAATGGTATAAATTTAATAACCAGAAAATGAAATGGATAGACTAAGTTTTTGTGAGAAGAGAGATATTTTGTGTCTAGTGATTCCAAAAGAAGAATAATTTGAATAAAAAATTTTAGGTGAGAAAAAGAAAGTTGCATCGTATTAGCTTTAAATGCAAATGTCATTTCATTTGGCAAATTACTTGGTCTATGAAAGTGTTTTCATTTTATTTCCTAAGGGCTGGATTGAAATTCAGACTTGTATCTGATAAATAAGCAAACTTGGGAAATACCTTGGTAGCCATCAGAAAACCTAAAGAAAGTTAGGCTTAAAAGAAGAGTGACTCTTTAATTTAAAGGGTGACAACTTTAAATTAAAAAAAAGAAAGAAAGAAAAAGAAAAGCCTCTTTTGCCCCTTCACCACTGTCGAAGATGATTTCTATGTATAGGAGACATTGCACAGGGGGTACGAAGTGCTCAGCTTTCACTCATCAAACTTTAATCGGAACTGCATTTTAGTTTTTGAATAAAGAACACTTAAAAAATTTAGATGCAAATTATTTTGCATTATTCATGATCTAAGTGTCCTTGTAGATTCAAACACTTCTGAGGCCACCTTGATTCAAGTAATTACCTAGGCCCTCACTGCTCCGTCATGAATAAGGTATTTTGTACAAGTAAAGTATGCACCCGATGAGCCTTTAAAGTGGCTTTACACCGAACTTGTGTATTGCTTCTTGTGCATGAGTGAGCCGAACATGCGTTGCAATCTGTCTCAGGTGGGAAACCCTGGCTGGGCATCCATGGGTGACAGGATGAAACCCGAGCGTCTCCCCCTACACACATGCTCTTCCTTTGTCTCAGGAATCTCAGAGTGATTCTCTTGCCTGATTAGCAGGAGCTGTTTTAGAATCTTAGAGAGCAGTAGATGCTAGGAAAAGAACTGAGGGGAAAAGTAGCAGTGATTCTGCTTAACTGTTCCACAGCCAGAGTTCATTTCAGTGTCCACACTTCAGGCCACCTCCTCTCCATCAGCAAAGGCTTTTGCATGAGGTAAGAAGTCTCTGTGATTTTACGTGGCTCTGTACATCTGTCTCCCCATCTGTCGGCCTAGACGCCTCAGCTCGCAGAGCGACAGTGCACCCCCACCACAGTGTTCTTCACAGAATGGAATTGGCTTCAAACTCAAAAAGCAACTGAAGAATGGAAATGAAAGTGATCACACAGCCTAAATCTATAAGTTTATCCACACGCACAAAAAAGAAGGTTTGTAAGAGTTAAATGTAATTGGCTGAAGCTTGTAGCTGGCGTTTGTTTCAAAATGCCCAAGCCTTTCCTTTCCAACTCCGTGGCTTTGAAGAATTATAGGAATTTTATGATGTGCTATTGGAGTTATACTGGCAGAGATTACAGAAAAGGGGTTAAAGTTGGTTTATGGTAGAAAAAAATTATGCAGAAACCAATAAAAATAAACACACTCAAGTAGACTAAACTTGCTGGGCTTTTAGTTTTAGTTTAACAAAGGAAGTTTAGATGAAAGTAAATGTTGCAGCTTTTAGAAAATTAGTTGACACTCATACTTGATCATCTTTACTACACAGCGGTATAATTAATATTTAAACATTCTAATAATGCAGCTTGCTTTGCATGCACTTTTCAGCCTCACAACAGTATATTTTATCTGGAATTGTGCTAGCATTTTCTTGGGTGCTGCCCATTTTCATAGAGTTCAATTTAAAATAGAGTAGAGCCTTTGCTCTTAGGGCCAGTAAAACATCAATTGGAGGGTGAACAGGTTTCATACATCTACCAGACAGTTTATTATTAAGACCAATATTTACCCAAGATAGTACATAATATATAAATTTTGTTGCATTGCCCCTGTGAACGTTTTTAAATGACTACAATAGATAAAGCTTGTAAGTTGCATTTGGTTATTGTCCACTCACTTCTAACTGTCCAAAACAGGAGAATTTTGATTATGGAAAGGCAGTGTAAAATGATGAACTACTGAACACACTGATGTCTGCCCGTTCACTAAGACATCTGATGAACATCGTGAAGAACTTTTGTTTCCGATGTATGAAATCATTTTGGGAGCATCGTCTAAGTTGTGACAGCTGACTACCCAGGAACGTAGTAAAACAATAAAACTAGTAAAGTACAGAGAAGTAAGCTAATTGAGAGGCGACTGAGCTAGTTTATTTTCATATGAGAACTTTCTTCCTGTTCCAGTCTCAGGGCTGTAGGTGGTGGGGAAAAGTTGTTTCAGGTGCTACCCTCAGCTCGGTGCCTTTGAAGAGGGCAAGGTGCCCGGTGTTCTTGATCTTCTTCTAGTGTGAGAGCTGAGAAAGAGCATTCTACCTTTCCACCCTAACTTAAGTGGTCTTTCATAGAAATAGAATTTGCATGCACCTATTTGCTGCTCATTCTTTATAAGTGACTAGGTGTGCTGAGCAGTTTTGAGAGTCAGCTCATGTTAACCCCTTGATTCCCACTTCGGGATAGGTACTGCCCTGTGGGAATCCTGTCATTTAGTGAAGCATGAACCCATAATAGATCCACAGCCACGTCAACACTAGAGCATCTCATTTCGCTTGCTTCTGTGAAGCCTCTGGAGCTGTGGTTTGTACAAATCAAATGGCATAGATGAGAACTGCAAAATTGGGCAGGTTTGCATTTGAAAGAAAAAAGATGAACAATGTAAAAATAGTCAATATGCAATATCACCACAGAGAGGCAATATGTAAACTAAGTTCCCCATTGAAAGAACCACAGGGATCTCATGAAGTACCAGATAAGGGATGGTTTGCACTGGCTGTTTTATTTCCTTATGTCAGAAGAAAGTCGTTTTCACAGATTCGTGGACGTGATCATTTTTATTTCTGATACTTAGAAACTGAAGCAACAGTTTGGTGTCTTTGAATTTTATCAGAGAAAGAGAGTTAAATGAACTCGGCTTAGAAATGACTTACAACACGTGGACTATTTAAAACTTGCAACTGAGGTGATAAAATAGAGATAAGTTGAAACCAACTGCAGTCACATGCATGGGTTTGACAGATAGGTAAGTCCAAGAGTGGACAAAATTAACATTTTTCATATGCTAATCTCCACCTGCACAGGAATAATTTTTTTTTCAGGAGTCCGCCTACATGCAGAGTAAATTCAAGGGCTGTCTATCACCAGTGCATTACTTCTAGGAATTGTGACACGCAAAAAAAAGAAAAAAAAAATTAATAAATATGTTTACGAGAAAAGTCATCCACAGAATCTTAATTCCATAGGGTGTCATGGCAGCAATGGGCTAGTCATTTGTGGAAAGAAAAAAATGACCCAATATGTGTAGCTTTTAAACTAAAATAATAATTCTCTTCTGATGTAATTGTTTCAAAACTATATCTGAGGAATTACAGTTTTAGTTGCAAATTGTGATCAAAGTGAAAACAGTGGTGTGCCTTGCTTCTCAGGTGGCAGGTATGTAGAAACTCCTCAGTGAGCGTGAGGGACAGCCAGAGGTGTTGGTCAGAACCTAAAGATTAACCCGCAGCAGTGAAATCTGAGAAGGCTTATAACAAGTAGGCAATAGTTTCAGGCCTGAGTGAGAGCGTGTAAACTCGAACTTCATGCTGGGACAAAACCGGGCAGGACATTTGAGGTAGAGGGTGAGAAAAACCTTTCTTGTTATGACAAAGCCTCTCCCATACTTGTTTCAATGCCACTGGGCTGTTATTGAATGCTCGCCATTTCTCTAGGTTTTATATTATTGTACAAGAAGCTTTGGGAGTTTCCTTTAATTTTGATAAATATTCAAATTTGTGCATAATTTCTACACTTCAGTTTTGAATGATAGAAAATTTCCCATGCTCGTTGAGTTTCCTTTCAAGTAAGAAAGTAATTGTCGCAATAAATAAGAATGTTACATTTCTTTTTTCCCCAATATTGTTAAGATAATAAACCCTCACCTCAGTTTATAAATTCAAAATTCACTAATTTATTAAAATGAGAACCAGAGTAGTTCAAGAGAAATCTTGAACATCAAATGGTGATTCAAAAGAAATGGAAAGCTATAGCTATTGAATGTAAAGTCTCATCTTTTTCTAATTGGATTCTTGGGCTCAGGAAACTCACAGTCGAAGTGTCTACAACTGGGTGAGAATCCTTAGTTATTGTAGGGTACTCTTTTAGGCCTCATGAAATAAATTCTAATCAATGATTACAACACTGGTGTCATTTATAAACATATTCTTCTTTCCTGGGAGGTAACAGTCAGAGAAAGTTTCTGGCATGCTAATTTTCCCGTGGAAGAGGAAATTCAAATAATAACATACTCAGGCACTGGATGAAATGCTTTGTTTTGGCTTTATTTATAGGGAAACCTGGACAATAGTCATGCTCTTTTTTAAATGGAACGGCAGGTCTGATGCCATGTGACCAGGCTGCTAACATGAAGGAGAAGAGTTTGTATCATTAACATTCTTTGATTGGAGAGCACATTAGGAGGTAGATAAGGGAGCAGCACAGGCAACCCACCTCCCAACCACGGCAGGACAGTGCCTGGAATGTCTGCAATGTGTTTCTATTTTTGTCACACCTATGTGTGGCCACCCATCTGGTCTGAATCAATCAGTCTCATCCCAGGGCTCTGCTTCTGTCCCAGCTGAAATAATACCCTCCTCTCCCAGCGCTCTGCACCACGGAGGGTCACCGTTCACAACTGCCCAGGCACAGCTTTTCTATTCACAAACCGAATGTTTGTAAATAGTGGTGAAGTTAGGAGGAGGCATTGGAACAAATTTTTTAACATAGACATTTTAGGGGTAAACTCTGCTCTCCCCAAAATAGTACTTGGGAAAACTGGATGAGTCAGGAGAAAAATATTTGACCCCAGAAAGTAAAAGAATGATGCTACACCGCTTTGTGTACATACATCCTGATTTTTCAATGATGCAACCTTCTTTGCCTGAGTTTAAATCATGAATTTTTGTGCTGTTATTCCTAGAACAGATAAAGCCAGGGCACGAGGTGCCGGCCATGACTTAGCCTGAAGGATGTTATCAGGCGGTTTCGCTTTACTCCACACTAGAAGAAATAACGTTCACTTCCCCCCACCCCACCTCTGTAACAATCCTTCTCTTTTGCTTCTAGATCATTTCCCTGGCATTCCTCATGTGCACATTCAGTTCTCTAGCAATCCAACATCCATGCCTCCCCCATCAGCTTCCTACACACCTGACAGCCTTTTGATATTCCCGCTACTAGACCACTGACCTCTATTAAAAGGGTCAAGGTATTCACCAGTGAAACCAGCCACTCTTCCCGCAAGAGACCTCAAAACTTCCTGACATTAGCATTGGCAAATTAAACAGTATGGCAAAAGCTACTCATCTTCCCTATCTGCCCAGTTTTCTGCTGCAGTGGGAAACGCCACCCTATCATGGACCTCCCAACCGGGAACCCCAGAGTTATTTTTGCCTCACCACTGTCTTTCTCACTCCCCACATCCAGTCTGTTACCAAAACCGTTGCCACTTTTTTTTTGGCCAACATTTCCTGAATCCACCCTCTTCCTTTTCATTCTCATAGTTGTGGTCTTAGCTCAGGCTTCGGCCTTGGCCCACTGGGAATTTGCAGACTTCTTGCCTCTCTCCCTCCACAGGAGTGTATCAGCCCCAGCTGAATTTAACACCACTGGAGAACTTTCTTTTTGCCGTCATTAACCACTCCTTCGTTTTCTTTGGGCTCCCCTGAGACTGCTGACTGCTCACTGGACTGTTCTAATGCTCACCCCTTTACCCAACTACCTCCTTATTATTCCAATAGTTTTTCCCCCTCCTTTTCCAAGGTAAGCCCATCCATTCATTACCCTGTCATTCTCTCAGTGCTCCTCCCAGGAACTCTTCTATGCTCTACAGATTCCGAGTATGCACCCTTACCTGGCAGGCCCTGACACTTCGTATCTTCCATTAGCCCCCGAGTCCCTTCCCTTCAGTCTGATATAGCATGGTGTTGAGAGCATGCCCAGGTTCAAACCTTCTAGCTCTACCACCTACTACCTATGACATTGCACAAGTTACCTAATATCCTTGAGCCTCGTTTTCCTCATCTGTAAAATGAATTATTCTGAAGAAAAAAGAGAATTTATGTGAAACGCTACTGCACATAGTAAGCACCATTTAAATGGTGGTGGCTGTGATGATCGTATCTCAAAGGACAACTACCTCGTCGCATTCCTCTCAGTCACCCCAACACTGTATGCTCTTTCATCTGTAAGTGTAAATTGTTTTTAATCCTCATCCAAGGTTATGTTTATAGATTTTTTAGAGAGAGGGGAAGGAAGAGACAAAGAGAGAGAAACATTGATTTGTTGCCTCCCGTACATTCCCCGGTCAGGGATTGAACCTGAAACCTAGGTATGTGCCCTGAGTGGCGATGGAGCCCCCAGCCTTTACATGTGGGGGGCGACGCTCCAGCCAACTGAGCCACCCAGCCACGGCTGTGCGTGTAAATTTTGATGATAGCACAACTGAGTTTCTTTAATCTCATTCCAAGACTAGCTTATGTCTTAGAAATCAAGGACGTGGCTACTATCAAAGCAGGTAATGATTAAGACTTAAATTATGCTTTTTGAGGAGGAGGAGGACGAAAATATGACCAGATTCTCCTTTGGGTTGATACGCTTTGCTTATACAACTAAGTCTCCAGGAAACATAGTATTACCCCCCAAATTAGTTTATTTTTCATTAAATGGAAGCATGCTATGCATAAGCAAATATATTGTGCAGTGTGCATGAGCTTTATTTCTCAGAAAGCAAGGAAATGGTAAGAATTTTAAGTGTTCTACATACTTATTTAGATCTCACATCAGGAGATAAAACAAATGAAAACTATGACTTGTTAATAATTTACATTTTAGTGGAAAATTTGTACATGCTGTTAAGATACCTCTAAGACTCAACACAGAAAATGCAAATAACTCACATCCACTGTGCACTGAAGACAGAATTTGTCTGAGGAAAAAAAAACACCACCCATTAAAAAAAAGTGTTTATAAGGAAATATTGACAATATTTACAGGGCTATAATTTTAATTTTAGATGACTCTTTTGAAGTATTCAAATAGATGATCTCTCCATTCATCAGGTGTTTCTTACAGAAAACCCATGAGGTCCACCTCACCACCTAGGAAGGAGCTTACAAATAGGGGATTTCTTTTGAGCAAGCCACACCGTCACTTTTCTCCCACAGCTTATGTGAAAGTTTCGTGGGGGAGGGAAAAGCCCAAACCGAAAGAGAGAGAGAGAGAAAGAGAGAGAGAGAGAGAGAGGAGAGAGGAGAGAGGAGTAAGGAGTGTGCATGACAATAACTACCTCTGTCCCTTTGGTTTTTGTTCTTTTCATGTCATGGAACTTTTTAGCTGCGCTGCCCGGGTAACTGCTCTGGAAGGTCGGAATATCTGTTGTTGAAGGAGGTTTGTGATTGAGGGCCTTCTGACACAACCTTTTGTTGCATTGAGGTGTTTGATCCTCTTTCCCTTTCTTCTAAAACCAATCCCATCCTTTTAAAAAATGGATAACCAGCACTTCTTTTACTTATTGTCAGCTTTTGGAAAGTTACTGTGGGGGTTTGTAGAAGTTTAACTAGTTAACTCTTTGCATGCTGGTGTGCAGTTGCTAAATATTCTTCTTTCTAAACATGAAGGATTTTGTGTGCTTTTATCAGGTATGTACTGTTTTTACTCACGCATAAGCAAGCAAGATACAGTCAGGTCCAGAAATAATGTTTGCATTCAAGATCTTGAAATGTGAGAGTAATTCGAGCTTTGAAATGGGACACATTGTATTTTCTTTTTGTCCTGGGAGTCAAACATGTGACAGGTATGACCCTGCCACTGGAAAAACCTGACAAGATACACTAATTTTTAATTCACTCAGGACTTCAAAACTGGGTGGTGTGGCATGGTAGCAACAAAGAAAGAGAGCCTGAGACTAGGAACGTAGGAGTCTTGTTTCAGCCTGCTAGACTAAATGCTGGGATATTTTTCTCCCAAAGGAAGGGGCACAACCCAGGCAACAGGAGAGAAAAGAAGCTTAAATGGATTATTTAACAAAAAAGCAACTTATGGCTTCTAGGTAGTGACCTACATTCTGCACACAATGATGATATTTTTACGGCGGTGATAGGGTTAATAACCTAACATCGTTCATGTAGTGTTTTTTGAAAATTGAATTTTACTGCTACAAAGTAAATGTAACAGCCCTCTGGAGACAATATTACAGGCACTTTATTGTTTGCTAAGCTGATGTCATCTTTCTACAGACTGACTTTAAAACAAAGGCAGAACATTTATTACAAATATCACTGTGTGAAAGGAAATCTACTGAAATATTGTTTAGAAGGTGAACTGATAAAAAAGTATTAATACTTGGCTTTGATCATCTTACACTATAAAGTTATGACTTCAGAATGCTTCTCATGTGATCTCTGTTCAAGGCAAAACTTCATCCTGGAAATTTCTACCCATGTCTCTAACATTATTTGCCCTCAAGTTGGAATATTTGTTAAAGCTTCGTGCATGTTTTAGATATATTTTTACTCCATAAGGCAGTTGCTTAACAAAGTTGATGAGCTTTTGAGAGAGAGACTAAATAGTACCTTTCAAAGATGATGTATGTATTATTGAAGAAACTATGTATGGAGATTAAGCTCTTTAGTTTATATAATGAGCTTTCAAAATCACCTGTAAGTGGTAGCTGGAAAGTTTGCAAAGTAAATAAGCTGTTTAAGGCATTGCCAAGCAAGCATTCTGCACGGCAGGTTGCTTGCAACTCACAGCATTTGGACTCTGTATCTGATGCACGTGTAATATAGCGTGAAGTTGTTTGTGGATCACACAGGAGCTTCTTAGAACTTCATTGCCACACTGTAGCCCTTGAAAATGTATCAGATGAGCAGAGTGTTTGGTTCTTCCTTACAAGGCACAAGCAATTTGTTTTTAAATCAGTTAGTTACCTTTCAGGAAAGTTAAATTAGGGGAACTTTCGTTTCTTTGATGTTTTCTCACTCAGAAAGCCAAAGAGCAAATTAATGATCATTTTGAAGTAATAATGATAATGAGGAAAATATAATTTAGTGAGCTACACTATCTTAAAATAACTTTTCAGGTAGGGCATATAAATAACAGCCCAAATGACCGAAATAGCCTGATGGTGTTTTTCCAAGAAAATGATTTACTGCTCTGCTTTTGTCTCTGAAGTCTAGTTAGAAGGAAAACACAGGTCAAGGAAATTGGGTTAGAAAATAAAAGGCTGTTACGGGGTAGGTGTAGAATTGTATGAACAGCGTCTATCTAACAGGGAGTCTGTAAGCACTCGGGAGATCAGCAGACCGGAATCTCAGCAGTGTCTGTGAAATGCTCAGTACTGACTGATGGCATTTATAGCAATCAAAAATGAATCCACAGACTCTACCTAGCATGCTGTGTGAAAGGCTGTGTGTTAGGTGGTGTATGGGCCGTGCCCAGGAAAAAGCCACCTGTACCGTGATTGTGTTCAAACCAGGAACTGATCTGCAACATTGTGAAAGGCCGTTTTGCTAATAAGTATGCCTCTCCAAGAGAAAACTGTTTTTTAAAAGCTTACACCTATTGGAAGCATTTTACTACAAACCTGCCAACAGATAA
Organism: Glossophaga mutica; assembly: GCA_039655065.1. Classification (NCBI taxonomy): domain Eukaryota; kingdom Metazoa; phylum Chordata; class Mammalia; order Chiroptera; family Phyllostomidae; genus Glossophaga; species Glossophaga mutica. The sequence continues at coordinate 76,003,314 of CM077306.1, forward strand.
GTTATTTTATAGTCAGTCAATTCATTATGGAATTTGACAAACATTAGTTACTTACCAGGTGCCCCAGGTACTGCTTTAGCACCAACAATCCGAAAGCGAGTGCTCACGGAGCCTCTCGGATCACTGTCAGGAATAACGACTTGGCAGGGTCAGAGCCTGACACGTTGTAAATGTTCAAAAATTTAATATTCAGTGAGTACTCAGTGTTCAATAAACATTCAAGAAAGTCATAAATATTTGTTGAGTGACTGATGGAATGAATCAAGTAATGATCCAGGTAAGTCCTTGATTCTATTCATGTATGAGGAGAGACTATTTTCTCTTCTTATACAGGTCAGCACAGCTGTAAGAAAGGACAAACTTGAAATGGCCTTTAAAAAAATGAGTGGTGTTCCCCCCGTAAGAGCAGGAATTGGCCACTGTGGCAGAAACAGCTCCCCAGAATGCAGTGCGACCGACTTTCAGCAGCACAGCCTAGTTCTGGATGCTGCGCTCCCCTCCGTGCTGCCCTGAGGACTGGTGCTTGCCCCTCTCTCCCCACTCTCTCTTGTGCTGTCAGCATCTCTCCCTCTCTCCCACCCACAGTGGGATTCAAGTGTTGCCTCCTCGATTGAGAACGAGCATATCTAACTTGTCTCATGAAAGGAAGGGAACTGCACACCTGTTCCTTACTTTTATCTATAAAATACAAATTTTAGTTGTTCACCAAGCATATTTTTGACCAAACAGTGTTTTTAAATATCCAACATGCAGGGAAGAAGAGGGAGGAGTGGTTAATATTTAATCCACACACCAGTGTTGTGATGAAAAGAGTTTTCAAACATCAAGATGGCTTTGTTTTATTTTCAAACATCCAGATTAAATGATTACAGTTATTTTTTTGTCTCCAACTTAGCAAGATGTCTCGTGGACGGGACACTCAAAGCAGGACAGTTTGGGACAGTTCCAACTGTATGAAGCCTTGTGTCATTACCTCCATAAATAGAATCAAGCTTCCTTTCTTCTGCAGCGCTACATTTCCTTGCCTTTGATTCTCCTCTTCTGCTTTCTCTCCTGGCAGGCCTTTCCTCTCTCCTGTATCAGCCACCCCATACATAGGCAGATGTGCCTCTTTTTCCCTTTGCCAGATCCCCCCCGCCCCAGCCTTCCAAACTACCCCTCTTTGAAGTCTCTATTACCGATACAATCACTTTTGTTTCCCTTCCATCCCCTCCCTCTCCACTCGAGCTTCTTCTCTCCCTAACCCCATTAGTTACATCTGCTGCCCCTACCATTCAGCCTGTGTTAAATCGTAATGTGCTTGACATAACTTCAGTGTGTCTGCTAAGTACTCAATCAGCACACATGGCTATCTTCTGATTTGCAGGAAAGGGGGCAAGAGTGAGGGATCTGGCTCAAAATTCTCTAAGTGATTTGGGTCTGCCCAATTAGCCCAGCAAAAATGGGAAATTGACAACAAATGATAATGAAATAAATGGGTTTTAGTTAGGAATATAAATCCCACAAACTTGTTTCCTGATGCCGGTGGTAGATACTGTATTCTTCATGTGGTGGTCAGATGTCTCAGAGGATGCAAAGATGGATGAATGAAGGGAGGTGCATAAATAGTTGCAATATTTGTTAGTCAACTGGGGTTCTTTCCCTGCAGTTCATGAATGGATCTTTAAAGGATCTGTGGACCACCAGAAATTGCATGTAACATTTTACACATTGATGCATTTTCCTGGACAGTGGGTCTGTACATGTAATTAGATCCTTCAGAGGCTCTGTGACCTCCCAGAAGGTTAAGAACCATTGCTAAATAAGTGAAGACACCTATTTTGTCTGGGTTTTCCTGTGGTCTGCTTTCCCCCTCCCCAGCACATTTTAACATCCCACATGATTTGACTAGTTCAGAAACTAGAAACAAAAGGTTTTAAAAGAAAATTTACCTTCTTTAAGAGGAAAAATGTATAAATCACCTACCAGGTTATACAATTCACTTTTTTTAAAAAAATAGTTTAGTTTGACTACAATTCAAGGACAAGCCCCCCCGCCTTTTAACAATGGGTATAATCACACATCTGAACATAAGAATTAGTTTTATGCAGTTCCATAGAAAACCAAAATCTTGAGGAACACTTTCAAAACAACCAGAGAAAAATAAACCATTCCTTATGTCAGTCTTGTTAGAGAGGGATTAAGAAACTGGCAATTATTTTGGCGACCTTAATTGTTGCTCGGCAGGAAAATATGTAATTAGAGCACGTTCCCAGGCCTGCACACCTGCAGCACATCCTACAGTATAATGTCAGCTTTCAGTGCCCGTCGGTGCCAGGTTCTAGCACAACCAGTCACAGTGACGCTCTGAGAACATTTCGGACTCATGTAATGTGGCTTCTGTGTATGAAAGAAGCAGGCATTTACCCTACTACACAATGGAGTGCATTGCTGCAACACTGCTTTCATTATTTTCTGACGCCTACCTTCAGCACTGCCCTGGTTTACTCCGTTTGAGGTTTTATTGTTACGGTATAATAGTCCTGTACATTTTTGAAATTCCCTTATTATTCAGCTTATTAATACAGTACTGACTTGATTATCAGGCAGCAGTTGCACAGCGGAAGAGTCAGTGCATTAGCTAAGTCAGAAGCTGAGTAAATTCTTGGTATAATGAGAACAATTGTTTGACATTTTTTTAAATATAGAAAGATGGGCTATGGTAGTTCTCTATGTAGTTGTATTTTGGAATTTATATTCTCTATATGTTGTTGAGTATTCATTTTTTTCACACAGAAAAAGCTTAAAATGTATTCTCACTAATCTAAAAGTGTTTCAGGGTATGGGAAGACTCCATCATGATTCTCATTAGCTTTCTTCTTCTTTTTTTTCTTTTATTGGCTTTTTGCAACACAAAGAAAGAAACTCAGATGTTAGAAAAGGGAGTTAAATTGAAGAAACTGTACCCAGGGTGCCTGTTTTTCCAACAATTCCATAATCCGGCGTGCTGATAGTTAACAGACTTCTCCCCCTAAGGGAGATACACTGTATTTTGCTATCTGACATGTTGTCATATATAAAGAAATCAATTGGTAATTAAATGATGCACCTTGTGAAGATGACAAAAGGCATTTGGTTGCGAAAAGAGAACTGGGTTTTGAGGGGTTTGTAATGAAGGCCTAATGACTATTCATAAGAGATTTTCAGTCCGTTGATCCACTTGACTGGAAAGTTCTGCCCTGGAGAGTTAGTGCTGTCAGTTTCTCTCACCTCAGAAAGCCGCCGCAATCGACGGTGTAGAGGATGAGGGAGAAATTATCTAGTTGTTGCTCTAGGCCTGTCTTAGGTCACATGCAGAAGGCACATCTGGCTTCCTGTAGGTGCAACCTCGGGACATAAACTTTGACTAATTTTTAAACTATAAATATGTACGAGTGACACTGAATAAGTTACCTTGTATTCATATTTATTTTGGAATGCATGCAAGTTGTGTGGCGAGGCTGCCATTTTGGCCTTATCTTTCCTACGATTTTACCAGTTACATTTGCTTCTTCGGCTAAGAGAAGCTGTTTTTGGAAGTTGTCAGTGACCTAATGATGACAGCCCCTCAGGTGAAATTAAACCACCGTACCTTGGTGGTCCCTCTGCCAAAGTCACCCTGCAGAAGGGTCGAGTAAAACAAGTAGAGAGTGTATTACTGGGCAGTGCTCTTGGTGAGACTTTACTGTCCCACTTGGCAAAAGGCAGCTCGATATCAAAATTTATATCCATCAGACTGTGTGGCTTCTATCACATGAAGAGGATCTCCAGAATTACAAAACACTGCTCCAGTGTCTCTAGATAACAACAAAACAATAAAATCCGTACATTTAAAAGATACTAGTTGTTGGCAACCATGGGTCAGGCACAATACTAGCCTCCGAGGATACAAAGAGGAGCAAAACAAAATCTTAGCTCTTGCAGCCTATTGGCAAACAAACAAGAAAACAGTTGTATATAACACAGGAAGCACTGTGGTTAAGCTGGATAATAACGGAGTGTTAGAATCCAAGAATGAACGTTTCTAAGACTTGTTGGATTCCACAGGTGTTACAAAAATCTCCTACATGTGTTACCCTTTCCATTGGCAAAGCCAAATTAGCCAGCGGACAGGTGCATTGGGGGAGCGAGGTGTTTCCGTTGCAGAGGTACTTCCGTCTGGAATCCCAACGAAATGGAAGTGACCACAATTTCTGTACATATTTACTCTTTGAAAGTGGTCTCCATGCTATCTTATCGGGCAGCTCACCTAATCAAAAGTAAACACATTTATCACCTCATTAGGGCTTGTTTTATGACCACTCCACAGTGGTGTCGGAGGTGAAAATCTCCATCAGACTCCTTGTTTGGAACATCTATCTGTAAGGGGAACATTATGGCAAGCTATGGAGGTTTTAATCTCTCAATATCAGAATAATTTAACACGTAATACGTGTTTGAGAGGATGTCACTGATGATTCCTCCTTGTGTATTGTGGTTACTGAGTTTTGCTGATTTGTTTGCTGGAGCTGTCAAGGTGGACCAACGAATGGACAGATGCCAAAAAAACAATTATGCTTATTAATGTACATTGATTACTTGTTTAGGTTATAAAGCAAATTAAAAAATACATTAGTATTTAAACCCTTTTATAGCTGAGCTAATGATTGCTTGTACTATAGTGTCTAGTAAAGAATATTCTGTAATACCTGTAAAGCCCAGCCATGTCATCTAATTAGTAGACTTAGATTTAAGTGGCTATAATTATGGAAGTGAATGGTTGTTGCCCCTCTAAATAGCAAAATGGTAGATTTAAACATATAAAGATGTTGACTCGATTATTTAATATTTGAAGCAAAGACAAACCACCTAAATAGAGAGATTAATTCCACATCAGTGAAACATTAAAAGGGAAAGAGGATGCCAAGAATCCCATTAATTTGGGATACAAGGGCCTGAAATTTCCTCAAAACATTTACATCAAAGAATACCAACAAGACAATATCAAGCAGTTCTTCCTCAGGCTAGAGAAGTAAGGCAAACATGATTTTAGACTGCACAACGTCTCACAGCAAAATTAAGTATGGTGCCTTTCACTGGATGCTGGACGCAGGCACTGCTCATGGAGCACCAAGACACCAGGCTGACTGCTTTGCACACCCATCAGCTCTATGACTCCTTTCTCCACGAGGTCTTTCCTGAGTATGCACTCTGGCCTTTACTCTGCCACGCATCCATGCCACTTGCACATCATTGTCTTTCTGCCATGTGTTTCAGTTAGGTGACTCTGGTGCCAAGGAAGCTCTCGTACATACATGCTTCATTGAATGGCCAACGTGGAGAGGAAGAGGTGACCTCTTTTTTTCCTCTATGATTTGTTTTGGCTATCACTTTTGAAATATATATGTCATATTCCCCAATAAGATGGTGTCACCTCCTTCACACCCTGTGTGGGCATTCCCACACTTCCTAACAAGAATTTTGCTTGAATTCCTGTATGTAATTCTTCTGCTCCTTGCCCTATTTCCGTCCAGGCCTTTGAGTCATAAGCATCCAATACAACAGCGAATACTCAGTCCAATAGCCACCACTTGGTTTTCCCGTCTAACTTTGGGGGTTGCTTCTGAATCTAGCACAGCTGCTTAGAAGGGTTTTTCACAAATGGTTTGCCGCAGCAGTTGCTACCCTATTGGGCTTTTCATTCTGAACACGCAGGCGGAGAGCATTGATGTCAGTACAACAAATAACGTGTACAATTTCAAAAAACACTAAACTTACTGAATCCCCATATTATGTTTTCATGCTGCTCTTTCAGAAACTATTCTAATACAATGCTCCTATAAACCGATCTTGGTCCTGGCAGGCCCTATTGGAACTAATGGGGCCTGACAGTTCTTCAGTTAAAAATTATACATGAGGGTCACTTTCCCTTAAATTATCTATTGTATGCCAGCTGTTCACAACTGCAGCGCTTCACTTTCTTTGCATTGCTAGGAATGTCTAATTTTCTCATAATATCCATAGCAACTATGCTTGTGGATGGCATTAGAGTTAGTAAGAGTTAAGCGCACCTTCATGGAAATCACACAAGAGTTGCTTTTTCCATTTCCTTTATTTTTATTTTTTATTTTTTTGGTTCTGGAAAATGTTTAGATGGCTCATTTTGCCTTTTCATGCCACAGCACTTGAGTTCTATCATAATTTCTCATTTGCCGCACAACTTTATTCTATTTTTATGCTCCTAAATGACGCAGCTTTAAGTACCAGTGAGTGGCACTTCCGTGCTGTGAGCGCTATCAAAGGCAACCTTAGACAGATAAAACTCCTGTTTTTTTTTTTTTGGTTTGTTTGTTTGTTTTGTTTTTTTGCTGGAGAAGGGAGAAAGGGAGTCATCCCCTGGGCTGTCTTTTGTTTTTCAGGCCTATTAAAACTGTGGCCAAAAAAACCATTTACAAGAAAGAAAAAAATTCACCCAAGTCTTGTGTCTGAATGAAGGGTCTCAAATGTTCCTCATTACTCCAGAGCAGTTATCTTTGGATTATAATTAAAACGAGGCTTTTTTTTCTTTTCCTTTCTTTTTCAGAATGCCCCAAGTGAAGTATTTTCCCCAAAGTTATTGGACCTTTTTACCAACAAGTGGCTGGGATTTTAATAAGCTGCCCCCCTCCCCCACCCAACCCCATACAGAGTAGCGAGTGGATGGCGAAGAGTGGATGTGGTACAAAGGTTACACATTCAGTGATATTTTCTGCCTTATTGGTAAAAATGGGGAGGTGGGGTGGGAGGATTTCCTTTAATTATGAAATAAGTGTGATGTTAGTGGTTATTTCTGTAACCTAGTGAAAATGCTGCATATTTAAGGTCTAATTTTTAGCATATGTTACCACGCATGTAATAAAACGGTGACCTATGCTTTCTGAATACTTTGGCTATTAAGGAACATGCAGATTATACCTAGTTGCTGTAGAAACCTGGTCATTTGGATGCTTGTTGAGAAGGCCTGATTATTTTTTGAACTTTGGGGGATGAGACAGAGATGGCAGCGGTTGGACAAGGTCACATATCGGTGGCAGGGACGTGTCTCTCCCCTTTCTATTGTGTGAACCTTCGGGGTCTGGGGCATTAATATGCAGCAGTTCTGTTTTTCTTTCAGGAGGACTTGTAAACTCTTTAAACAGAGGCACACAGTTTGCAATTGTTGTGGTACTGAGTGGGTGCATAGAAGCTAGAGCTGCAGCCTTGTCCAGTGGCAGATAGAATAAAAGTGACAGTGATGCAATGGGCCTGGCATGTGGACAACTCCGTGGGATGGATGAATGGTGCGGCTCTTGCCGTCCCTCCGGTGGTGGTAGGCCCTGTAATAGCTGGCGTAGGAAGGGTGGTGAAAATTGATATGCACTATTACTACATGTATAAAACTTAACACTGGGGCCATTGCACAGGTGGGGGGTTCCTGTTTATTGATTTTTATGACTTTGTTAGAACATACGCTTAATGCTTTTATACTCCAGGAACTCTGGGAGGGCTCACCTCAGGTAATAAACCTTTCCGTGCTCTGCAATCGCTCACAATTTACATGGGGACTCACATTATCCAGTACAAAGCTCAGCATCCCCTCCCTTTACTTGGGTTTAGGAGTGCTATAAAAAAAGCAAAGAAAATAACTCTCGCACTTAGTTTGAAAATTTTAAAAACCTGTCCACTCCTGCTATGAAAATGGCCCCTAATTCTAATTACTCATATTTCTAAGAAAAATTAGTCACACAAACTTATGTTATGCGTTGTCTCAGAGGTGGAAAGCAAATTAGGTTTCCAATAAGACAGTACATCAAACAAAGTAGCATGTTCTTGATGCCGATGACTTTTTTTTAGAATTATGGTTGGACATTTTTGGCAGACAGATTGTCTTTTGCTCTATCAAAATGACAGTTTCTTTTGTAACTGCAACATTCATAATTAGAAGGAGAGAAGCAATCTGCCCAATTTAATATACTAAAAGAAGTTTAGAGTCTCTGCTAGTAATTTCATTATTTTAAAATTTGAATTAATTGACTTAAAATAATGAAGTTAAGAAGTATAACTAGCAGGATTATAGAGAAAGGTTTCTTTTTCCTTAAAAAAAAAAAAAAGCACTCTTAGTATTATACTTCAGATGAGATTAAAATTTTCTGTTTATGCCAGGTACCCTGTTCTAAGATTCAGAGCAGGAATGTGAATATTCATCCTTGCAAAAGAGCTGAGAGAAGTTGTAGGGAAAGCCCTGGGAACAAGGTCACTTTAAACAAAAAAGTTCTCCAAGTTTCCCATGCTTAAGAGGCTGGCTGGGCTTAATTAAAGTCAATGGATGACCAGAAAGAAAAGGGGGGGGAAGGAAAAGAAAAAAAGGAAGAAAAGAAAATGATTTAAAAAAATCCACCCCTCTTCAAACTCTGGGCCACCATTCACATTCCATAACTTAGCTGTTGACGTTCCATTTCTTTAAATATATTGAGAATAATATGTCTGAAATCCCTTAACAGCACATGGTTTAATATCACTCTTCCCTAGTCCATATCTCTAACCTACGTCACTTAGGTGGCCCTCACCAGCACCATCGCAACAAAAACAAATCCAGCTTTGCATGCAGAATGAAATCAGCATAACATAGCGACCTTGTTCTGGACCTGATGTTTGGTTTCGGCAACCCTCTCTTTCGCAGCCCTGGCCAAGTTTAACATTTCCTGTTGGCTCAGAGTGTAACCTTTCTTCTTACTTTCTTCAGGATCTCTCTTTAGGGAACCCAGTGTGTTACATGCCCATCATGCACAGGCCAAAAGTTTGGGAGAATTAAGATTCATGAATATTGAAGACCTCTTCTCCTTTAGGAAGGAGTGAAGCCTCTGCTCATTTTAAGGAGCACATACAGAGCAAGATGTCATCTTACCCTTCCTCTTTGTAACACCCAACTCTAAAGGAAACCAATTCTTCAGCCCTGGTAACTTAATTTGTACCTTAGCTGACTTTTGTCTTTATATGAGCCATCAAATCTGGATGTGACAAAGATTTTAAAACAAAAACAAAGCCCCCAAAACAAAACAGTGCTTTATGTATGAGTTGTTGGGTGTTTTTGTTTTCTACAAGAAATCACAAAACCAAATGCTGTACACATTTTTGGTGTAAGATAGCAGGAAATTTTTTAGCCCTCAACTTTCTGATTATGAACTGTGCTCTAAATCTACGGGGGCTGTGTTCCAAGTCCCACGCTCTTTTACAAGTATGTCATTTATGGACCTGAAAATGGGAAGACAAACTTCCCCATGGAAGTTCTGAAATCTGATGTAAAACTGAGAGACCAGGACCTCAGAACACCGGTGATACCAGACACATATTTTAAGATCTCCTCTAGTATTTTAGGAGTTTCAGGTATCCTTTCTCTGTAGATCTGTGTTCTAGAGAAGCAACATTTTGTTCTGTTTCCTTTATCCCAACCTACTTAGTTATATATCAAAAGATACACGTTTCTACAACCTGGGAAGCCAGGAATTAGAGCACAATATATGTTAACAAGGCTCTTTCTAAGATCCTTGTAGTTACCTAATGCTTGAGTCTTGGGCTGATGTGGGTTATGGGATTACATTAGATTTTATAGATATTTCTAAACGTGTATGTGCATGTACGTATATGTGTGATGCATATTACTTTCTGTGTGTTCATTTACTATAAACAGCAGGCAGGCAGAGCCTTCACCCCACCCCTCACTCTGGTTCACATCACTCAAAAACTATGGCAGAATCTCTATTCCAAATTAAATACATCCGAGGTTATGTCTTTTATCAATTCTTTATTCTTGGTATCTCAAAATTCTGAAATCTTCTCCCTTTGTCTTAAAAAGGGAAACTGCTGAAAGCATTTCCACCTGGATGTTTAAATTATTTAAGTTGCAGGAACCAGACCTTTTCCCTCCTGAGTAGTTGTGGGTTTTAAAGGCTAAAATTGCTTCATCATGCCAAAGTGAAAGTATGCATAAATTATTTAGTTAAACCTGAGAAAATACAGACTTTTCCCAGTGATCTTTCAAGGGCTGCCTACTTAAATTTCAGAAGAATGGGCAGGATTTTTCTCTTTATCTTAGGAAAATGTAAGTATCTGCTGTGTCTTCTATTAGTTGAAATGTGAACAAAATTACAAAATGATGATTTTTTTACAAGTCTCAGCCTCATAATATCCAGTATATCTATTTCATGGCCAAGGTGAATTGTGTGATATGAATCAATACCCGTAGTCCCCATGCAACTGGCAAGAGCTGGATGTATTTTTACTAAAGTCAGGTAGCTTGCTTGCTACAAGTCTCACCCTGATGATAACAAATTCTAGTGCACATTTTCAATTCAGTGTTTATTTGGATTTTCTGTTTCACTTATAAAAATGCACAGTAAGGTAATTCTTTTTTTTTTTTAAAGATTTTTATTTATTTATCTTTAGAGGGGAAGGGTAGGAGAGAGGGAGAGGGAGAGAAATATCAATGTATGGTTGCCTTTTGTATGTCCCATGCTGGGAACTGGCCTGCAACCCAGGCATGTGCCCTGACTGGGAATCGAACCGCCATCCTTTGGTTCACAGGCCCGCGCTCAATCCACTGAGCTACACCAGCCAGGGTGGTAATTCTTAAATAATATAAAAACTTGTTTGAAATCCTCAATTTCATTTTTTCCTTTTACTTTAACTCTAGTAAATAAAAATGCATGAAAAGTATAAAGTAGTGTGATGGTGGCGGTGGTGGTGGCAGTGTGTGTAACATAGATAACATTAAAGAAACAATGAAAATAGCCCACAACTGTGGGCAGTTCGGGGCCAATTTCAAATTCCTATAGAGTAAGGGACTCAGTTTCCCATGGATATTGTAGAATCTGTGACATTACATCTCAGCTCTCTAAATTAGTCCTAGCGTGAACGACATCCTCATGACCGAGGGAAGAATAATACTTTTAATTGAATACCCAGGTTCAAATCCTCAAAGAAGCATTAATTGGGACAGAAAAAAACATCAACCAAAAAAGTACTTATATGAGTTCTTAGTACACAGCTGTCTGTTCATTTGTAGAATCCATTTGAATTGTATGTTCAAATAAATTGGGAGGTGAGAGTGAATATGGTAGGAGATCGACATATAACTTTGATGAGTTATTAAAAAATTAGAAATCCTCCACACAAAATTAAAAAAAAAAAACATATTCCATCCCATACTAATGGATGGAACTTATCCCATTAATATGTTTAACATATTCAGACAGGGTGCTCTTCCTCAGATCTAACTTGCTTTCCCTACAGCTTTTTAGTTTAATTCAGCTGCTCTTGACCTTGCCTCAGTTCTCCCCTCCACTTCTTTTCCCTCTCCTTCCCAGGCACTGTTGTATACACCAAATCATATGAACAAGGATGCTCTACTTACACTACTGTACTCTGCTAAATAGCTGGAAATCTCATTTTGGCATTTGTGTGCTGACTTAGATTTGTACCTCAGAGATGATGAAAAGAGCACAGACGGAATCTGGAGTGAGGTAGGATCTGGATGCTGGAATCAGATCCAGATTCTGACATCAGGTGATTTGGGGGACAGTCAGTTAAAAGTTCTGAGTTTGTTTACTCATAACAATCTTTTGAAGGAAGAAGGAACAATTATGATGAAAAATGTCTGTGTATGGGTTCTGTATCAATTATTGCTTAATCTAATAGTCAAATATATGCATACATGCCAGGTATTATTACATATTACATTCTTACAACCTGTCCTCCTAAACTTAGGAGAAGAAAAGAGTTTTTAAGACACACGAGAGACTCTGGAAATGGATATATTATATAAAGCCTACAGAGACTGATAGTTCATTTCCTTCCACGTGCAATTCTCCTGGGAGAGGTAAAGGTGACCCTTTGGGGACACCTCTCCAGCCAGGACAAAGGTGGGAAACCCTGACTGGTGGTGACTGAGAGCTTGGGTAATTGAGAATAGACAGGAGGAACACTTAGCATTTGGGTGACTTCTTTCTAACTGCAGCGGGTTCTCGGATCCCTAGGCTGGCCCACGATGAGAGAACAGTCAGTAAAGAGAGTCTGGCATTGTAAGTGTAAGTCTCAGTGCCATCTGATTATGAAATTGGCTTGTTTGCATTCTCATACAGTACTGGAGCTGCAGCCCTGGCCATGGTTCGTGACTGTACGAGAGCAGGACTTATGACCGAGGGGGTGTTTTATGACCAAGGAGGAGGATGTACCAGTTATTTCAAGGAAAGCTATTGTAGAATCCCACCAAACATATTAATGACATCAATTATTGTATTTTCTGTAGTGATTTTTACACCAAATGAACAATACATTGAAGAATTCACAGAAGTTCTCCCGTTTGAGTCAGCATTGACCATGACAGAAGTAATCAGAACCGGCCCAAGAAAAAAATAAGAACTTTCAAACTTGTCTAATTCCCACTGCAGTTGCTAGAGGAAAATTGAAATGAAAGATGCCAAAAAGAGATGAATACTTCTTAAAAGCTTTTTAAAATCCCACAAACTTATCATTGAACCGTCTGCTTATGCTAGGAGCTGGAAGAGCCACTCAGATTCACTCAACTGTGCTTTGATTTTAAATTGTTGTTTCCCTTGCTCTTACACTACTACAGGAGAAAGGAAATGCCTAGGCAAATAAACTCTGTTAAAATAACTTTACAGTTGTGACACAATTTGACAAAAGCAAAGGAAACTCAGAGTCACTACTCACACTATCCTCAGCTGATTCCACAGTGGAAAATTAAATGCTTAAAAAGAAACACACGGACACCGTGGAACAGACTTGGGTTAGACTCAGTCTTAAGAAACAGGCTTCTTAAACACCAACTCTCTGACTTCTTCATCTTTGAGTTATTATTAAAGAGTTGCAATATAGGCATTCATCATAAGTCTGATCACAGTTAAAGAAAAGTGTTTGGCTGAGTACTCTCTGCAAAATATGCCACCTGTTTTTTTGTTTTTGTTTTTGTTTTGTTTTGTTTTTTGAAAGATCCCGTGGTTCTCACTCAAAGCAGTAACTTCTTGGGGGTCACTAAGCTACCCTGAAAAATATTTCAATCATAGCTATTTCCTAGGGTTTAGTTAAGATACTAAACTTACCTCTTTCCAAGGATCCTATAAATGCTATTGCACAGAGAAACATTTTGATCAAATTCTCATATTCACTACAGCTATGCAAATTATAAATCTACCAGAGAGGTGATATATCATTTTTTATTAAACTTATAATATGCAGCACAAATAGTGTTTACATAGAAGAGTATAAAGTTAATTCCCTCCCGGGAAGCATTTCTTAAAAATATAAATTGTGTTTTGAGAGTTAATCAATTTGCTTTTTCTCTTTTGGCATTTTAATTGAAGCCTCCAAACGGTATACTTCCTCAAAGTATCAGAAAGCAAATATCAGTTGTGCGGTTGTAAAATCAACTCTTAATTTTCTTTCAATGAAGTAGCAGATAGTCGGCCTGTAAATTTTACCTATATTACTATGGAGCTGCGGTGCTATAAATTCAAAACAGTGTGCAGGTTGGTGGAAATTGAGGTCCAGGCAGCAAGGCATGTCCATAAACTTTTCTCAGGTTATTGGAACAGAACAAATCAAAAGCCGTTCCTGGTTGTATGATATTCTCTTTTGATAGAGCAGACTTCTTGTTGTTAGCAATCCAAGTGCAGAGGTTAGTCAGAGCAGAATGTAATTTCTAGCAATCTGACAGACCTGCGGATTGAAACGGCAGGTTTTCCCTTCCGATTTCAGGGAATTGCTTCTTACTGTGACAAATGATTAGCTGTTATCTCTGACTGAATTTGATTTCTACAAGCAGCTGAGTCAGGTAACTTTGCAGTGTTTGAGGGGGTTTTTACAGGAAATGAAATCGGCTCCCTAGTCATATGTGGACCAAATGAAATCTTCCCTGTCAGAGCAAAATTGTACTTTTGGTTAATTGGAGGCAGATTTTGCATAGAAGGTGTGTGTAGTGATGTGTGTGGTGTGTATGAAGGATGTGTGTGTGTGTGTGTGTGTGGGTATGGGCAGGCACACCCGTGTGAGTAAAATCACATACATGAGGAATAATTTCCTGGTGCCCTCCTAACTTTCAAAAGCCTGTATTCAAACAAAACCCCTACATTCTGCATGGGGTTGATGTTTTTAGTA